>PVJH01000388.1:51655-333036 GCA_004026705.1 Nesogale talazaci
ATACAGCAAAGATGAGGATGACTCGGGAGCAGGCTTTCTGCAGTGCCTGTGGTCACTCTTGAGTTGGAAGTGCCTTGACAGCAACAACAACAGGGCTTGTTTTGCAGGTCGTAATCCCTAGTGCTACAAACCAATGAAGTTGCCCAGACTTGTCGCTATTTGGGCAACAGTCTTTAATGTTGTCAGGAGCCCATTTCCAAGGCTGGAGATGTCCCAAGTCATTGGCATGGACAGGAATTTCACCATCACTCATTCTGCAACCTCTGGGAGGCTCATAGGGTCCCCGCCACCAAGTCAAATCTGAGGCGTAACAACCCCAGAAGACAGAGGAGAACTGCCTCTATGGGCTTCCAAGGCCGTCGCTTCCTGCGAGCAAACGGCCTCACCTTCCTCCCACAGGACAGCTGGGGGTTAGCAGCTCCATGTGCAACCCTCTGTGCCACCAGGATTCCTTCACAGTGCCTGCCTCTCCTTATAAATGAAAGGCAAAGCATATGAGCTGGCATCAAAGAACCCCAACTGTTCTAATGGGACAAGCCAGTCGCATTGTATTTGGGTTCTAAAGGAAGGGCACACCTGTGTCCTCCATATAAGTGTACATTATCACCTCAGTTGGACTCCCTGAAGATCCCATCAGAAATAAAATAAAAACAAGTCTGATCATTTTTGGTTACAGTGAATGTCTTCAGTTAGGTTTCCCAGTTCCCGAGGCACTCTGGTGAGGGGATTTTATGAGAACCATGCACAACTTTGGAGCATATGATGATGCTGAGTTCATCAAATAGTTCTTAAAATGCTGCCTTACCATTACATGGACTACCGCTCTGTCCTAATTTCAAATTGCCCTCCAGTTCTTTCTCAGCATACCACGAACCTCACTCTCTATGGATCCATCCCTCCTCACCTTACCTCAGTGATCGCTCATGATCTTTGAATCTCACAAGATTTACCCTGGCCTCATCTGAACTAGTCCTTAACTAGACTTTGCTATTTTGTACTCAATCAAACCTCCATGTAATTCTGCTTTGGTTACCTGTGGTTGCTGCTATAATACATCAGTGAACAGAAATTTATTTTCTCACAGTTCTCACTCACTGACATTGAGTTCATAGTTCCTGATACTGACTGGTAGTTTCATGGTTTCTTTTTTTTTAAATTGTTTTATTGGGAGCTCTTACAGATACCATAACATTCTATAGTTGAATCACTTTCAGCAGTGTTGTACAATTACTATCACAATCAGTTTCAAACCATTTTCTTCTTGAACTCCTTAATATCAGCCTACCTTTATATCCTCCCTCCCCCAAGCTACCCTCCAGGAACCCTTATATTTTTCCCCCTGATGTCTCCCAGTCATAGTCCATTCCTTGTAGTCTATCCTCACAAGTCCTCTGTCCCAGTCCCCACACTCTTGGGTATGTGTGCGTCTGTGTGTGTATATTTAGATCTTTTTATAGCTCAGAAGTGATTAGATTTAGGACCCATTCTGCACTGTCATGTCCTCATCGTCATAACAAAAGAAAGCCCCTATTTCAGGAATAGCATCATAATTATTGGTAGAGGGGTTAAGATGTCAACACAATTCAGTCCACAACAATCTCCAAATCTCAGTCAAGAATTTAGTTGCACTCTGAGTCAGCCATGTTTGCTAGGTCTCAGGAGGGCTTATGATGAAGTGAGTCTGGACAGATATGGTGAGAAGATTTTGCTCTTGGCTATTCCTATGCTCCTCTTTGGACCTTGGTGTGCAGCTGTACAGGTGTTTCCTGTGCATGGCAGGTGCAGCAGGCTGCTGGTGTCCAGCATCTTGCTATGTCCAGCAGCTTGCAAAGTGATTGAAATAATTCTGGGGCAAGCCCAAACCAAACCAAACCTTCTGCCAATGTTGAGTTCGTTCTGACGCTAGTCAGTAGACTAGAGTAGACCTGCCCATCGCATTTCCAAGACTAAGTCTTCACAGAAGTAGAGTGACAGGTGGATTCAAACTGCTGAGTTTATATTTAATACCTGTGTGCTTTTGACCTCTGTGACCCCAGGGATCCTATCCCTGGGATGGTGTGGTATGTAGTAAGGTAGATGAGTTAAGAAGACAAGTCTGGCTATTTTTTTTTGGGGGGGGCATCACTGCCCTCTGGTGGTGGGAGTAGGAGGCCCAGCCCCACTGCTGGAACTGAACCTCCAACCCAGTGGGCCACCGTCCCGCGCACAACCACTACGCCACCGGGGCTCAGCCCCCAAATTGGGCTTTAACAACTGACCCTGACATAGTGCAAGGAGAAAGAGACAGGATTTTAAAGTTTTAGCTAGTCTCTCATCCGATCCAAATAAAGTTGTGCGATGACTAATCAGAATAAAAAACCCTCAGTTCTACTTGGAGGTAAATTAAGTTGTGTGCCTCCTCTTTCTGTTAGTCTTGGTATAAATTCAAGAATACCCTGTGAAAATGTTTCACATCAAACTTGGGAAAAGTTGGAGACAGGAATTAAGAAGTTGAAAATGACTAGAAACTCTTTGTGCTAAGACAGATAGACTAGAGAAACCAAACCAGAGACACGTGTATATATATTAGAAAGAGCTTTATATCAAGAAGTAATTATATATCAAAACGTCCCAGTAAAACTCAAGTTCATAAGTCTGATAGTAGGTCATAGGTGCCTCTTCAAACTCATGCAGTCACAAGCAATGATGCAGAATGCAGGAAGATCACAAGTTGGTGAGTGCAAGGTCCTATGGATCCAATGATAGTGGCTGCATCACAGGGCTGCAGCAGCCAGCAGGAAACAGAGAAGTGGGGAGGTTCCCAGGGTCTTCCTATGAGAAGGTCATGCCCACAAGGTGGCACGATCAGACTGTGACCCAATTGACAGGTTGAATAACTCCCCTACACCTTTCTTCAAGTTATCTTCAAGTTGACAGGAGGTTACATAAGTACTACATCTTCATTTATGAAGAGGTGGTCCTGGACACAGATCCAGGAAGCACCTGGACACCTTGACAAAATGTAGATAGGCCCATTCTCAGTAGAGGCTAGAGCAGGATTCAGTTGTTTTATAACTCTGCTACTCTCTCTCACAGCAGGAGAGCCTGATGCACCTGGAATCTCTGTCCTTTGTGAGGTTCCCCTGCTTAGGTCAGGCCCACAGAGGACAATCTCCTTTTTTATTAGTTCACAGTCAATGGGCCGAGGACTGTAATTGTGCAATGGCTTGGAGTGAGCTTTGACTTTATGAGAGCTAACTGCGATGTTGCCTGGTCATGACCAACTCCATGGTCATTGGTGCATTTGAGTGATTTGTGTAGCCGTCACTGTTTCAACCCATCTGTGGCTGCCTGTTACCTCATTTTTACAGACCCTCTACCAAGCATGATGCCCTTCTAGAGGGATTACTCCATCCTGACGACATGTTCAAAGTAAGCAAGATGAAGCGTCACCATCCATGCTTCCATGGAACATTCTGGTTGTGCTTTCTCTCAAGCTGCTAAAGGCCTTAGTGACATTTTCAAAGTCCTGTTTGCCATATAACAACCCAATCATCATATTTTCAGTCTCATTCACCTCTCAAGTTGAGGGGATTATATAGCATTGTACACTGGGAGCTTACCACATCCACAATACACCACCCATTTCCCCAGCATTTCTAAAGTCCTCTCACTATTCAAAACCAAAAGCCAAACATGTTGCTATTGATTCTGACTCAGCAACCCTGTAGGACAGAGTAGAACCACCAGGTTTCTAAGATTTTAAATTATTAATAGGAACACACTGAACACAGCTCCAGTTTCTATAGGGCTGAGAAGACAATTGTTGCAAGGCAAACACAGGCTGGGACTGGTGAGCCAAGATTAATAACGTCAGTGAAACTAGATTTTAGGAAAGGACCTCTGGTGGCTTAGTGGGTTAGGTATAACCTGCTAACCATAAGGTCTGCAGTTCAAATCCACCAACAGCTCCAGCAACTCCAGGGGAAAAGATTCTTTACAGAGATCACTGTGCGTTAGAATCAACTTGATGACAGTGGATTATATATTAGGAAAAGAGCCCTTTTGGTGCAATGGTTAACCACTCAAGTTACTGATATAAAGGTTGACAGTTCAAAACCACTCAGTGGATCTATGGCAGAAACATTTGACTGTCTGCTCCTACACAGATGACAGCCAAGAAAGCACTATGGGGCAGTTCTCCATGAATACAAATTAACCTGACAGCACCTAATAAAAAACAGAGGTTAGGAATTGCATCTGTGTCTAAAATATCTGGGTTTCACACTAGTGCATATGAATAGGAACCGAGGGTTGAGCAGATGACAGTGATGATGTGTAGCATTTAATGCTGTTGGTGTTGGACACTGGCCTTAACCACACATGTATTTTCTCATTACTAATTTCCATAGCCCCCAACTCACATGTTTTTTAAAAAATGAGTTTCAGATAAAACAATTCATCTAGCATGTCCAAGCTAAGAGAGGAAGTCAATGTTTAACATGGGACTGCCTGTGCCTGCTTCCATCCCACAGTATAATCTGTTTTGCCCAAATGAGTAAGAAATTTAACAAGCAGTTCATCTGCTTTCCCAGTTTAAGTTGCATTGCCTAAAGTGGATTGTGAAAAGAGACTTTGTTCTTCTGCATTGAACAGAGTCCAGTATCAGCTGTGGGCATAAACTTTGGGAAGGATATAGGTTAGCTTGGGTAGCTTCACTAGAGAGAGAGGGAATGCAAGGCTCTGTTTCTGAAGACTAGATGGAAGTCCTGGCCAGTGTTTCTGCTGGAAATGTAGTGACATTGATTATACAGTGGTGTCTAGAGCATAGTGATAATGGGCTAGTAGTAAATGTTTAAAGTTATACCCATGTGTGGGCAACCAGAAAGGTAATTTTGTTAGGTGTCATTGAGTCAGTCCCGACTCATGGTACACCGAACTACAGCAGAATGAAAAAAGGTCTAGTACTGCATCATCTTTATATCTGTGATAGTTGAGCCTATTTTTACAGCCACACCACTGTGTCAGTCTGCCTCATTGAGGGTCTTATTCATTTTCAATGGCTTTCTACTTTATGAAGTATAATTTCCATCACTAGTAAATGGTCTATCTTTATGACATGTTCAAAATTCATGATACACAGTATTGCCATAGTTGCTTCTAATGAAAAGTCTGGTGCAGAACTGCGGCCCACAGCCGTGGCAGTTCAAATCCAGCAGCAGCTCTCCAGGAGCAAGGTTGGGTAGCTCCCACGACCACCAGAGGGCAGTGATGCGCCCCCCCAAAAAAAAACAAAAAAAGAAAAGTCTGGCTGTACTTCTTTCAAGACAGATGTGCTACTTTCAGTATTCTTCTCCAGTTACATTATTCAGATGCACCAATTCTTCTACTGTTCTCCTTACAATTCTTCACTGTCTGACTTTCACGTGGATCTGAAGCTATTGATATAGCATAGTTTGATCAGGTACATCTGAATCCTCAAAGTGATATCTTTGCTCTCTAACACTTGAAAAGATGCCTTGTGTAGCAGTGCTACTTCATGAGCATTGATTGTGGGTTCAAAGCAAATGAAATTCTTGACAACTTGAATCTCTTCTACATTTGTCCAGTAAAGAGTAGTTTGCTTTGCCTTACATTGAGTTGCAATTCATCATGAAGGCAGCAGGTTTTGATATTCATAAGCAAATGCTTCAAATGCTCCACATTTTCAGCAAGCAAGGTTGTATTATCTGCATACTGCAGGTTGGTAATAAGCCTTCTCCCAATCCTGATGCCTCGTTCTTCATATAGTTCAGCTTCTCTGGTTATTTTCTCAACATAGGAGAAAAAAAAGAATTGCACTGGGCAGAGCAAAGCCTTCACAGTATGCCTCTTTCCTAGAGGATGAACATAGAGTCACTCATTCTGCGACCACTGTTGCGCCATCGTGGCAATCCATATCATTGAGGGTCTTCCTCTTTTTCCTTTGCCCCTCTATATTTTCAAGAATAATGTCCTTCCTTCTTCAGGTACTGATCTCTCCTGACAGTATGCCCCCAATTTATATAATATGTAAAACCAAATTTTTTTATCCTTGTCTGTAAGAGGTACTCTGGCTATATTTCTTCTAAGTCAGATCAATAAGTTTGTCCTTTGAACAGTCCATGGTACTTCCAGTATTATTTGTCAGCACCACAATTCAAATTATTGAGTCTTCTTTGGTTTCTCTCTCTCTCTCTCTCTCTCTCTCTCTCTCTCTGGTTGCTCTTATTAATTGTCCAACTTTCACAGGCATATGTGCAATGGAGAATACCATGGCTTGGGTCAGGCACATCTTAATCCCCAAAGTAGCATCCTTACATTTCAACACTCTAAAATGTCTCGTGTAGCAGATTTACCTAATGCAACATGTCTTTTTGCTCGAAGAATCCTTCAATATTCTCATCTATAGGCTCAACTTTATTTTTTTTCTTTCAGCTTGAGATATGTCCTTCCTTCCTTGACATTCTAACAATGTATTTTTGCACATTTCATTAAAATACTTTACTTAATAGCCTCAAACTTCCCCTTCAAATTTTTCTGTTCAGCTTTTTCTTCAAGACTTTATCCCATTTGCTTTAGTTAGTCTATGTTTATGTCTCATTATCTCTCCTGCCATCCACCTTGATAGTTTTTCCTTTTCTGTCTTTTTAATGACCTTTTGCTTTCCCTGTGTATGATGTTCTTTTTTAATCTCTCTTCAGACCATCTGTCATTTAATTTTCATTGAGCCAAATCTGTTCAAATCTGTCTCCAAATTTGAAGAACTTGGAGACAAGTTCAGGGAACTTATATTTAAATCCAGGGAACATATATATTCAAGACTGTGTTTTGGCTCTGTGGACTTATTTAATTTCTTTAGCTTCACCCTGAACTTGCATGTAAGCAATTGATGATTTGTTCCACAGACGGCCAATGGCCTGATTTTGACTGGTGATATTGAACTTTTCCATGGTCTCTTTCCACCATGTAATCAATTTGATTCCTTTGTCTTTTATCTGGTGAAGTATAGTCACCATTTCTACCGTATTTGCAACGAAGTCGGTCTTACAGAATATTATCATGCAGCCTCTAGCTTTGTCTCTGCCACCAAATCCATATTTTCTGACTATTGACACTTCTTCTTTGTTTCCAGCTTTCATGTCCCCCCATCACTAGTAATTATCAAAGACATCTTGATTGCGCTCATTCTCAAAAAGTTGGTATAATTCTACATTAACTGGAATGATAATTTTAGTAATGAGACTCCTTTGTAGGTGGATAACTATTTTTGTAACTCCAAAAGCATTGTACAAGATATGATCTTGAAATGTTTCTTTTGACAGTGAATGGAATGCCACTACTCATGGGCTTGCCATTCCTAGCATAGTAAAGTATATGGTTATTTGCTGCACAATGGCCACTATTAGTTCATTTCAGCTCATGAATGCCCACAATTGTGTTTTAATTCATTTTTGAAGACTTCAAATTTTCCTACATTCATACTTCCTACATTCCACATTCTGAGTATTGATGGATATTTGCAACTGGATCTCTCTCTTTCTCTCTCTCTCCCCTCTCTCTCATTTTGAGTCATATCATCTCAGCAAATGAAGGTCCCCAAAGCTTTGCTGCACCCACATCATTCAAGTTGGCTCTACTTGGAGGAGACTGTCCTGACTGAGAAAGGCAATATTTGGACCCACAAAGGACTCCTCTGAGATAGCCCTTGGCTGAACTTGAGGAGGAACTTTTTGAAAGTCAGAGAAGCCCCCAATGGAGGCCATCTTTTGTCCAGGAATTCTTCAATACTGCGTGTTCGTAAATGTCAAGAAGGTGACCAGTTACCTGGAACTTCAACAGACTACTCGACTACTGTGGTCTTTTTCACTCAGATTCTGCAAAATGCTTAAATGTCATGTTTGCATTTTGGTGGGTGTGTTGGGAGGGTGTATATAGAGTGTCATGGAAGAAATGTATGGTAGCTTAGAAGTCTCATATTTAAAAGTGCTCTTTAATCCTAAGGAGCCCTGGAGGTGCACTGGTTACACATTGGGGTGTAAACCGCAAGATTAGCTATTTGAAATCACTAGTGGCTCCAAGCATGAAAGACAAGGCCTTTACTCCAGTAAAGAGTTAGTCTCAGAAATCCACAGGACAGTTCTACCCTGCCTTTTAGAGTCCCTGTGGGTGACTATCATCTTCATATCAGACTTGATAGTGAGAGAGAGAGAGAGACTTAGCTAAGGGGGAGGGCATTATTCTTTGTTGCTATTGAGTTGACTCCCATTCCTGGTGCCCCTGTGTGTAGGCACGGGAGGTGGAGAACAAGTATACCTTCTCATTCCAGCTCTGGAAACAAAGGCCAAGAAAGGGAGGCTGGTATGGTGGCATGTAAGAAAAGAATTTGAGGTAGAAGCTAGGAAGTCATTTTGAAAAGTCATTTTGACTACAAGGTCAGGATATTCCCCAAAGGAATTTTAACTAAATGATTTGTGGTTTTGATTGGGCAGGGAAACAGACCTTTGACTGGAGTTCGTTTACAAGCCTGGAAGCAGAAGGCTGAGCAGTAGCCTTCCTACCTTTTTCTATGAGGGTGGAAGGAAAGGAAGCAGGGCACAGAGGGGCAGTTGGGATTCTCAGTGTCTCATCCTACACAGGAGCATGATGCAGGTGGGAGAGGGAAGCTGGGATTCCACACAGTAAGGTGGTATCTGCCTGTTTCAAGACTTCCCGGTGGGCTCCAATTCCTCCTCTAAACAGTAACACAAATAGCTACTATTTAAGAAACAAAACTAAAATAATACAAAAACCTAAGGGCCAATTGACATATAGGATCTCTTTTGAAATTTAAGCTGCACAGCAACACCTTGGTGTTGTTCTCAAATGCCCTTGACTCAGTGCTGACTCTTAGGGGCTCTACCTCCAACGGAACAAAAGCACTGCCTGGCCCTGCACAATACTCAACAATTGTTTGAGCCCCTCGCTGCAGCTACTGTATCAATCTATCTCCTGCTGGGTCTTCCACTGTTTCATTAGTCCTCCATTTTACCAAGCATGATATTCTGTTCTAGGGCCTGATAAATTCTGATAGTGTGTCCAAAGCCCATGAGACAAAAAGTCTTATCATCCTGAATTCTGGCTGTACTTCTTCTAAGACAGATGTGTCAGTCCACAGTATTTTCAATATTCCTCTCTAGCACCCCAATTCAAGTGTATCAGTTCCACTGTTATCTTGTGTATTCATTGTCCAACTTTTCACATGCATATGAGGTGACTGATGGGTTGGGTCAGGGGCATGTGAGTCCCCCAGTAACATCCTTGCTTTTCAACACATGAAAGAGGTCTTCTACACCCGATTTGCTTGTTGGATTACTCGATCATTTTCCCCTAAGTGTTGACTGTGGGTCCAAGCAAAATGAAATCTTTGACAACTTTCATCTTTTCTCTGTTTATCAGGCTCTTGCCTGTTGGTCCAGTTGTAAGGATTTTGTTTAACTTTCTATTGCATTGCAATCCATTTTGAAGGCTGCAGTCCTCGATATTTATCACCTGGTTCATCAAGCCCTCATCACTCTCAGTGGGCGAAACTATGTCATCTGCATCTCACCAGTTGTTAATAAGCTTTCCTCCTGCTCAAGATCAATATTTTTACCAGCAATTCAGGAACATGAAATTGAGACTTATCAGTTGGCCTTAAACCAGTTCTAACTCAATGTGACCTCGTGTGTGTCAGTGTAGAGCTGGGCTTCATAGGGTTTTCAATGGATGATTTTTCTGACGTTGTTTGCTAAGCTTTTCTCCTGAGACCCTTTAGGAAAACTCAATATTTCAAACTTTTGGTTAGGAGTCAAGAGCTCTGGTGACAATATCAACTCAGCATAAAATTGCTAACTATAAGGTTGGTGGTTCAAACCCACCAACTGCTCTGTGAGAGAAAGATGAGGCCACCTACACCTGTAAAGTTTCATAACCTTGGAAATCCTAAGAAGCAAGTCTACTCTGGGATCACTCTGAGTTGGACTGATTCAATGGCAGGGCGTTTGGTGGTTAGCAGTAGAGCACTGAGCAATACGTCTATGACCTAGTCAGGTTACAGTGAGTCACACTTAAGATTATCTTCTTTTGTTGTTGTTTGGCACATTTTACCATTAGTAATAAATGCGACAGAGAAGGTTAAAATATATCTGTAAATTTATGTGTAATGTTTCCAATCCCTAAAGACAAACAAGAATTGAGTTATAAAGATACTCATAATGAAAGACAATTCGAATGAAAACTAAAGATATAAAAAGAGGTGTTTCAATTATATGATAGGGATTGGCCTGGGACAGACTTGTCAGAATGGAGTACTGTTGTAAATGAAGGATTACCTTTATGCATTTATGTCCCCTTCACACCCACCACAGTGACAGACATTATCCAATCAGGAGCAGAGATGGGGAGGACAGTGAGAAAAATGACGTTCATGCATCTTCCTCCCCAAGTTGTTTCTAAAATTATGCTATGGCAGGATCATCAAAGGAGAAAATGAAAATGCATGACACACAGTTTTTGTCTGTGTGTGAATATACAGTAGCATTGTGGAACAGTCGAAACGCATACCCCAAACCCTTTAAATTTGTGTAACCCATAGGAAATTCTGGATGATGTGCACCAGGATGCATGTACCAGAATGTTCCTCGTCTCGCACTTATGACAGAAAACACTGGGCACAACCCAAGAATCCATCAAGATTAGATCAGAGACATGAATTTTGAGCTATTTGTGTAATAGTATAAACACAGCATATATTATTACACTTAATTTCTTGATTTTGAGTCAAAGAAGTATGATGTAGCAGGGAAATACATACAATATGATGCATTATTTATCTGGGAACTCTTGGGAATCAAAAAAAAAAAAAAAGCCTTTTCTACTGGAGTGGTTAAAGGCCATGATCTGACATCAATAGTCCCTGACAAATACAACATTGTCTAAGGATCATGCTTGTTTCCTAGTGCTGACACAACAGAAATGCTACAGATAGGCATCTTTTATGGACAGAGACATCTTTTCTCACAGTTTAAGAGGCTAGAAGTCTGACTTGAGGGCAGCGGCTCCAAGCAGACCCTGTAAGGTAAGAGGAAATCCTTGTCTCAGCTTCTCTGGGCAGGGAACTTCATTCCCTGTGGCATCTATTGCATGTGGCCTCTTCCCCCCTCCCCACCCCCCTTCATGTTTATTTACTTCTTTGCTTAATCCCCTACTTTTAAATCTCAAAAAGGGTTCTGAAGACACACCTGACATTGATAGGTCCTCATTAACATCAAAAAGGCAACCCAGCCCCCAGAGAGATTGTATCCACAGGTGTAGGGGTTAGGATTTATAGCACATACCATATATACTGAATAAAAGCCAACTGGCATATCAGTGGAGACACCCGATTTTACCACAAAAACTGCATTACAAATGTGCTGAAAAACTTGGCGTATACACGAGTACTACATATATATACATGCACACCCTATATATATCAACACACAATGCATACATATATGTGTGTGTATGTGTATATATGTATATCTATTGTGGGATGGTTCTAGTGAGGGGATACATATTAAATCCAAAATAGATGTTGGAGATTGGAATGAAAGCAAGCAAGAGTATTAATATATCAAAGTCAAGGTAGTGGCTCTGCTGAGCTGGAAGAAGATCCACGGGCATTGGGGGGGTGGGGGTGGGGGTGGGGGGCGTGGAGGAATGTTCAGGCCTTATAAACCTCGGTGAAGTTCAATTTTTCAATGTGTTGGAGATTTGCTTATTTTCTATATACAAGGGGACCTCAAAAACTTGCATGAAATAAAAATCCCCTTATCTTGTCACTCTATTTTACACGAAGCTTTTAAAATCCCCTTCTATATTTATTTGAAATGTTTTCCCATATGTATGAATGAGGTCTTTTTCAATTCGGAAAACAAAACAAACCAAACTGTTTTTCTTTTTTTTTTTAATTATTTTTATTTGTTTATTTATTTATTTACCAAACTGCTTTTCAATGAAACAGTTTAGCAGGGACAAAGCCACAAATCCAGGCAAATCAGGAGCGCTGCGCCACCCCTGTGCTGCACTGTGCTGCCCTTGGCAGGGGAGGGCCTGCTTCCTCTGATGAGGCTACAGCGAGTTCACTTTCAGGACAATGGGTTTCAGTATCTCCCAGAAGCTTTTGCTTCCTCTGCCACACGCCCTCTGTTGGTGGGTTATTGTCGATGCGTGTCTGTGCAGTTTGTTGCTCCTCACTAATTTGAGCCCTCATGATGATTGTCCTTCCTTGAAAGGTAGAGAGGGATGCCCTTTTCGGCAAGTGGATGCTGGTGGATGCAGTGCCTTGCTTCTGATAAAAAGAGTACGGCTTGATACAGATGATGTACTGAATGTTATAATAGCTGTAAGAGCCCCCAATAAAATTATTTTTAAAAAATAGATTAAAAGGCAAAACAATACAAAGCCAACAGGGAATAGAGAAAAAAAAATCTGTTACTATTCTTAGCTTGTCAAAAAAAAATACAGCAGAATTAGCACTGTATGATTTCTGGGATGAATTCATAAGAAGTATGTGCTTGGGAAGCACTCATGCTGAGGGGAGCCAACTGCCATGCCACAAAGAGTCTCAACATGTTATGGATCCTTCAGCCCTAGTCAGGCCTCCTCATGACTGTTTGACTGCTTGACTTGACTGTAATCTTATTAAAGGCCCTGAACCAGGACCACCCAGCAAAGCTGCTTCTGAGTTCCTGACCCCCAGAAACTGTGAGAGAATAAGTGTTTGTTGATTTTAGTTACGATGTTTCTAGGAAAATTGTTAAACATCAATAGATGACAAATTCCCCTTGCTTTCTTTGATGCATTGCTTTGCATTGTGCCCCCAAGAATGTATTGCTTTACACTTACACTGGTTGGGCTGATATAGACTGGATTGACCTTAGGTGTTCCCTTTTTTTTTCTGAAATACCTTATTTGGTGTCATTAGGTGTCATGGCATTGGTTCTGATCCACAGCAACCTGAAACACAACAGAAAGAAACACTGCCAGTTCTGTGACAGCCTCACAATGGTTCCTAGGCAGTGTGTCAATCCATCGCCTTGAGGGCCTGCCCCCTTTTGGCTGCCCCTCTACTTTATTAAGCACGATGTCCTTCTCCAGGGCTCGGTATCTCCTGACAATGTATCCAAAGTGGATTCTTTAGCTGATTCTTTTCTTTATTCCATTGATACAGTAAGTGTTGACTCAAAGCTAAATTTTCAGAAGCCAGTGAGCACTGCTTAAAGAAATACGTTTCTCCCAGGTGATAGAGAACACAGACTCTCTGGATTCTGTAGTTAGTAGCTGAAGATAGTGTGGTCTTTCGACCCACAGATATCCAGTGAGTCCTAACTCTTACTGGTTGTTTGACGTTGAATTAAACTCCTTGGAAAATCTCTTTCCTTATCTGTCAGGAAAACAATAGCTACCCCAGTTTATAGCAGGATTTCTCAGCGTCAGCGCCATTGACCTTTTGCGTCAGATAAGTTTTATTGTTGTGTGGACATCCTGTAGATTGTAGGATGGTTAGCATCATCTGTGCCCTCTGCTCCCTAGATGCCCGGGTCATCCTGTTATGGACTGAATTGTGTCCCCACAAAAGTTTTAATAGTATCTTAATCTCAAATGGCATTGAGTTGTCGTTCTTAATCACCATCTCTATACCCATGGAGAGGAGTCCTTGAGGTACAGTGGTTAAACGACTGGCTGCTAATCCAAAGGTGGCCTGTTAGCATCCACCAGCCATTCCTCAGGAGAAAGACGAGGCTGCCTACTGCCACAAAGATTTAGCAGTCTCAGAATCATAAGGAGCAGTTCTCTGTTCTCTGGGTTTACTGTGCATTGGAATCAATCCATGGCAGTGAGTTTGGTTTGGTGTTGGAAATGTGTGAAAATAAATGTATCTTCTCCTTGTGTGAAATGTCTGTCCTAGCAGCACAAGGAAGCCAAGACCTACCCCAATAGTCATGACAACCAAAGATACCCACAGACATTACCAGTGTCCCCTGGCTGCTAAAATCACTCCTGGTTGAAAATTAGTTGCTTATATTGTGGCATTTCCATCACTCTTATAGAAAAAAAACACTTCTTTGATTCCCAAGAGTTCCCAGTGGAGCCCTGGAATCAAGTCTTGCTCCCTGACTATTCTTACATGCTCATCACTGAGCCCATCACTGTCACCTAGAAAACAGAAGGCACCATTGCCCAGTCCTAAGTCATGTGTCCTCTCTGGAGTTAGGATTCGATTCAGACATGCTCAAATTGTTGATGATTAGGGAAGGGCTTTTATCCAAAGGGAAAGGAGGAGGTTGTGATTGCGAGGGAAGAACAGACACAGTGGTCTAGAGGAAGCCTCATCCGCAGAATCAAATCCACATTGTCATACTTGCCACATGCAGTGGTCTGGACTAGGTCATTTCATGACAACACCACAAGTTATCATACGCCAAGAAAACACAGGTTCCTTTAACTTTTTAATGGATACTGCAGAGATTTTAAAATGGATGCAGGCAGTCCCTAAACTGCACTGAATCGTATGAATTTTTAAGGGGAGATAGCCCCATTGCTTTCATAAAGTTCCCAAGGTCTTCTGTGTCCTTAAATTATTGAAAACAACTGCTCTAGTGACTCACCTCTTAGTCTCCATCTTATTCGTAGTGGTTCAAGGATAGACCTAGCAAGAACCTGAATAGTACCTGAAATTAATAACCTAAATCCTGTTGGGCTAGGCCCATAATTCCAATAGTTTAAACTGACTTTGCATTTGTAGGTAATGGAATTGCTGGTTTAAATAAACCTAAATGCTCTCTGTGTGGGTATCAATCAAGATTTTCAAATGTCTGTGATGAAGCCAAGAATCTGAGAGTAGGAGATGTCAACCTTAATGTTTATGACTCTCTTCTTACCCACAGTTCTTGATGATGTGATTTTGTGCAGAGAACACTAGTTAGGAAGATAATGAGGAGCTATGATCTTGGTTTTGTTTTGAAAAGGTTGAGGAAGACTGGATAATGTGTGACCACAGCAGTAGCAGAGGCCAAGCTAACAATGTTTCCTGTCAAGAAACAGCCCTTTCACTTAGGTGAATGGTGACCAGGGTCTTAGGAACTGTACGCAGCCATGTAAAATGCAATCATTGGTCTTTACTTGTTGAAGAAAAGAAGAATGAAGATCAAAGACACAAGAAAACAATTATTCCAAAGGACTAATAGACCACACTAGCATCAACTTCTACTACCCCGAGACCAGAAAATCCAACAATACCACTACTGAGTGTTCTGATGGTATTCCCTGAAGAAGATACTGGGTAGAGTGGGAGAAGAATGTAGAACAAAACTCAAAGTCACAACAAGGACCAGGATTATTGGTTAGATAGATACTGGCGGACCTCCAAAGATTATGGCCCTCAGATACTCTTCACACTCAGAATTGAATTTAGTAATCCTGTTAATTGACTTTTAACTAAACAATACACAGGCCTGTGAATTGGACAAATCTGTCTTTCAAACAGTGCAGCCAGAATTCTCTTTAAAAGTGAAGACATAGACCTTATGCATGCATTTCACTCACAAGGTTGTGTCACATGCGTATTGTTGACTATGAGTGAGTCTTTCTCCAGCCCTGAAGTAGTGTTCTTTTTCATACTGACTAGCATCTCAGTTTGCTATGCACACAGCAGTACCTTGGCATACTGTCTCTCACAGCACGGTTTTCAGTTATTGTGTCCTACTGTCCTCTCTGTTGTCTTCAAGGTTCTATAATGCATCGTAATGGCCACACAGAAATCACTATGCTCCCAATTATAGGGCTTATTTCAGAAGTTAACAATTTACAATTTAGGTGGACTGCTCAGCATAGAGTTGTCAGTGAGGACATGCTACAAAGTTCTTTCGAGTCTGTTAGTTGCTGCCCAAAGGACATGCATGCTGTTCTGCTGTAAACTTCAACCCGAAGTCACTCAGTCCCTGCTCCCAGAGTCAACAAATCCAGGTCTCTCTCTAAAGTGCTCAGAGGCACTGCTCTCCAGAAGCCAGACTCCCATCCGAAGTTCTCAGCTTTACTTGCTCTGTAGGTTGAGAAGACCACCGCTCTGTCTCATGCTCTGACTCCTAGTTCTGCTGCTGCTCCTCTGAAGTCACAGCTGAGTGCTGGATACAGAATGTTCATTTCAGCAGGATCCTACAGTTCAAAGGACATGCTCCTCTCCGGCTCCTGTCAGTAGTGAAGTGCACCTTACTTCAGAGATGGCTCAATTCATACCCAGTAGAATGTCAACCACAAGGAATCCTTTTAATATCCACTTATCACTAAATCCTATCTCGTTCTTCTCTTACTCAGACCATCAAGGAAAGGTCTTTTCAAAATGGGTGCATAAGTAAATGTGGTGAGGAAAGATGATGGTGCCCAAATATAAAAAGATATACCATCTGGGGGCTTAAAGGCTTGAAAACAAACAAGTGGTCATCTACACAAGAAGAAAAAAAACCCACATGGAAGAAGTACATAAGCCTGTGTGCTTATGAGGTGATGATGGGATGAGGTATCAGCTATCAAAGACCCAAAGCAAAAATCCATATAGATGTGAATTGGGGCATGGGGGGCGGGAGAGTGGAGACCCAAAATCCATCTGTAGAACATTGGACATTCACTCACAGATGGGTCACAAGGAAGAGACGTGCTAGTCAGGGTGCAGTATATCACTGACGAGACATACAACTTTCCTCTAGCTCTGTAATACTTACTCCCCACACTATCATGACCCCAATTCTACCTTACAATTCTGGTAGACAAGAGCATGTGCACTGGTACAGAGAAGAACTTGAAATACAGGGAATCCAGAAAAGATAAGTACTCAGGAATAGGAGTAGCAATACCAGGAGGGTAAGGGAAAGGTGGGGGTGGGGGGGGGAAGGGGGAAACCTATCATAATGATCGACATATAACCCTCTCTTAGAGGGAAAAACAACAGAAAAGTGGGTGAAAGGAGACAGCGGTCAATGTAAGACATGAATAAAATAATAATTATAAATTATCAAGGGTTCATAAGGGAAGGAGAAGGGAATGAGCTGCTACCAAGGGCTCAAGCAGAAAGAAAATGTTTGGAAAATGATGATGGCAACATATGTACAAATGTGCTTGGCATAATGGAAGTATGTGTGAATTGCAATAAGAGCTGTAAGAGCCCCCAATAAAATGATTTTAAAAAGGAACTATTTTAGAAACAGTATTATTCAATAAAGAAGATTTATGTAAAAAGAAAAAAAAAAGCCTTTTGGTGAGAGTTACCGAGACTATGACTAGAAACGCACACTAAATAATTTGCTGCCCTGAGGATGGGTTCTATCATTCAGTATTCAGCCCTTCAATATTCAATATTCAGCCTTCCTTCAATATTGCAACTTGATACTTGAGCTTGTCTTCAGTTTTTCACCTTGAGAAAGTCCGATGAATTCTTTTCTTTTGGTCTTCTAACTCTAGGTCAGTGGTTCTCAACCTGCGGGTCGCGACCCCTTTGGGGGGGGGGGGAATTACCTTTTCACATGGGTCGTCTGATTCATAACAGTTGCAAGGTTATAGTTATGAAGTAGCAACAAAGTAATTTTATGTGTGGAGGGGGTCACCACAACAGTGAGAAACTCTATTAAAAGGTTGGGGCATTATGAGAGTTCAGAACCACTGCTCTACTTGTTGGCACATTTAATTATAATGCTTTGTCTTCTCAAATTGTCCTCTGAAAATTTCTGTTCAGTTTTTAAACTTCGTTTCTTTCATTTGCTACATTCTAGTGCATTTCAGTGTCTCTTTTTACATCAATTTTGGTCTTTTATTTCATTTCAGTGTTCCTTTTCTCCCCCAGTCTTCTTAATGACCCTTTTCTTTCTTCATTTATGATACTCTTGATGGCATCCCACAACTCATTTGGTCTTTGGTTGTTAGTGCTTAATGCACTGAATTAATTCTTGAGATGGCCTCTACATTTAGGTGGGACTGATGCAAGGGTGTGCTTTCACTCTCTTGTATTTGTTTTAATTTTCTTCAGCTTCAACTTGAACTTTTGATTGTTGCTTTTTTCTATGAAAAAAAGCCCTTGCCTTATTTGGCCTGATGATATTGAACGTCTTCACCATCTCTCTCAATGTAGTCAGTGTATTAATCTCTGTGCATTTCACCTGGTGACATTCACATCTATAGACACCATTATGCTATTGAACAATGTGTATTGTAAGATATAAGTCTTTCAGTTTTACAGAATTGTATTCTGTGACCTCTGGTGTCCATTCTATCACCTAGACTGCATTTTCAAAACCCGCATGCCTTCTAATTCCAATTTTCACATTCCAATGAACAATCATCATCAGTGCATCTTGAGTTCATGTTTGATCAGTTTCAGAAGTTAATAAGAACTTTCTATTTCCTCATCTTTGGCACTAGTGTTGGTACATAAATTGGAAGAATAGTCACATTAACTGTTCTTCCTTGTAGGCATATAGATATTATCTGATTACTGACATTACTGGATAGAACTTGAACTGCTCTTTGACAATGAATGTGGTGTTATTCCTCTTCATCCTTCCTAGCATAGTCGATCATATGTCTGTCTTATTCAGAATGGCCAATACCAATCCATTTCAATCACTTGTGCTTAGGATATACATCTTCATGCATGCCTTGGTTACTTTTGTGATGACTTCTCACTTGATGTTTGAAGTGATTTCTTCTCTTTGTGATTGGGTTCATCAGCAGATGGAGGTCCTTAAAGCTTAACTCTGTCCACATCTGTAAGGTGCACTCCACTTTGAGGAGGAGCACTATTTTGAGGGGTTCATCTGTTGCCATTGACTAGTTCTCCTTTCTAGCTGGGGCTGTTCTAGAACTGTGGTTCTCAACCAGTGGGTTGTGATGTCTTTGAGGGTTGAATGAACCTGTCATAAAAGTTGCCTGATTCAACAGTAACAAAACTACAGTTACGAAGTAGCAATGAAAATAATTTTATGGTTGGGGAGTCACCATAACAGGAGGAACTGTATTAAAGGGGTGAGACATGAGGAAGGTTGGGAATACCTGCTTTAGGAGCTCAGCTGAAATCTGTTTGCCATGGGTGACCCTGCTGGTATTTGAAATACTGGTGGCATAACTTACATTGGCAAGCAACCCCAATATGACTGATTGACACATGGGTGGTGGGTGGTCCATGGCTGGAGGGAGTAGATGGTGCCCAGCTACTACTAAGAACTGCTCTGACCAGGGAGGGACACAATAGAAGGTCCCAGGGTGAGCATGGACAAGAAATGAAGATCAGTCTCTCATTCATAACCAGCTACTGCACTGGTTGAAACTGGAGGTGTCTCTGAGGCAAGCACCTTGAGAGCCCTTTGAACTTGGAGCTGAAGTTACTCCCAGAAGGTGCTGTTCATCCAACTAATCATAAATCGTCTGTAAAATAAACCACAGCACGCAAGGGAAAGGTCAATTCTACAAACTCAGAGGGAAACGGGGGAGAGTGAGAAGGGCAGAAGGGTTCACATAGCTGAGGGAGAGAAGCAGGAAGCAGGGAGCAAATGGAAGGCAGGAGGAGACACCCTGGGAAGAAATGACCACTTTGGGTTTGAATCATCGCCTGCGACACTAACCTGCCATGTAAATGTTCACCTGAAACATGGCCAAAGTTCAAAGTCTAAAATAAAAGCTTTAGGAAGCACCGCTCTCCTCTGACACAGATGAGTTCACCACGAGTTAAAAACCAACCCCAAATTGGAACAGCGAGTTTCGACCTTGGATGCCTGTGACGGCATCATAGAAAGGCCCGATGGGCTGGTTTTGCTTCTGAAAATTCTGATTTCACTTGTCTCAGAAGGAACTCAGCGGTGAGGGCTTTTAAGGTATTCTTTGAGTGACACGGATGGGCAGCCAGGGACAGGGACTAGGAATGTGAGCAGGAACAGAAGATGCCCATTGCCTTAGCTCCCAGGTGCTGCTGGGAGTCGCTTTGCCCCAACTAATACAACCCCAAGGGAGTCGCTTCAGCAGACCAGGGTTGACAGGATCCCAGTTGGGAGATCGGCAGGGAATTCCAGACATTCCTTGGGAGTGCTTGGCTTCTGAGATTGGTGCCTTCCTGTGCCCTCTCCATCTGTATCTAGTCTGCCTTTAAAAGGTGCTTCTGAAAGATACCTCTTAGAATTTTTTAGGTTTGGGACTCCACAGTCCTCTGGTATAGGGGTGCTAATACGTCGATCATGATCTACTGGTCAATCGCAAATCTAATGTGGGTAGATCCCATGGCATTAAGAAAATAGATGTGAGCTTATCATCAATCCCATCACTTAATCAATCCACAGCGCAGCCAGTCAGTTGCCATCTTAGGTGTCAAGCATGTGCGCAAACAACTGTGCTAAGTGCCCTTATAAATAAATGTAATAAATTAAAGAAACAGACATATGTTTTGCATTCTTGTAGTTGGCAGATCCTTTAGAGTTGATCATTTTATAAGTCACTCGCATGCTGAAGATGCATGAGCACCCCTGCTCATTGCCTTCAAGTTGATTTGGGCTAGGGTTTCCAAGACTGTAGGGCGAGGCACGTCAATGGAAAATCGCATCTGTGTATTACTTCTAAACTGAGCAATGCTTTCTAACGTCTGTGATAGAAGAGGTAATGGTGAAGAGAAACTTGCTTTCTAACATCTGTGATAGAAGGGGTGATGGTGAAGAGAAACTTGCACAGGCGGGGTGGAGAGTGGGGAGGTTGTTGCCTGCGTGTATGCCTGCAAGGGGATTCCAGAGCACAGAGACCACATCGGGCCGACTGGAGCTGCCTCTTGGAAGAATCGTCACCCAGATCCATGACCTCCGAATCATGACCCCTCACAGCCATCCAACAGGACAGGGTGGATGGCCCCTGGAGTTCCCAAGATGGAGCTTCCATGCGAGAGTAAAAAGCCACCCATCCCCGCTCCCCCCTGCTTTTTTTTTTCCCTCCTGAGCAACTTCTGGTGGCCTCAAAGTGTTGACCTTGTGGTGAGCTGCCAACTCCTAACTCACTCGGTCACCAGGGCTCCTAGGAAGAGGCCCGTCTGTGGAAAATGGCACCTCTGGCAATCCTTGTGGAAGGCTTCCTGTGATCTGGAAAGGCGAGCAGGAAGTGCTCACTGGTGTCCCCCGTGGATGGTACACTGGGCACCTGCCAGACCTGATGTGTTTCTCTTTCTCTCAGATTTCCTGGGCTGTTCTCTAGATAGTTAGGAGCAGTGGTGGGTTCCAACCCCTGACTTAATAGGACAAAACCCTCAGTTGCCAAATGGGACCGTATAAACATGTTGCAGATGGCCAAACCATTAGCCACACAAGAACCACTTCAGAACTAGGATGTTTCTGAGTTCCAGTAACTGCCTGCCCTTGATTGTCTCAACCCATACCTGTAATAGGACTGGGATGTTTCTGAGCTGTAGTCGTGGCCCGCCCTTGAAAGTCTCACTCCTAATCTGTCAAGTGTCAAATCACGCCATACGCTGTGTTCCTGGGACAAGCCCAGGTGTTAAGACTAATTGCAGACTTCTGCTTCTGTAACTGCTGCTTGCTTGCATAGCTACCGAGAGAGAAACCTGAGCCTGTAAATTGCCGGGGCCTCCCGCCTCTCTCTGGGGATGGCCCCTGCCTAGGACTCAGTCTCCCTCACTCACCTGTGCAGGTCTTTCATCTCTTCGCTACTTTGTTTTCCGCTTTCTCTTTAATAAGCTTGCTCTTGAATTCACAAGTCGCTGAGTTGTTGTTGTCCCGCAAATTGTAACAAACACAGGGGCCCGGACTTGAAGACCTGGTTTGGGAGAGACACAAAGTATAGAACTTGCTGACATGGAGTCCTTCTGATCTTCTAGGACAGGAGAGAACTCTCTGCTGTGGGTTTCTAGAATTTTTTGTGTGAGTAGAAAGCTCCCTCTCTCACAGAGCAGCTGATGGTTTTGAACTGCCGATGCTGTGGCCAGCAGCCCAACTTGTAGCCACATCCCTCTTTTTAACAAGGAGAGTGAAAGCTCGAGTTTGAAGGCGACCCTAGTGACTGCTTGCTGCCTGTGCCGGAGCTGGGGCTTGTAGGGGCAGCACTCTCGCTCTGAGGGACGTTAGCAAAATGAATGGGTAAAGGTTTCAGACAGTTTACCTTTGGCTTGGAAGATGTGGTCCTGCCCTTAAACTCCTTCCAAGTGACAGTCAATAAGGGCCCGCATGACATTTCCAGGGGCTTGGGTCTATTTCCACACTGCTTGACAGTATTATCTACAGCAAGGCCCACGGGGAAAGCAGTCTTCCGGGGTAAACGTGTATCATTGACTTGCTGGGGCTCTTTCGCCGGCACATGAGGCCTCGGCACTAGAGTCTTCATCACGTGCCGTAGCCTGCCCAGGTCCACACAGCTCAGAAGAACCACATGGAAGCTGAAAGCCCAGGGGGGCTCTTTTCCTGCCAGATGGGAGCTGATTTCCTTCCGGCCACCGAGAGGAATTGCAGGTCATCTTTGTCATCTGTCCTCTCAGCTCTCTGCGCCTGCATTTCCGTTAACGTCTCTCCTTGGACATTCCTGCAGCTTTCTTCTCCTCAGCTTCCTGTCCCCACCCCCAGGATAGCTCAGTGGGTAGTCCCTGACATGTAGGGGGCTCCTTGCTTTCTTTGTGGGGAGGAGGGGGCCGGGGAGGGGAGTGTCTTGTTATCAGCTTCCACATTTCACGATCTTCAACAGGAAGGTCCTTAGGACCTCCTGATAGGGATGGGAGGGGGGAGAGTATATGACCTGGCCTGGGACCTTCCGGCCCCTGAGAAGGGCTGCTCAGCTGGGAATGGGAATGTAAAGGGAGAGCCTCCCACCGGAGATGCTGGGGTGGTGCTATTGTTGCCTTTCCTGGGACTGGCCTGCAGTCTCCTTATATGAAGTTGGCAGAAGATCGATCTCTCTCTCTCTCTCTCTCTCTCTCTCTCTCATTCAACAAAAGGTTGAACCTTGATAAGTGAGGTTTGGCCAACAGATATCTTCAACTGTAATATTTCAGATCCCTTCTGAGCCTGTGGGCATTCAACCCCCCTGCCACCTGAGCGACCCTGCCCCTGTGGATGTTGGAGACTGTAGGTCCTTATGGGAATGGAAAGCTCTGTCTTTCTCCTGAGGAGCAGCTGCTGGTAGTTTCAAAGTGCTGACCTTGCAGATTGAAGCCTGAGAGTAACAACTAAGTCACCAGGGCGCCTCAGATGGAGGCTCAATACTTCTCTCTCTCGCTCTCTCTTTTTAAATTTTAACTTTTGCTGTGTCACTGTGTCTGTCCTGGGAGTGCATGTGTATGCACGGGTGTCTCTGTGTGCGTCCCTGAAGGCGAGTGGGTGAGTCGGTGTGTCCTGTGTCTGTGTCCCTGTGTGCAGGGGCTCGGGAACGATGGTGTCCCTTGGGACAGCATCTCAGTTTGGATTGAGGTGGAGACGTTGGGAGTGACTCGGCCTGTGGACTGAAGAGTGTCCCCAAAGAAGAACCCGTGTCAGAAGTATTTCTAAAAGCACACCCACGGTGGTCACCGACCCCGAAAGAGAAACCACCACTTGAGGAGGATTCTGGGCCCAGGAAGGGAAGATGGCCTCTTACTGGGCGACTCCAGGTGCTGCGCGCATGTCCATCCCTCCGCTAGGTGGCGCCGGAGCTCCACTCAGCTGCCACTTCAAGGGGACTCGGCTTCTCACGGGGTAGTTGCATTCTGAACTTCAATGCTTTTTATTTTTAAGGCAGCCTGGTTGTAGCACACTTTGATGGCCAGTCGTTGCCACCACGCAGCGAGCTCCCTAAGGTTCGCAAGCCCCAAATTCAAGTCTCTCACGTGGCGATGCAGTTCCCCAGTGCCTGGGGCAGAGAGGGACTTTTTGCAGGAAGGGAGTCTCCCTGCTCATAGCTCCAGATTATGAGATGACCTTGACGGAAACGTTTTCTAGAACTTCTTCAAAGCATGTCTAAGGCCATTCCCATGGCCTCGGTCAGCTTTCCCAACGCTAGCTATTCTACCTGGTTTCATCTGACACAGAGTTCTCTAGGAACCTGGATAGCAGCTACTGAAAAACAACTGAAGCCAGGCTAGAGAAAAGAAAACAAAATGGGGTGGGATGGTGGGGGGTCGGGGGGGGGGCACTTGGTAGTTCTGTGGCCGGTGGTGGCCGAGGAGCCGCTCATCTCTTCTCCAAGGCTTCAGAAGCAAGCCTCTTCAGAGATCACATTTTAAAAGCATCAACAAGCGGCGGCAGGGCACGGCGCTAAATCCAGTTCATAGCAATCCCATGATATCAGCGGAAAACTGCTTCCTAGGCCTTTCAAGGGCGTGACCTTCTGAAAGCAGATCACCAGGCTTTTCTTCCGGAGTGCCTTGGGTGGGTTCAACCACACACCTTATAGTTGGCAGCAAAATGCTCACCCTTGTGCCCCATCCAGGGGGCTCCATAGTTTGCCATGCGCGAGAATTGCAGTGTCCCACTTTGAGGGGTGGGCACCCTAACAGAGCAGCCTGGGAGCTGGGTCTGTGGGCATGCAGTCAATGTGCTCGTGTCTTGCCGGCCTCCCTCTCCCTCTCAGCAGCTCAGGTTCTAGGACCCAGCTCTGGATCAAAGCAGTGCCCCTAATGGACTTGGGCAGCCCCTTTCAGCACTCCAGCCAGAATCAGAGCCCTTGTAGGTACCATCACTCCTCCCATCTGTGTACCCCAGACACCCTTCCCACCACTGCGCCTCAGACACTCAGGCTCCTGGGTACTGTCCACCTGAGTCCTTCTTCAGTTGGACTTTCCTTAACCACTGAACTAAAAAAGGGCCCCTTTCCAAACCCAAATGTCCTAAAAGAGCCAGTGCTCATCCTGGTTTCACTGGGATCGCGGACATCCTTTCCTCTCTCCCTGCCTGGCTGCCTGTTCCCCGTGCTCTAGAGATGCCCACATTCCCTCCAGTACCCTCCAGGTTTCCCATGAAGAACCTGGTTCATAACAAGAGCCTGAGAGGCATTTGTAAAATAAGTACATGTCCAAATGCCTGCTCCCTCCTCCCCTACAGAAACTCTAGCTGCTTCCCCCCACCCTCACCCCCACCTCTCTCCAGCCTTATCAGAAGCTGGCAGAAAAGGACCCTTCCCTTTTTTCCACCAGGGGGAGGTGGGGTTTTGATAATGCCACGTTGACCACCCTGGAGCTTCAGGTATAAGGCCTCTCATCTACTCTGGGAAAAAGCCAGACTTGGGGAAGCCAGGAGATTATAGACAGGTGACTCCACATGCATTAGGGACAGGGCAGACCTTGGAGTAAAAACCTGTGACATACATGCCTATTTCTTGTGCATGTGCGTGCACATGAACCTATGAATGTGGTGCAGGCATCCACATTTGCCTGTATATCTCTGTGTGTACATCGTTGGGTGTTCTGCCTCTCTCTGTATGCACACACATGTCTGCATATATTGCAAATGTCTGTGTGTGCATGTCTGTGAACATGTATATGCATGTATGTGTGAATGTGCAGGTGCAAGAATGTGTGTATGTACACATGCATGCTTGTATGCTTTGTGGCTTGCAATCTGAAGACCCTAGTCCCTTGGAGCATCACTTCAGTTTATATTAATGTCGAAAGTCTTGAAATGCCTTCCCCTGTCTGCTTAAGATTGCTCCGTAAAAGAATCCACCTTACAAGCTATGGATCAGCAGTCTATTGCAGGCCCTAGGGGCAGGAAAACACCAGGCTTACAGCGCACACAGGGTGCCTCCTTCAGATCTAGCATTGACTGGGTCTTTCAGGGCCCAGCCTGGGTCTCCTCCTCTTTAACTCATGCCTGCCGGGTCACCCTTGGTTCCCTTAGTTTCTCCTCATGCCTTTGGACTGTGTCATTGGTCTGAATCCCAGGACCCAGGTGCTGGGTTCCAAAGAAATTGCTCCAAAGCCATTCAGGGTCATTGGAAGAGGACTGCAGTCAGGATTACAAAGAAAGACGGCCAGGTGGGCCCCTTTGTCCATCCACGGTGAAAGCACATGTAATGAGCTATGAACCCCTCACAGAAGGTGCTGGGTTTGTGGTTTGAGGCCTCTGTATCTTTACAATGTGTGTTGTCTCACTTTTTCTTTGTTGCAACCAGATTGTTTCCACCTCAAAGAGCAACTTTACTGCACATGCTGCATGCAACCGCAGATTTTATTCTTTTATAGTAAAATTCCATCAAATTCAGAGCCAGTATCACCTCCGTTTTGCCAGCAACCTGATCCCCTGAGCTGGTGTCTTGAGGCAATGGGGACCTGGGTTCTGGCTTCTGTTCCCGGCCAGTACCTCTCATAGACAGCCACTACCCCTCGGTCAGGGGAGGCCTTCTTATCTCTATGTTAATGAGCAGGGTTCAGTGGAGCCCTCCAAACCAAGGCGGACTAGAAAGCAAAGTCAGGTGTCTGTTAGTCCATACAAACCCAATGGATCATGACAGTCTGGTTTCTAATCCATTCTGGAATTGTAGAGGACTGGGCGACATTTTATTCCATGGTGTTGCCACGAGTAAGGGAGAGTTGGATGATAGCTACCAACACAGCAGCAGGCCCCTGGAGGGAGAGCCTCATTTGTTTTCTCATGTCCTTCTTAGGCTGGTGATTGTTGGTGATGCCAAATGCGTGCCAATGTCGAATGCCGGCCACTTCACAACCACCTTTTGCACAACAGGATAACACACTGCCTGTCTTGCCCCATCATAGCAATGGTTGTTATGTCTGAACATGTGGTTATAGTTCACCTTCTTCATACAAAACTAGTTCTTGTCACAAAATTCTTCCTTGTACATAGATGCGTGTCAGTGGTTTTGTTTCTCAGCCTATCAACCTATCTACCTGGACGACTCAGCCTATCACAGACATCTTTCTCCTGGGGTGCCTCTGGGCATGCTAGTGTGGTCGAGCTTTTGGCTAGCAGCCAAGATCATTAACAGTGCGTACCTCCCACTTAACTCTTACTACCTACAGAATTTGTCCTAAATGCTTTGGACTTAACAGACTCTCTGCCCACACAAATTGTCTCACAGGGTTCCTCTAATCAGCCTCCCTTTACCAGCAAGGTAAATGAGGTGCAAAAAGGGCAAGTTCCTCGCCCAAGGCCACACAACTGGAAGGATGAGAGAAGGTGAAATCCTGGCCCAGGCAGTCTGTCATCAACATCCACGATCTCAACTGCTTCATGGCACTCCCTCTGCTAAGATGTGAAAAGAAAGGTCCTCTGCGGAAAAGAGAGAATCCTAGATGTAATTATTTGAAGCAGGGGCTAAGTTGCAGTTTTAGAAGTTAGGACGCAAACCTGAAGGCATGGGTTAAAAACTCAGTGGAACCACGGGAAAGAATGGTTTGGGGAGAAGAGAATCAAGGTGAACAAAACTCTCTGAAAGGCTGTGAGTAACAAAGACAGCAGAAAAGATTAGCAAGCAGAAGGCCTTGGGTCCTCATTCGAAAGCACAGGCAGAGATGAAAAGACCAGCTACATTTACCTGGGGGCACAGCCCCAGCCCGTGGAGTCAATACCAGTCTTCTCCAAAAGATGGCACTCACCGTCCTGAACGAGGACAGTCAGGGGCTGCTGGGTCCTTAGGAGGCTCCCTTGGAAGTCCTCAGGCTCCCTGTCTTCTGGTGTGATTTCCCAACCCAGCACCTTCACAGTCATTCCTCCACGAGTCCCTCCCAGACCCCTTGCCCAGTGCATTTCCCCACCCATCGACTCCTGCAAACCAAACCAAAAATCACTGCCACGCAGTCTTTTCTGACTCAGAGAGAGCCCACGGGACAGAGCAGAAGTGCCCCTGCGGGCTTGTGAACATGCAGCTCTATGGGCATAGACAGCCCCATCTTTCTCCCAGAGTGGCTGATGGGTTCGAACTGCTGACCTTGTGGTTAACAGCCCAACATGTACCCCTTATGCCCACAGCACACCCCTTAGCAGCGTGAGACTTCGTGTACAAACACAACTGAGCTAGCCTGTTGGCCTCAGGTCCACTGGGACTCATGGTGCCTCCACGTGCGTCAGAGGCCAACGGCGTCCCCCGGAGTTCTCAATGGCTCATTTATTCTCAGAAATAAATCACCAGCGCTTTCTTTTGAGGCACCTCTGGGTGATCTCAAACCTCCGATCCTTTGGTTAGCAGCCAAGGAACAGAGAAAGGAAACTCATTCCTGTGAGCAGCTACCACGAGGTGAGCAGTTCCAGAAACACCTAATCCTCTCAATGACTTTTGGTGGACAGTTGATCGCTACCATTAATCCCCATGCCCAGGCCAAGAAAGGAAGCCGCAGGGAGGGGACACAGCTTGGTGAGCTGACGCAGCTGGTGTCAAGCTGGAACAGGAGCTCTGGAGGGTGAGCTTGGACACCGCCCTTTCCCTATGCCGCCTCTGAGGATGAGACTCGGGGTGCCGGTGCCTGTAGGTTCTGCACTCACAGTCCCTGGAATTAAACAAAGAGGACAGGTCCCCGGGGCTCTTTTTTCTTTTCTCTTTCTTTTCATAGTATTTGCTTTTCTCCTAAAGGTCAGGCCATTTGGATGAACCAATGGTTTTGATTAGGGGCGTGCAGGGTGACTGGGGGGCTTAGTGTACTTCCTGCTCCAAACTGCTGTGTGACGAATCGCCTGTAATCCGCCCAGCAGCGTTGAGTAAGGCCTTCCTGTCTCAGAAATGGAGAGAGAGCAAGCACATGTCTTTTATTCCCGGACTCTTCAATTCCCCACCCTCCGGTCCTCTGAACTTGGGCAATGCTGAAAGTGAAGGGAATAGGAAGACGAAAGGGTGGGTTTTCTGCTGGGCTGAAGGTCCGAGGTTCCATCTAATCGTTCTTTTCTCCAGCTCCTCCCTTCCTCTCTCCCCATCTTTTCCTGCCTCCCACTCTTTATCGCCCACCTCCCTCTTGCCCTCCTCCCCTCTCTTTTCTTATCTGTCTTTTTACCTCCTTCCTTCCTCCCATCTTCCCCCTCTCTATGCTCCTATTCCGTCTGCCCTACCGCCCTCCATTCCCCTCCTTTGTTTCCATTCCCTGAGTGTGGGGTGAGGCAAAAGCTATTAACAGCAGGCACAAGTGGCAGCCACGGAGCGAGTGTCTCAGATTTTATTATGCGTGCTGTATCTCTTCAGGATCCTGTTAAATACAGACTCCGAGTCTCCGGTCTGGAGGGAATTCTGAATTCTGCATTAGCAACAAGCTTGCAGATAGTCTTGCTTCTGCTGGTTGACTGGGCATCCTGAGCATGAGGGAGTGTCAATGAATGAAGGGATTGATGCGCATCAGGCAAGCCTGATGTTGCTCTTAGGAGGGACCCACAGGAGCTGGGGCTGGATTGTGAAGCAGTTCGGCCCCTAGGAGCTGCTGGGGGGCTCTGGGACAGGTGGTAGCTCTTACCACCTCGGAACAGCTGCTCTGGGAAAGGCAGGCTTGCATTCTTTCTTGTATAGATTCTTTGAGCTCAACAGACCTCTCATCAAACAGTTGAGTGATGGACAGATACAACTGGAAGGGGAGAGGGGTAGAAACGGCAGCCATCTTGTTAGGAGTCCCTCAGTGCAACAAGAGGCCCAGGAGCGATATGGACTGGGATGTGGCCCTTTCATCCTGTGTATCCGCTTGGCCAGCTCTGGGTTTCAAGTTCCTCACATCTGAGAGGCCTGCACAACAATCCAGATGCAAGATGAGGGCTTCTCTAGGCCTTGTGCTATTGCAAAGACAAAGCAAGACTGCATCTCAATTTGGGGGTGTGATTCTTGGGTGGATAACTGCCCAGGAGACCCTGACCCACACCAAAGTGTGAGAACCACCGTCAACTCCAGCTTCATGTTTCTCGTATCCAAGTTAGTGGAACTCTCCTCGCTGTAATGGCTCAAGAGATCCACCGAAGGCGCTGAGGTACAGGGGTTTTGAGTTCATCAGCCCCTTTCCCTAACGTAGAGAAACTCGAGATCAAATAAGGGAGTTGATCACAAGCCCAGTGTGGGAACCTTGGAGCCCCAGTCTGGAGCCCTGTTGTCCTCCTACCCACTGTCCTCTCTTCCACCCTATGTGAGCATCTCATGACTTCTCTTCTGGGCTTCAGCTCAGGTCTTCAGTTTTTCTTTCTCTTCTCTCTGCGTTTAAGAATCCACTCCAACAGACTGATCTTTCTTCCTCCATCCCCACTCTTCCCATTTTGTTCCCCCTCACACATTTTCTGCTTCTCAGATATTGTAAATCCCAAACTCCACTTCACATGATTTTCTAAGTCCTGCAAGTAACCATCATTGCTTACAGCTTCTTTTTAAAAAAAAATCCTCCATCCAACAGTCATTTTAGCAATTCCATGAGTTCTCTCTCTCCCTTTTTTTCGCTTCCTTCCTTGAAAGCCTTCTATCGTAGACCTCCCTGTCATTATTCCAGACCCAACATAAATATTCTTGCTCCAGACTTACTTGACTTGGAAGTAGCCACTCTCTGTCCTTGACTGTTAGCACCTTTTGTCATGGATGCTACTGTGCAGTCGAAAAGCGTTTTGCCTTCACGGATGGGTTTTACTCACCTCACAGTGCATATTGACTGGCTGAGGGAATGACTGAGTTCCTGAATGGGCCTGTGGATGATCCATCCCGACCATCTGAGTCTTCTGGTGCTGCTCTAACAGATACTCTGCGGAAGGTGACTTCAAAGAAGAGCAATATATTTTCTCACAGGTCACGTCGCTTGAAATTTGAAGGGAAAGCTTTGGATTTGGAGACCATTCTCTGTTAGCTCTGACTCGTACAACTTGGTAGGTTTGCCTCTTCATTCACCTGTTTCTTAGCATTCTCTGCACAGCATCTATCTTTCTCCATTTTCTTTTACTTGTATCTGTAACTGTATTGAAGAGGCCTGGTGGCAGTGGTTATACGTTGAACTGCTATTCACAAAGTCCACTCCCTGGGAAAAAAGATGGGGCTTTCTACTCCCCCAAAAGAGTTACTATCTTAGAAACTCACACGGGCAATTCTACCCTGTCTCATAAAGTCACTAAAAGTTAGCATCAACTTGATAGCACTGGGTTTGTGATTTATGTTAGTTTTTTCTGTGACTAGATTTGGCACACCTTACATAGTTTTGGCCTCAGTAACATGATAAAAAGAATTGTATTCCCAATTGGGATGACATTTATAGATAGAGAGGTTAGGATTACAACACCTTTGGCAGGGACATAAACAATTCAGCCAGTAACACTAGCCATCACTTTGAGCTTCATAATCCAAGGAACATCTTTCAGTGATGAATGAAGGTAGATAGGTAGAATTTTTGAATCTTTCATACCTAAAGTAGAAAAAAAACAGTGTCCTCAGTTTATCTTTCAATGTCTAGCTAGAAAGTAATCTAACAGCAACACAGAAGAGTCCAGAAGTTAAAAGTAACAGAAATGAATACTATTCCATACAATATCCAGCAAGAACAATAATCTATAATTGGCTGCATAGATTATATGGCACACAAACTGAACCATTATGGAAAAGAGAATAGACTGTCCAACAAAAATGATTATGAATAGACATATGCATGAGCGTATGTGGGAAATAGAAAGATTTGCCCCAAGTTGTCTCCCCCAAATATATGCCGAACCCAAGACACTGCTTGCTACACATGGTAGTGACTGTACACTAAGAGGTCATTGAAAGTAGGTCAGAGGTTATCCTCTTTTTAAAAAAATTAAATCATTTTATTGGGGACTCATCCAATTCTTATCAAGATCAATACATACATCAATTGCATGCAGACCCTATTTGTGGATTTGTTGCCATAATCATCCTTAAAACATCTCCCTTCTACGTAGGCCCCAAGTATCAAGTCCCTATATTTCCCCTCCCTCACCACTCCCACTCCCCCATGAACCCTTATAATTTAAAAATTATCATTATTTTGTCATATTGTTCACTGTTCGATGTATCCCTTCACCCCCTTTCCTGTTGTCCATACCCCAGGGAGGAGGTTATTTGTAGATCCTTGTAATTGGTTCCCCCTTTCTACTTCACCTTCCCTCTACCCTCCCAGTATCATCACTCGTCCTGAAGGGATCATCTATCCTGAATTCCCCATGTTTCTGGTCCAGAGTACATCCCCTGGCCTAGCTGGATTTGTAAGATAGAATTGGGATCATGCTAGTGGGTGGAAAGCAATTAAGAACTAGGGAAAGTTGCATATTTCATTGCTGCACTGTACCTTGACTGGCTCGTCTCCTCCTTGTGAGTCCTCTGTAAGGGAATGTCACTTCATCTATTGATGGGCTTTGGGTCTCTGTACTCCCTATCTGTACTCCCTTTAAGAACCGAGATGCTGCATCTTTTGATAGCTGGGTACCATCAGCTTTCTTCACCACTTTTGCTTATGCACACATTTGTTGTCAGCGATCATATTAGGAAGGTGGACATGCAAAGTTATGATTTTAGTTCTTTGAAGCTTGATAACTAATTCCTTTGACACCTTGTGGTCACATAAGCTGGTGTGCTTCTTCCATGTGGGCTTTATTGCTTCTGAGGTAGACGGCCGCTTGTTTACTTTCAAGCCTTTAAGATCCCAGCTGCTACATCTTTTGATAGCCGGGCACCATCAGCTTTCTTCACCACTTTTGTTTATGCACAAATTTTTCATCAGTGTTCATGTCAGGAAAGTGAGCATTATGGAAGTCAATTTAATAGAACAAAGTGTTCTTAGCTAGATGGCCGCTTGTTTGCTTTCAACCCTTTAAGACCCCAGCTGCCACATCTTTTGATAGCTGGGCACCATCAGCTTTCTTCACCACTTTTGTTTATGCACACATTTTTCATCAGTGTTCATGTTGGGAAAGTGAGCATTATGGAATGTCAATTTAAAAGAACAAAGTGTTCTTGCATTGAGGAAGTACTTGAGTGGAAATCCAGTGCCCATCTGCTGTCTTAATACCAACCCTATAAGTATATGCATGTAGATCTATTTCCCCACCATCATATATAAATATATTCACCTATGTACATGCCTATATTTAGACCTCTATAAGTGCTCTTTATTCCCCAGTTCTTTCCTCCATTTCCTTTTACTTTCCTCTTGTCCCAATATCATGCTCAGCCTCCATTTGGGTTTCAGGATTTCCCCTCTGTTACATTACTCTTGATCAATCCCTATCAGACCTCTCATATCCATCTTGTCACTGATTTTGAATCACTTGTTGTTCCCTTATCCCTGGGTTGGTCAACACCACCTCTTTCCCCCTTCTCCCCATCTCCCATGTCCCTCCCAGAATTGTCAGTCCCGTTGTTTTCTCTCCAGACTGTTCATCCAGCCTATATTATCTAGATAGACCTGCAGAGATAACAATATGTACCCCCCAAAAAAGCAAGGCATCCTAAGATGAAGCGACCAAAGAAAATAAAGCAATGATCACAACAACAAAAAAACCCAATATCCAAAAATATGTATCTATAAATAAGTAAAAAAAAATAACAAAAAAACCTGTAAATAGTTCAAGATCTGTTTCTTGACCTTCAGAAGTGTCCCCAGGTTGCATCAGATGGGGCGCCAAACCCTGACCCCAAAGTATATCCCAGGGACTCCCTCAGAAACTCCACATTCTGTTGCACACTCTTAGTGTGCATGGTACAATCCTGACCCTGCTTTTCCATTGTGGACTCCATAGGACCATGGGTCAGCAAGGGATGCCGTGTTTCATAGTGGGGCTGACCATATGGTCCTCTGTGTGCATTGGCTGTTCTGAGTGGGGATATCATCCTCAAGGCTCAGTGGGCTCAGGATGCACTCCATTCTCTCTTCCTCCCCATTCATTTGTTCTCGTGTGTTCTAGTCACGCATGTCCCACTCCCCCGGGGTGAGAGGTGGCTGTCCATGTAGTAGGGATTGGGATTGAGCTCTCAAATCTCTTCCAGTGGCTCCCCACTCCATGCCGTCATGCTGCATTCACGCAGGTTTGAGTTTGGTCCCACTTTCACTGTGTACACTCCTCTTGGGTGCATTAGCACCCCATTCCCTCTCATACATTGCTATCTTCTCTACCCTCCAGCCACCACAGTTGGCTACCATTTTTAGCCCTGGATTTTGTCTGGCCCCTTCCATACTACCTGGGCCTCCCCACCTCAGGAATTTCTGTATACAGTAGCTTTTTCCCTATGCCCCTTTTACATTTTTTTAAAGCTTAGCTCAGTGGACTCATGTTGTACATCTTCTTTTGTGTTTGGCTTACTTCACTTAGCATAATTTCCTCCAGTTCTTCTCATGCAGAGATATGTTTCATAATTTCATCACTGCTTTTCAGTGACGCATAGTACTCCATTGTATGTGTGTACCACAGTTTTTTTTGGGGGGGGCATCACTGCCCTCTGGTGGTGGGAGTAGGAGGCCCAGCCTTTGCTCCTGTGGAGCCACTGCTGGAATTGAATCTCCATCCCAGTGGGCCACAATCACGCGCACAACCACTGCGCCACCGGGGCTCAGCCCATGTGTACCACAGCTTTTTAATCCATTTGTCAGTTGATGGAAATATGGGTTATTTCCAACTCCTTGCAACTGTGAACTGTGCTGTGATGAGCATTGCAGCACAGATCTCTGGTCATGGTTTGTTGCTTGCCTTCTCTGGTTTTGCCCAGTAGAGGGATTGCTGGGTTGTATGGTAGCTCAATTTACATCTGCTTTTGGATAAACGTTCATGTCTCCCCAACAAGCTCCTCCAGCACTTGTTGCTTTCTGATTTTTTGAAATGGGCTATCCTTGAGGGTGTTATGTAGTATCTCATTGTTGTTTTGATTTGCATTTCTTTGATGGCTAATGATGGGGAACATTTTCCCATATGTTTATTGGCCATTCAGATTTCTGCCTCTCTGAAACTTCTGTTCAGGTCCTGTCCACCTCCTCAGTGATCAATTAGTTTTGTTCTTTTGGGACACTATCAGGGTATTATAGATTTTAGTAATAGAGTTTTCATCTGATTTGTCATTGCTAAAGCTGTGCTTCCAATCCATGGGCTCTCTTATTACTCTCTTGGTAAATTCTTTTGATGTGCACAGGTGTTTTATCTTAGTATATCCCACTTGTCAATTTGTGCCTCCTCTGTGTTTGTGTTCTTCCCTATTTCTGATAGCCTATATAATCCCTGCGCCAAAGTTCTTAGGTTGGTCCTAATTCCCTCATTGCTGGCCCTAATAGTTTGGGGGTCAGAGTTTATTCTCCTAAGGGTACCAGCCATCTAGAAACAACCAGACTGTATAGTCTGACTCACCTTAAATTGGGCCCAATCCCTTCTGATATTGTTTTCTTTAAGATGTGCCCAAAGGCAAGCCTAGGACCACTCAAGGATGACTAAGGTTAGGCTACTAGTTTCAGTCTAGGGTCCACACATTTTGCCACATATGTACCCCTATTCCCTCCCTTTATCATTGTGTGTACACCCCTAGGTTATCCCTCTCCTGTTACTTGTACTGTCCATGTTGCAAGCCCTTCCTGTGCTGCAGATTGTTATCTCTAATCAGAGGTCTTGCATGCCCCCAAAGAGATATAAGCTTTGGTTAGAAATAAAACCTCATGCGAGCTCTCTCCTGCCTATTTGTATTTTCCTCACCTCCACGTGTACTACCAAGAGGAGCTGAGGTGAGCATGCTACCATGAAATGTGTTCGACTTCTTTTTTTTACATATCTCCTATTTTTCTATGACTTTATCCGTAATCTTTATATATCTCAGCTCCATAATTGTGCCTACCGAACCTGTGATTAGTTGTGGGGGCTGGCTAACCCCACAAGTATACATGTATATGGAGCCCTGGTGGCATCATGGTTGCTCATTGGGCTATTATCCTTAAAGTTGGTGGTTCAAGACTACCAGCAGCTCCTTGGCCAAAAGATGGGGCTTTCTACTCCCAAACAGTGACAGTCATGAGAACTCACAAGAGCAGTTTTAACCTGCCCCATAGAGTTGCTGTGAGTTTCCATCGACTCTCATGGCAGTGAGTTTTTGTATATATGTATATATAAACATATATACATATGACAGAATATCTCTATAAATGAATTTACTTATGCTGAAAATAGGTCCATGGGTTTGGTAGAGTACACAAAGAACAAAGTTAAGGAAAGTTCTTAGCAATAATGGAAAACCTTGAGGGAATGAATCATTTGGCCTGTGGGTTCAGAACCATAGTCTGTGGAAATACCAAGGTCAATTAACATACCATAGTTTACAAAAAGATGTGTTCTTTTTATTTGTCTTAAAACTGTTATTGTGAATCAGGTAAAGGTTTATATTTCAGGTCATCATGTATGTATTCCACACCAAACAATGTACCTCATCTCTCAATAGCTTGGCCTGCCGTTCCTTCTCCACAAGACCCTGTCCCCTTCCAAAGGCAATGTTACAAATCCTACTTCAGTGAGTGGTGACAGTGGTCTTAAAAACTTGTGAATGGCCATGTAAGGAACAACCACCTTGTTGTCTCCCTGTATGTGGCCAGGAAAAATGAAGAAAATCAAAGACATATGGAAGCAATTAGCTGAATGCACTAGTGGACCAATGAAACTAGTGGACTCAGTGTCCACAATCCTGAGACCAGAAGAACTAGACAGTTCCCAACTCTCATTACCAACTTCTCTGAAAGGGGTCATGGATAAAGGTGATGGATGAAGTTGGAGAGATGTGTAGAAAAGAGTTCAAAATCATTAACAACAACACCCCCCACCCCAGACTTACAGATTGGTTAGAGACTGGTGGAGCCCTTCTTTGGTTATCCTTCAGTTCTGAACAGGGGATGACACCCATGGTTTACTTTTCAGTGAAATGATAGACAGGTCTGTGAGGTGAACAGTAACGCTAGGGAGGTATGCACTGCTTAGAATATCCAACCACTTGAGACCCCCAAGGGCATCAGTTACTTATGGATAAAGTCCAGAGGATTGAGAAAGAAGAGGGAACAAAAAGACAAATGGCAGGGCAGTATAGGAAGTGATAGTATCACGTGAAGATGGCAATCAGAGACATGAAGGAAAAAACCTTGACTATTGAGTGGAAAACAGATTTGCTCAGTAAACCGTCAACTCATTCACCATGAAAACATTTTTAAAAGGAAACCACAAAGATACTCAGGAGGGAAAACACTGGTCATAATGGTCCCATCTTTAAAATGATTTGGTGTTCTAGCATGGCCATTATTATTTATTGGGTTTATTCAGAGTTATGGAAACTCTGCGTGCTTTTATACTATGAACTATAATTGTCTAAACGTCAAGGTCAAGTCAAACAGTTTATACTTTGGCTGACATGTAATAGATTGACTTTAAAATTTTAAAAAACCTGAAACACTGAAAACGAATCCTTTGAGGTTCACTATGAGTAGACGTCAGAGAGTTAAGATACGTTTTCCTCTGGGGAGTGTGGGCAGCAAATCATGTGAAATGAGTTATCTGATTTCATTTAGAAGTCTAGCCAGGCTTCAGAAATCAGACTCTTTCCACCTTCCACTTAGGCAACTAAATGCCTGCTTTGTCTAGGGAATTAGCCTGATAACTGACACAAATGATGTTTCCTTGGCTCCTGCCTTCTCATTTGGTTGTTCACCCTGCCCGTGTTCCCCAGGTAATTTGCAAACACCAATCCACTTTGCTTCCTGTAACTATAGCCAGAGACATGCAGAACAGTCAAGAGAGTCATTATTTCCATAACTGTCCACGAACAATTTTCTTCTTAAAACCACATCTCTCTGACCCTCCGCTCAGCAAACAACCCAAACTGAGAGTATGTTTTCTTAAAAAACCTCAGTCAAATATCTTGGCTGTTTTGTCCTTTTTCTTTTAGCAGATTCCAGGAAGCAGGAGTGCAGGGGTGACTTATGAAGTCCCAATTTGTGAGATTTCAGACGTGACCACCCCACCCCCATTCTGGCAGAGGGGAACAAGGGGTCAGGTGCATGTTCACGTAGGTGTTAGTTTTCTCTGTCCCTTTCCTCATGTGCATGATAGTTCAACTTTAGGGTGTTTTTTTTTTCCTCTCTCTCCAAAACATTATTGCTTTTATAAAAGTGCTCATGAATGAGTTTTTGTCCTCCCACTTCAGTGCAACTGGTGATCATTGAGTAGATTCTAACTCAAGATGACTCCATGCATGGCCAGGGAGAACAGCGCTCTCTGGGACTTTCTGTTACTGAATTTTTAGAAGTAAATTGGAGACCGTTCCCCTGGGATCTCTCTGGGTGAACTCAAACCTCCAGACTTCTGGATATGTACTGGGGAAGTCAAGTACTTATTTCTAATGCAAGACGGAACATGAGGGATGTTAGCGAAGTCACCACCAGTCGCGACACTCCTCTTTGCTTTGGGTTGCTGATGCTGTGGACAGCAGGACAGAGCTCTCTGCAGGTGTGTCCCGCCCCCATGAAATGCCAGCCACCCACTCAGCTTCCTTGTGTCTCCCTCTTATCATGTGTTTAGAAATTCTTCTTTTTGTCCAACCATCAAACTAAGAAATTAGACTGCAAGGACTTACTTACCTCCGTTCTTCTCCTACCCTCAAGGCAAGAAGGCTTTAGTGTCCTTCCTGAAAAACAACAAATTGTATGACACTGTTGCTCATTGTGTAACTGAGCCATGAGAGGTCCCAGCACATTGAATCCATCAAATAAGACAGAAATTAGCCTTCTGAGACAGGTTGAGTTTTGAAAAGCTTCAGCAATTGGAAACCAGATACCACTGCTGGCAATGTTTGAGGGAAGAATCTACCAAGCCTCACAGGAGGTACTTCAACTAACTGTAAGCAAAAGGAGAACTCCCACATGGAGCTTACTTCATCCATGGCCTAGTTGAAGCAATCGTGTTTCAGTGTCGGTCACCCTCTCTTCAAATAAAATCCTTTCCTTTTCCCCTAAACTCCTCCCACTGTGACAATCATTTAACACAAGGAAGTAAGTAGTAAAGAGTGCTTAGATCTAATCAGGCCAAAGTATCTATCTCCAACATGGTGGAGAATTCTATCTGGGTAGACTTCTTCGACTGTCCTTGTGGTTCGTCGCCACTAGCCTTGAGAAGAAGAGGGGCAGGAGGAAACTGGAAACAACTGCTAGTGCTCCAGGTGTCCAAGCTCTGAAACAGACAACAATCAGAGTGATCATCTGCTTTGATCATCACGAGTGATGCTAATTGCTACCACTGCTGTCCGTCCAGCTTTGGGTTGCATCTTGCACCTACGATCCCATTGCATCCTATGAGCATCAGTGGTTTACAGAGGGGAAAACAGAGATTCAGAAAGTTTCACAAGTTGGGTCACGACATATTCTCACAATTCAAAGTGGTGGGACGTGAAACTGAGCACAAACGGTGCTCTTGAATATCCTTCACTCTGGACTGATCGGTCATTGCATGGCAGGTACTTTCCTGCTTCACTTTATGGTTTAGTGCATATCCAAGTCTAACGAAGGGTAGGAATGTCCTCACTACATATTATTAAATTAGTGACTATGTCAGGTGAGTCATAGCTTAGAAGCAAGAGCCAGCATCTTGTGGGAAGATAGAATCATGTCCCTTAGAAGAATTTAACAATGACAAATATGTCCCTAGAGACCCTCTTTAGGTCTGAGTGCACTCACATTATTCATTTCCTTCCCATCTAAAACCCAAACTTCCTCTCCTGCTTCTGGTTTTACTTCACCATCCTACATATTTTTGAAATACTTCAAGTCCCCACCACCTCCATTAGTATCTCCCAAACTTGTATTCTAAAATAACCATCTCACTGGTCTACCTATAGCAGACACACCTACAGTATGAAATGGCACTTAATTTAATTGTATGACTTTACAGCCAGAGTGCCTGGGGGAACCCTGGTTATTGATCTTCCCTGTGATTTAATTTCTTCAATTTTTAAATAAAGATTGAAACAAACCCACTGCCATTTAGTTAATGTACCTCAGCGACCCTGTGTAGGATTTTCAGGACTGTGACTCTTTACAGGAGCAGGTGGATTCAATTTTATCCTAAGGAGTGACTGGTGGGTTTGAAATGCTAACTTTGCAATTAGTCGTCCAATGTCTGCTCAATATTGACACCAGGGCTTGCAGAGGACTAGAATAGTGCCCATTTCATAGGGTCCTTGTACTTCATTTAACAGTTAGAATAAGGCTGGATATATAAGAAAAATCAAAATAACTTCTCTCCTGCCCATTCTGACTCAGTAGGACAGAGCAGAATTGCCCCTTTGGGTTTCTGAGACTATAAAACTTATAAGTGCTGACCTTGTGGTTAGAAGTCCCATGTATAACTCTACCTCTAGGCCCCGAGAGGTCCTGCTGTATGTATCCTACATGCTCAGCCAAGGCTCACAGCCATGGGAGTCCATTCTCACTCATAGTGACCCTCTAGGACGGGCCAGAACTGCTCTGTTGTGTTTTTCAGTTGATACCTCTTATATAGGGGTAGGAAACCTTATGCTTCTCCAGCAATTAATGCTAGATATCATTACTATGACCTATTCCCACTCGCCTCTCTTCTGCTCTCTTTGTGCTAGAGAAATCATCTGACTTCTTGAGCCAGTGGTGCAGAGACCACATCTGACCTTTTCTGTCTTCATGAGGGAGGAGAGTCCCACAGCTGGGACTGTTAGACGCCAGCCACTCAGTTCTCATTCATAGCAACCTGGTACACACTAGAGTGAAACACTGCCCTCCCCTGCACCAACCTCCCAGTTGTTTTTTGGTTTGAACCCATGGCTGTGGCCATCGTATACATCCATCTTGTCTACAGCCTTCCTCTTTTACATTGTCTTGCCACTTTATCAGGCATTGTTTCTTCCTCAGGGCCTAGTCTCTCCTGACAATATGTCAAAAGAACATTTGACAAAGTTTCATCATCCTTTCCTCTAAGGAACAGCCTAGCTGTATTTCTTCCAAGACACATTTGTTGTTGTTGTTTTTTTTTGACAGTCCATGATATTTTCAGTTGACATCACCAGTACCATCAATTCCTGGAGTCTTGTTTTTGGCTCAGGCTTTCAGTGTCACTTAAAATTCCCCCTTCAGCACCATTGGTTCTTGGTCACAAGGTCACATGCTACTTTTTGATATGGTGGGATGCCGACACGTTATTTTTGGTACAGTGCATTTGTATATTCTTTATCTTCTTTGGATGCTTCCTGCATTATTTAGTATTTTGCCCATAATCTTGCAACTCCAGGCTTAAGTATATTTTGTTGAGTTCTTTCAGTTTTAGATATGCTGAAAATGTTCTTTTTGGTTTTCTAATTCTAGACTTTTGCACATTTCACTATAGTATTTTACTTTGTGTTCTCAAGTTACCCTTTGAAAATTTCTCTTCAGGGCTTTGACTTCATCACTTCAGCTTCTTTGTTCTATCGTTGCCCCCTGGCCTGATTTTAGCATGGAGTCAATTTGATTTCTATGTATTTTACCTGGAGAATTCCATGTGGATAGTCGCCTTTGTATTGTGGAAAAAAATATTTATGATGAAAAACTCGTTGGCTTTGCCAGATTCTATCATGTGATTTCCAGCTTTGTTTCTATCACCAATTCCATAGTTTCCAACTAGTGTTCCTTCCACTTTTTTCAACTTTGTAATTCTAATAATTATCAATGCATCCTAATTGCATGCTAGATCAATTTTTTCTCTCTTCAGCACTAGCATCACTGGCCTGGTGGAAGTAGTAAGCCCAGCCTTACTTCTGGAGAGCAGCTGCTGAATTTGAACCGCCAACCCTGTAGGCCGCAATCCTGCACACAGACACTTATTCCTTATTGGTAATCTATTCTTAGTCTGGAAGCTTTACTGAAACCTGTTCCCTTTGGGTGACCGCAATCCCGCACACAGACACTATGCCACCAGGGCTCAGTTCTTTAGATCAATTTTAGACTGAAGATGTTGGTAGAATATTTTAATTTCTGTATTCCTGGTTTAATATTGGATGGATAAACTTGAACTATATTTGTATTGATTACATTTATTTGTATACATGTAGATATAATTTTATCATGGACAATATTGCACTTCAAGAAAGATCTTGGAATGTCCTTTTGATGATGAATGTAACATCATTCCTCTTGAATCTGTCATTCCCAGCATAGTAGACCATATGATTTTTCTGATTCGAAATGGCCAATAAGCATCCATTTCAGTGCTCTAACACCTAGAATATTGATCTATATTTGTACATTTCATTTTGACAACTCTCAATTGTCCTCAAGTCATTCTTCATATATTCTAAGTTCCAAATATTCATTGGTTTTCAGCTATTTATTTTCATTGTGAGTTATGTCCCATCAGCAAATGAAGGTCAGTGTAGTTCCACAGGCTTTGCTCCATCCACAACATTAAGGTCGACTCTAATTTGAGAAGGCAGTTCTTCCTCAGTCATATTTTCAGTTGCTTCTTCCCTGAGCGGCTCACCTTCTGGCACTTTCTCTGACCATGTTCTGCTTCTACTCATTAGGTTTACAGTATCTGAATAAAGTTTTGATGCTCACCATAAGATTTTCTGTGTTTAATTCCTCATAAGTGGACAGTCTATTCCTTATTGGTAATCCATTCTTAGTCTGGAAGCTTTACTGAAACCTGTTCCCTTTGGGTGATCTTGCTAATATTTGAAATACCAGTGGCCTTGACTCAGTTTGTGCCACTATCTGTGATGCTCAGACAGGCTGAAGATTACCTCTCCTGGATCTGAGACTGATTGTCATTTTCTACAAGTGTGAACAAACTCACACCACCTCAGTCACATCACCAACTCCCTGATTTGGGGTACCTCCTTTTTCTTGGCTCTTCCACCACTCCTTTCTTTCCTGTTAACAAGATTCTCAACTTTCTTGGCACCAGGAGTTAGCCCTTTGCTGTGATTCGCACACCGTTGAATACCACTCAACCGATGTGACCCCGTAACCTGCTCAGCATAAACACAGTCATTCATGTGTCAAGTGTCTGGGTATAGTGAACAAAGAATGAGCTGAAACCATGGAACTGGGTATTGTTTAAGAATTATCACCTGCTTCTTGCTGGCTGGGTTGTGCAGCACATACTTGGTCCAGAACTACATAAATGGCCACATTTAATCAACAGTCAGCAACTGAGCAAACACTTGATTCATTTGCTTTTTCCTGGCTTCGCTCCTTTTGATAACGGAGGAAATGTTCTGGGGAAAGAAGGAGATGGCAGTGTCAGCAGACAGAACTGTTTTGGCTTCATCTGTGGCAGGGTTTATGCTCCCCAGAGTTTATCCTCCTTACTGGGTCATTTTCATGGTTGGGGAAGAACATTCTCACCCAGTCAACCTTAGACTTTTTCACTGTGTGAAACTGTTGCACTTGACTTCACCATGTGGAGGAGGAGATTATTTCATTATGAAGCAGGCAAGGCTGAAGCATTGTTTGACAGACAAGCGAAGGAGGTGGGCAAATGAAAGAAGCTGCTTAGCCAGTCCTCAGTGCCTGCCTGTCTCAGAATATGCTCCTTCCTCTGGTCTTTATAAAGCTGTGGGGTCATTTATGAAATCTGTTTATCTGAACACAGGGCAAGATTCAAATTTCTCCTATTAAAATATTCCTGGTTTAATATTGGATGGATAAACTTGAACTATATTTGTATTGATTACATTTATTTGTATACATGTAGATATAATTTTATCATGGACAATATTGCACTTCAAGAAAGATCTTGGAATGTCCTTTTGATGATGACAATATAAATTGTTGATAAATTTGTTATAAATTTGCTATAAATTTGTTGATGACAAGAAGTCTGGTATTATAGCAGGCGATATGCATGCTTCATAGGGAACTTATTTATTTAAAAAATTTTTTTTTAGGCATCACTGCCCTCTGGTGGGAGTGGGAGGCCTAGTTTTGCTCCTGGAGAGCTGCTGCTAGATTTGAACCGCCAAACCAGTAGGCCACAATCCTGTACTCAAACGCTACGCCATCAGGGTTCAGCCCATATATTTTAAAAAATCAATTAATTAATTAATTTTAGCTTCACAGAGCATTTTAATCCAAACTGTGCTTCCATTTTATTGGGAGGTTGAGTGGGGAAACAATTAGAACAAGTTCAAGAAAAAATATTGTGGAGAGAATGGTGCCTCCCTACCCAGTTAAGAACTCCTGGAGTGAACCTGCCCATACATTCCTCATTCTTCTTAGTAATCACTTGGGGAATTAAGATAACAGGTGATCTAACAATTGTTATAGAAGCAGAGGAGAAGGGCTAAGTGATTAATGAGTAATGTCTTTGGAGACAAAACCGCAGCATCAAGATACTGCTTTCTGTCAGGGTGAAAGATTTCATAACATCTGCTTCTGGAAAAAAAATCTATAGCTGGCTCATCATAAAGTGGGTTGGAAATTGAGGATAACTTAACTGTGTATCTTCATAATTTTGGTAGAAACAAATTCATCTACTTTTGGAACAACCCTTTTGAAATAGCTCTTTTGATTTACCTGGCAATTGTTAGAGGAGGGTTTTCTTTCTTTCTTTTTAAAATCATTTTATTTGGGGCTCATACAACTCTTATCACAATTCATATATACATCCATTGTGTCAAGCACTTTTGTACATTTGTTGCCATCATCGTTCTCAAAACACTTCCTTCTTTACTTGAGTCCCTGGTATCAGCTCCTCACTTTCCCCCTCTCTCCCCACTCCCTCCTCCTCTAAGAACCCCTTAATAGTTTTTGGGAGGGGGGCATAACTGCCCTCTGGTAGTTGTGGGAGCCCTTAATAGTTTATAAATTATTATTACTTTGCCATATCTTACACCCTCCAACGTCTCCTTTCACCCACTTCTCTGCTATCCATTCCTCAGGGAGGAGATTATGTATAGACCTTTGTAATCTGTTCTCCCTTTCTACCCCACCTTCCTTCCACCCTCCCATTATCACACTTCTCACTACTAGTCCTGAGGGGTTCTTCTGTTTTAGATTCCCTGTGCTTCCATTTCCTATCTGTACCCGTGTACATCCTCCAGTCCAGGTGGATTTATAAGGTAGAATTGGAAACATGATCATGGTGGGAGTGGGGGAGGGAAGCATTTAAGAACTAGAGGAACATTGTGTTTCATTTTTGCTACACTGCATCCTGACTGGCTCATCACCTCCCCAAGAGCCTTCTGTGAGGGGATGTCCAATTGCCTACAGATGGACTTTGGGTCTCCACTCTGCACTCTCTCTCATTCACAATGATATGACTTTTTGTTCTTTGATGCCTGATTCCCTCAACACCTCATGATCACACAGTTTGCTGTGCTTCTTCCATGTAGGCTTTGTTGCTTCTCAACTAGATCACCATTTGTTTATCTTCCAGCCTTTAAGGCCCCCAACTCTATATCCTTTGATAGCTGGACACCATCAACTTTCTATGTCACATTTGCTTATATACCCACTTTGTCCACAGTGATCATGTTGGGAAGGTGAGGATATCAGAATACAGAATTATTAGAACAAAATGTTCTTCTATTGGGTGAGTACTTGAATAGAGGCCCACTGTCCATATGTTCCCTTAATACTAAACCTATAAATATTTGTACACAGATCTCTTTACCTTATGTCATATATAAATATACTTACACATGTATATATGCCTGTGTTTAGAATTCTATAAATGTTCCTTGCCTCCTAGTTCTTTCCTCTATTTCTTTTTATGTTCCTCTTTTCCCACTGCCATGCTCAGCCTTCAGTTGAGTTTCAGGAATTCCTCTTGACTATACTGTCCTTGATCCAGCCCTGTCAGATCTCTTACACCCTACTTGCCATTGATTTTGGTCACTTCTTGTTTCCTTTTCCCTGTGTTTGCTAACACCCACTCCCTTTCCCCCATCTCCCCCTCTCCCATGTCTCCCAGAACTGTCATCCCATTGTTCTCTTTTCCTACTTGTTTATCCCACCTATCCTTTCCAGACAGATATGCAGTAATAACAATATGTACCGATACAATACAATAAACAATAAAAAATAGCTACAACAACAAACTCTATATACTTCCAGGTCTGCTTGTTGTCCTTTACAAGTATTTTCCAGTTGAATCTGACGGGGCACCTTGCTCTGGCTCCACTGTCTATTTTTGGTATTCCCTGTGACCTCATTGATTTGTTCCCCTTGCTGCTCTGTTGCATGACTCCATTGTCTGGCTTCATGGTGAGGATGGTGAGCTCAAGGCGGGCACAATTCCTGTCATGTGTCTCCAGTGTTGTCCCGTGTGGTGCTATGAGTCAGTGAGGCACACTGTGTTTCACGGTGGGGCAGGCCTTATGGTCCTTTCTGTACATTGACTGCTCTGAACAGAGATATTGTCCTCCCTTGGCTCCAGTGTGCTCTAATCAGACAAATCCCTCTCCTTGAGCTGTAGCTACAGTGTTGTCCTTTGAAGTGATTTCTTCTTGGAGGGGAGAGAAGGGCGTGCTGTCCACATATGTGGTAATGGGGCCAGCCCCCTCAGGTATCTCTGTTGGTTCCTTGCTTCATGTCAGTGTTTTGCATTCTTGTCTGGGAGCACCGGGTTGAAGTTTGGTCCCTCTTTCCCTATGGAGGTTTAAATAACACCCTCCCTTTGCATGGGTTAGTGCCCCATTCCCCTGTCTAACCAAGTCTTTTTTTTTTCTTTCCTCTCCTTTTTAGTGGGCTACCATATTTATCTCTGAATTTAGTCTGGCCCCTGCCATATTTCCTGGACCTCACCCCAGGAACGTATGTATACAGTAGCTTCTTCCCTATCCCCCTTTTGGATATTCTTGAGCTTACCTCAGCAGACTCATATTGTATTTGTCTTTTTGTACTTGGTTTACTTCACAGTATAATCTCCTCCAGTTCTTCCCAATGCTTTGATGTGCTTCATGTGTTCATCACTGATTTTTAGAGATGCGTAATACTCTATTTTATGTATGTACCACAGTGTTTTTTAACCTATTCATCTGTTGGCAGAAATTTGAGTTGTTTTCAACTCCTTACAATTGTGAACTGCACGGCAATGAGCATTGGTGCACAGATGTCTAGCCGTGGTTTGTTTCTTGTCTCGTCTGGGTTTCTATCTCTCTGCGTTTCTAGCTCTCTGCAACACTTGTTTCTCATTTCTTGAATTGGGCTATCTTTGAGGGTGTTAGGTGATATCTCATAGTTGTTTCAATTTGCATTTCTCTCATGGCTAGAGATCTGGAGCATTTTCTCATATATATACATTGGTCATTTCGGTTTCTGGCCTTGAGAATCTTCTGCCCAGGTCCTTTGCCCACCTCCTAAGTGGACGATTGGTTTCTTTCTTGCTTTAAGTTAGCAGCCTGTTAAAGATTTTAGTCGTAAAGTCTTTGTCTGATATGTCACTGCTAAAGATGTTTTCCCATTCTGTGGCCTTTCTTTTTACTCCCTTGACGAGTTCTTTCAATGTGCACAAGTGTTTTATCTTTAGGATATCCCACTGGTCAATTTGTGCCTCCTATGCATTTGTGTCTGTGGCACTCACCTAATCTGGTGCCAATTTGAGGATGAAGACTGTAGGGTTGGAGTCTAGCCTGTCAATCTGGGGATAGCAAATGAGACCTCTGTGTGGGCATGGCCTTCTCCTGAGACTTCTGGAAAATGTGGAAATTCTTTCTGGGAGGCAGAGACACTATCTCTCGGTTCATTCCTTGGAGACTTTCTACTGACAAGGCTGACTTCCTGTGAGACATCCCTGAGGAGAAGCCACATAGAGCTACCCTAGTGCCCTGAGCCGGACAAGCCACATGGATGCGACCAGACCTCTGAAGCCGGAGGAGCCACTTGGAGACTCAGTGCTAACACTGAGATGTTTACAACACCACTTGATCCAAATACATTCTACCCATCTGGCTTGCGATCATTTTGCATCAGGCACCATTGTATGTGTTTCATGAGTCTGAAGAAGACTTTAGAGACTAGCATCAGATATATGGGCTAATATTAGACTTGTGAGCTTGGCCTGGACTGAATTGGAATACTTTCTTAATATAAAGTTGCTCTTGGATATAAAACTCCTTCTCATACTTATAAGAGTTTTTATGGATTTGTTTCTCTAGTCTACCCAGACTAACACAGTGTCCTTTACTATTTCTGATAACCTATGTATTCCTTGAGTCAAATTCTCAGATTTGCTCTATTTCCCTCATTGATGGCCCTAATATTTGGAGGGTTTATCTCTAGGTCTGTGATCCACCTTGAGTTTATTCTTGTACATGGATTAAGGTAAAGGTCTTGCTTTGCTTTTCTGCATATATATATATATATATATATATATATATACACATTTATATATATATATACACATTTTTTCCAGCACCATGAATTGAAGAGGGCATCTGCTTCTTATTTGATATTGTTTAGACCTTTAAGGAAGATCAGTTGTCTGTATGTTGCTGATTTTATTTCTGGGTTTTCAATACTTTTCCACTGTCTGAATATCTATCATTGTACCAATGACACACTGCTTTGCCCACTGTGGGTGTATAGTAGGTGCTAAAGTTGGATAAAGCAAGCCCTTCAACTTGTCCTTCTTCTTAAGGAGTTCTCTGCTAGTTCTCAGTTTCTTCACTCTCCACATGAATTTGGTAATCTGTTTTCTCTATTCTTTGAAGAATGATACTGGAATTTGAATTGGGATAACATTGAAGCTATATAGTGCCTTGTGTAGAATTGACATATTTACAGTATTGAGTCTAATGACCCACAAGCATGGAATGTTCTTCCATTGTTGAAGTCACCCTTGGTTTCTTTTAACAGTGTTTTGTAGTTTTCCTCATACAGATATTTTGTTTTTTCTTTGTCAGATATATCCCTAGATATTTCAATTTGTGTTTGGCTATTATGAAGGGTACCCCCTTTTTAATCCCCCTCCTATGGCCTTGTCTGATATGTATAGCAGTCTGATAGACTTCTGTTTTTCAATCTTGTAATTTCCCACTCTACCATATCCTAGAAGACTGTTTTAAATTATTATTGTTGGTGAGTGTGATTGCATGGGCTCAAAAGCACCAGGGATGAAGGCAATATTTTTATTTCATTCATGTGATGATAAAGGGTTAGGTATTAACTTTCTGAAGCTGTCATAAACAATCTCCATAAACTGCATTACTTCAAACAACATGCATTTATTCTTTGAATTTACAGAAGTCAGAAGTTGGAAATCAAGGTGCTAGTTGGCCCTTGCCAACTAGGTTTAGAGAATAATCTCTTGCATGTGTCTTCCTTGTTTCTGGGGACTCCAGCAACCCTTAGTGATCCTTGATCTGTGGCAGCAAAATGCATTTTTGTATCTGTCCTTATGACCACTTTCTCCTTACCTCTTCCATGTCTTGGATTCTCTCTCCTTAAAAGTACACCAGTCATTGGACATAGAATCTATTCTAATTCACTCTCCATCAGGCTTTCAGTGGTTAACTCCTTAGAAGTGGACAGTCTACACGATATCCAGTATGACTCATCTTAATTTGATTACATCTGAAAAGGTCTTATTTTTAAAAATCATTTTATTGGGGGCTCTTATAGTTTTTCGTATCCATCCATCCATCCATTTTGTCAAGCACATTTGTATATATGTTGCCGTCATCATTTTCAAAACATTTTCTTTCAACATGAGCCCTGGGTGTCAGCTCATCCCCGCCCCCACCCTCCTTTATCATACTATATCTTACACCAAGGATGCTTAATATGTTGATCATGGTCTACTAGTCAATCACAAATGTAGTGTGGGTAGGTTGCATGGCATTAAAAAAATAGACGTAAGCCTATCATCAATCCTGTCACTTAATTGGTATACAGTACAGCCAATCAGATGCAATTTTAGGTGTCAAACACATGTGCAGACAACTGCACTAAGTGCAGCAAAACTGACAAGCTAAGGTATCACAAACTTTAGGACCTTGTCCTTTTTTTTGTCCTAAACATAAGAAAGGTATTAAAATTAGTCAGGGAGCTGGACCAAGTAAGAAGAGGAAAACATATCACTTTCCTTTGGAATGGGAGATTTGGACACTACAAGCAGACATTCAGCTGAAGTCCAGAGCGCATGCACAGTTCTGGACCTTGCAAAGGGAAAGTAACCAAATATGAGAAAATGTGCTACCTCCTTGACGGCATTATTCGGCTCTACTTCTTTCTGTGAGTCAACAAAGAAATCTGTTCAAACACTGAAAAGTTAGAACCAAAGTGACCAATAGTTTCTGTGAGTGGTGGAATTGAAATCTCAGTAAATGCCCTTTCACTTCAGCTTGATCATTTGTGCCATCAATATTTCTTAGCAGTTATTTTGTGTTTGCTGTCATCTGGCCATATGCTACGGATAATAAATAAGAGGAGGACATCCCTGCTTTCACTGAATTAAAAGTTTTACTCCGTGGAGAGCAGCTAATAGAATAGATAACTTCCCATAAACAAAGATATCTATATTTCTGGAACTCTATCAGATTTCAAATCTTTTGGTGAAAATATGAGAACTGAGAGTGAGATTTCTCATGCTAACTACTTGTTTAACCTCCCAGGTCAGGGATCAAGGGTGAAAACCCCAACATTAGAAATATTTATTCAAGCTTCTTGATGTTCCCAAGACTGAGTTCTGCACTTCATTGTATCAGAGGAATGGGTCCTCTGGGTCATTCCAGGGACACCTTGGACTCCACCAGGGCTTTGTCTGGAGCAGCGGTATCTGGTTGTCTTCACTGCTCTGGCCGTGGCCCTTGATCTAGTCCCGATCCACATGTGTCCTGGGTGGATGTTTTCATGATCACAGAAAGAATTTCTCTTCAGAGAAAATCACATACTGCTTGTCATCAAGCAGTGTGCGATGCTGGTCCATTGGCAAGGGCACTGGTTGTGACTCAAAGACACTGGAAGTGGCCAGGGGAAACCCGCCTTGATAAAAACCGAGGAAAGTCCTTGTGGAAAAAGAATTGAGTCTTGTAGTAGGGAATCTGCAACTTGGGGCATAAATAGACCTGGAAGGAAAACAAAGGCGTTAACTGCCAGGAACCAGGTCTGTTGGAAACTGCTGGGGAAAGAGCCAGCCAGGAGCTCCTAGTCAGGAGGTTAAGGGTACTACAGCCCCTATGGTTTAAGGGACGGTAAGAAGGTGCGTAGTTATAGGATGGTTCATCTCAGGTCCTCTCCCAAAGGGCGAGTTAACTGAGGACAACATATCAGAACACTGGAACTTTGGATCTACCCCGGAAAACTAGAATGTACAGCTGTCAAGTTAAAGATGGGGATGGTATGTTTCTTCTTTACCTTCATATTTCTATCTCTGTTGATGGAACGCTGTCCCTTAGATACCAAGTTCTCCTGTTTGCCTTACTCTTTTACTTTTGCCGTGGCTTGTATACATGACCAAGGAGAAGAGGGGTTATTTTTTCACTGCTTACCACACCGCTTTGCTCTCATACCCTTTAAGAGAATGACAAGAGAAAAAAAAACAAAGAAAAGGAATCTACCCCTTTACCCTTTTGTAAGTTAGCATCTAAACTTTTTCTTTCTTTTTTTTTTTTTGGCATCACTGCTCTCCGGTGGTGGGAGTAGGAGGCCCAGTCCCACTGCTGGAATTGAACCTCCGTCCCAGTGCGCCGCAGTCCCGCGCACAACCACTACGCCACCGGGGCTCAGCCCGCATCTAAACTTTTTCATTGTAACTTTCCAAAAGTTTGTTTCTCAGTAACAAACAAGAACACTCATATTCCAAAAGTTGTGATTAACCACAGTTACAATATGTTAATGTGACTTGATAAATTTGGATTGAACCACCTCATTGAATAACCACCCCCAACTCTAAAAGAAATCTCATAGCTTTCTCTATTTAAAAAGAATTTCTCCAGGATTTCATCTGGTCTTATTTGTCCCCCTCAGAAAATGATATTTAATATTATTAGCATTCTCACTTGTCCCATTGGTCTGCAGTTTTAACTGATACTTATCATCACCTCTTAGGAGTCCTGGTGTGTGCCCCTCAGGTGCTTATGTCAATTTCATGATTGAGATGTAGGGGTGGAGTCTATCCTGTAATCTGGAAATAGCCATTGAGTAGCCAATGAGGCCTCTATGTGGGCATGCCTTTCTCCTGATACGTCCGGAAAATCTCACGATATTTCCCTCATAGAGATTAGAAGGTATCTCCCCAGTTGTTGGGAGTTAGTCCCAGAGACAATGAACTATGGACAAGACATGCTGGCAGCGTCTGAGAAGCTGGACAAGCTGGAGGAGAAACCACATGGCCTTACCCTGATGGCATCAGACCTCTGAAGCTGGAGAAGCCACGTGAAGACCCCTGCTGAGTTGCTTCTACCACCACTGGATGCTATTGATTGACCCTGAGCCCTGGAAGGGAGGAGCCCTGGGGAACCCCTGCCCACGCCAAGACTCTGTCCCCACTGGCCTTTGACTTCGTGAGTCAGAAGGAGACTTTATAGACTGATATCGGGCATATGGGTTAATATCGGACTAACACATGTTGTCATTGTGGTTACACTTTGGGTCGCTAACCATAAGGTCATGCTCCCATAAAAAAATGTGAACACTCAAAAACTCACCACCACGGAGCCAGTTCTGACTCATAGTTACCCGAGAGGACAGGGTGGAACTGCCTCTGCAGGACTCTGAAGGTGTCACTTTTTACAGGGAAGTCTCAACTTTCTCCTAAAGAGCTGTTGGTGGTTTCAAACTGTTGCTGTTGTGATTCCAGCTCACGTCATAGATCATTTCACCACAGTCTTGGAAAGCCACAGGGGCGGTTAGTTCTACTCTGTCCTATCTGGGTACTAGGGGTTGCAAGTGGTTCCATGGTCCTGAATCTGGAGTTTGAGTTTTTATCAGCTGGTTTTGCTGGTGCCTAACCACCTACCTGTGGATGTAATCCCCCTTTGGAATAGGGCTTTCCTTGTTAGGTCAATGAGACCATGTCTGCATAGGATATGTTTGAAGCCAGTTGTATTTGAGCTATAATACAACAGTCATCATCCTTCAGTCAAGACTTTCTGACTCTGAATTAGCATTTCTTTTGCTGCAGGCAGTTTGCTTGGTGGTATAATACTCATCTTTGAAGATTCTGAGTCCCCTGTGCAGAACGGACCATCTAGAACTCAAGTAGTGGGTGGCTTTAGCAAACAGAAATGTATTCTCTCATAGGTTAGGGGGCTAGAAATTCCATTTTAAATGGGTGGTCCTGGAAGTAGGGGAAGAATTTCTCTCTTTATTGCCTATGGGGGAAGGACCTTGTCTTTTTTACAGTGTCTGCTCTTTGACTTCTTAGCTACCTTGATGGGGTGTGGTCTTTCCCCATCTGTGCTTACCTGCACTTGTGCCTGACCTGCTGTATTATATCTCAAATGCAATTGGTTTAAAGGATACCTTATACTGATGTGGCCTCATTGACATAAAGGGGGATTACATCCACAGGTATGTGGTTAGGTGCCAGAAAGTCCGTTCTTACTCATAGGAACCCTAAGCACAACAAGACGACCCTGTTGTCTGACCCTGCATCATCCTCTCAACTGTTATGCTTGAGTTGTTGCAAACACTCTATTTATCCACCTCTTTGATGAGCTTCCTCTTTTGCATTAACCTTCCACTTGTCCAGCATAATATATTTCTCCAGGCACGAGTCTTATCATCCTTGTTTCTCAGGAGAATTTTGGTTGTCCTTTTTCATGAGTAGAGAGTTGAGGATTTATAACACAACTTGCAGGTGGTGGTGGTGCACAACTAAATCCACAGTGGTTACCATCACCTTCTGAGACACCATGCACTATATTTTTACATTATAATTTAAACTGGTCATAGGAACACCAAGATATGCCACAATATATCCCCCAAATATGAAGCATGTATTTTCTAGGCCCGTGTGTAGCAGCAGCACTACACTTCCTGAAGCCAGATCCACTATCCCTGACCATCTTGCAATGCTTCTTCTTGCTTGCTGCTCTCACGGTACGAGGAGGTTGAAGCAACTCCAGGACAGCCATAGCTTAGATTTTAATTAGACTCAATATATTCTTATGTGTTTTCCTCTAGAAACCAGCATTTCTAAACAGAGATTTTTTTTTCATGTTGGCAGCAACATGGAGCACAGGTTCCTAATGTGAGTCTTTAGGTGTAAAGTTAAGCAAAGGCACTCAGTAGTACTTTCAAAGTCTGTTTCCCAGAGCTGCATATTGAACCTATTGTGGATTCAGCCCCCCATGATGATCATTATTTAGGACGAACCACATCCTTTCTTCTTAATAACATTCCAGCCTTATGGTATAGCATCTGTGATCCAGCACCTTTAGTTGTGCCATTAGACCATCCCACTAGTGGTTTCTGAGTGGGCGCTGTGTATACAATGATCCTTGAATCTTTCTGTCTTGGCTTGATGCTTACGGGTGAGAGACCAAATATTCTGCAAGTTCTTAGCTCAGCAGTTCTCAACCTGTGGGTTGTGACAGTAGCAAAATTTGTGGCTGGGGGGGTCACCACAACATAAAGAACGGTATTAAAGGATGGCAACATTAGGAAGATTCAGAATCACTGTTTTGTTTTGGGCATCACTGCCTCGGGTGGTCGTGGGTGCCATCTAGTGCTGCTCCTGAGAGCCGCCGCTGGATTTGAACTGCCAAGCCTGCGGGCCGTAATCCCGCACTCAACCACTTATGCCACCAGGGCTCATCCCGAGAATCACTGTTTTATAGGGTGGTGCTAACTAAAAAATCCTAACTTAGAATATATGAAGGGGCTTCAAAAGTTTTGTAGGAAAATGGAATTTAAAGATAATGGGATTTCCCCCAAAACTTTTTGAAGGTCTCTAATGTGTTTATTTCTTAAAAACAAATTACTGCCTCTTCCAGCATAGAATCGGTCCAATGGAGTCAACTTGCCAAAAGTGGCTGGTCGGTTATTTCAAGCAATGTCTATGAAAGGGTTCAAGATTGGTCTCTTTTTCTGACAAGTTGGACCCTCATGAGTAATAGTAGTTAGATCAGTCTTGGAGAGTGTGAATCCATGCACTTAGACCCATCCATAGGCATATTTCCTGTCATTATGGCCACCATGTTTTAACCCATTGGACGAGAATCAAAGTGATAGTATTTACTAACAGAGACCTTCTGTTTACACATGGCTTTTTGGCTTTTCCACAGTGGATGCTTTTTGGTTGAGCACTAACATGACACAAAAATATCTTTATACTTTGTTTCTTCTCCCTTATGCTATCCACATATCTTATCCCCAGGCCTTTTCATTCTCTAATCTTCCAGTTAGGTCATTCCTTACTGATCATGATCATGAATCTATGTATACCTTAACATTGGGTCATTTCTCCTTTGACATATAGTGGATGAACAAGTAGACATAATACTCCACTTTATGATATATTGAAAATCCTAGGCTATGTGTCTATGGTTACAGTCACGTTTTGGAAAGAGTTGTCTATTTTGTTAATGAGACAGGATTAGGTTTGGCGGTATCATGAGTCACCATCTTACTAGAAGGGTTTACTGAAGTTATCACCCTTCAAAATATAATTGAAGTCTCACTCTTGGTTGAGTCACAACTTTTCCCTTACAGAAGATAAAAAAGGAGAGAAGTAAGCATAGATGAGGCAATTTGATTATCACAAAAAGAGATAATAGTTCTCTGAACCTGAGGCCCCTGAGGTGGGAACATCCTAGACCCAGGAGACAGAATGCTGTAGCATTAAGATAGGAAGAAGCAGAGGCTGAGAAATTGCAACAAAACTAAGAGAGGACACAATGTAAAAGACATAATGGTGGAGTACTATGCATCACTGAAAAGTAGTGATGAACGCATGAAGCACATCACCTCATGGGAAGGACTAGAGAAAATTATGCTAAGCGAAGTTAGCCAAGCGCCAAAGGACAGGTACAACATGAGTCCACTGAGGTAGGTGTAATTTTAAAATAATGCAAAAGGGGTACCTTGGGTTGCTACTGTTTTCAGAAATGCCTGAGGAGAGGCCCAAGTAGTATGGCAGGGGCCAGACCAAATTCTGAGCTACATATAATAGCCAACTGGAATAGAGGGATGGGGATGGGCCGTGGGGCAAATGGTGATGTGTAGAGAGGGAATGGAGTACTAACCCTTCCATGATGCTCACCTTCCCTACCCGATCACTGAAGACAAAAGTGTGCATAAGCAATGGTGGTGAAGAAAGCAGATGGTGCCCGGCTATCAAAAGCTGTAGCATCTGGGGTCTTAAAGGCTTGAGTAAACAAGCGGCCATCCAGCTCAGAAGCAGTGAAGCCCACATGGAAGAAACACACCATCGTGTGGACCATGAGTTGTCAAAGGGATCAGTTATCAGGGTTTAAGAACTAAAAACCATAACATTGCATGCTCACTTTCCTGATATGATCACTGATGACAAATGTGTGCATAAGCAAATGTGGTGAAGAAAGCTCATGGTGCCCGGCTGTCAAAAGATATAGCGTCTGGGGTCTTAAAGCTTGAGTAAACATGTGCCCATCCAGCTCAGAAGCAACAAAGCCCACATGGAAGAAGCACACCAGCCTGTGTAACCACAAGGTTTTGAAGGGATCCAGTGTTAGGCATCAAAGAACTAAAATTATATCATTATAAATAAGGGGGAGTACAGATTGATGACCCAAAGCCTATAAATAGGTGAAGCGACAGCCTCTTACAGAGAGGTTACAGGGAGGAGATGAGTCAGTTAAAGTACAGTGTAGTAACAAGGAAATATGCATCTTTCCTCTAGTTCGCAAATGCTTCCTCATACCCACTATCATGATTTCAGTTCTACCAGACAAGCCTGACTGGAACAGGGGATGTACACTGGAGGTGGAAACATGGGGAACTTAGGGTAGATATTCCCTCAAGATGAGTGGTGGGAGTGGTGAGACTTGGAGGGTAGAGGGATGGTGGATTAGAAAGGGGGAACTAATTTCAGGGATCTACATATAACTTTCTCTCTGGGGCATGGCCAGCAGGGAAGTGAGTGAAGGGACACATTGGACAGTATATGATATGAAATAGCAATTTGTAAATTATTAAAGGTTCGTGGGGGGTAGGAAGGAAGGGAAATATGAGGAGGTGGAACTGGGGGCCTAAGTGGAGGGAGGATATTTTGAGAGTGATGATGGCAACAAGTGTGCAAATGAGATCTGCATACAATTGATGTATGTATGGATCGTGAGGGGAGGTGTGTGAGTACCCAATAAAATGGTTAATTAAAAAAAAGGGAAGGAGGGGATAACTTTTTTTAGAGGAACGTATATCAAGGGCTCAAGTGGAAAATGTTTCGAAATGTATGTGGCAACATGTGTGCAAATGTGCTTGATAGAGATAATGTACTGAATATTATAATAGCTGTAAGAGCCCCCAATAAAATTATTTTTTAAAAAAAAGACATAATGGGCTATCTTCATGGGCACCATCCTAGCTTTCTGGTATTATGTTAAGGAAGACAATTTGAATTCTTTAAAATTAAAAAACCATCACATGTCATAAAATTAAGTCAAAAAACAGATTTCCAAAGCTATTGTTTACCTAGTCTAAGCAGCTGAGGTTTCTCAAGATTGTAGTATGACAACATAGTCCTAGAAAAAGACTGAAAAATGTATTTTTTTTGTCTGACATGATTGTGAATTGTTTCTCATTGTATTTGTTGATAGGGAGGATGAGAGCACCTTTTCCAGATCATAGGCTTCCCCTTGTTCTGAAAGCTATATTAACTCCTTCAGTAAAGATGCTACTTCTGGCAAAGTAAAAGTACATTGTGGTCATCTATTGTTATCTCTACATATTTATGTGTGTGTGGGGGGGGTACTAGATTGATGGATTAAAAGGGGTATAAAGAATTGTCTTTTCTTTTTTAATTAGATGGTGGCACTGAGCTCTACCATTTCCCCAGTCATGTGTTTTTGTTTTCTTACTTTACTGGTTTATCCAGAGAAACATCAGAAGTCTTTGTTTGGTTGTTGCCCAGTATAAAAATTCTTAACATCTCGAAATTCTGCACTTCTCGCTCAGTGAAGAGGAAATGACTCACCTAATGGAGGAGTTGTTGTTACGTGCCATAGAGTCGGTTCTGCCGCATAGCAGTCCTAAGTGCAGCAGAACGATATACTGCCTGGTCTGGCATCATCCTCACAATATTCTTATGCTTGAGCCCATTGTTGCTGCCATTGTCTCAATCTGTCTTGTTGGAGGCCTTCCTCTTTATCACTGCCTATCCACTTTACCAAACATGATGCTCTTTTCCAGTGTCTGGTCTTTCCTGATAACTTGTCTAAGGTTCTTAGATGAAGTCTTGCCATCCTTGCCTCCAAAGATCATTCTGATTGTACTTCTTCCAAGTTCAATCTCTGTGCTCTTTTGGCAGTCCCTGGTACTTACAATATTCTTTGCCAACATCATAGTTCAATGCATCCATTTTTCTCTGTCTTCCTTGGTCAACATCCAACTTTCCAATGCATACAAGGTGATTGAAAATCCCGTGGCTTCAGTCAGGCCCACCTCAGTCCTCAAAGTAACATCCTTACTCTTTCTATGCTTTAAAGAGGTCTTCTTGTACAGCATCTTTACCTAATACAATGCGTTGGTGCTCTCTTGTTTGTTCTATTAAATAGGTGCTTCTATTACCACTGATTGTGGATCAAAGAAAGACAAAATTCTTGACAACTTCAGTCTTTTCTCCATTTACCATGATGTTACCTCATGGTACAATTATGAGGATTTGGGTTTTATGTACATTAAGTTTTAATCCACACTGAAGGCTACTATACTTGATCTTCATCACCAAGTGCTTCACATCCTACTAATTTTCAACAAGCAAACTATGTCATCTGTCTATCACAGGTGATTAATAAACTGCTTCCAATTATGATGTCACATTCTTCTTTATATACTCTATTTCCTCAGATTATTTGCCCAGCATACAGTTTAAGCAAGGGTCATGAGAAGATATAAACCTGATGCACACCTTTACTCATTTTAAACCATGCAGTATTCTGTAGTTCTGTTTGCATAACTGCCTCCATGTACATGTTCTACGTGAGTACAATTAAGTGTTTTTGAATTCCCATTCTCTTCATGGCTGTTCACATTAGTTTAGACTTGGAGCTCGGGAATACTCTGAAGCCAAGTGGTGTATGTGTTGAGTTGCATTTCTTGAAAAGGTATGTTGCAGTCCTAATCCCAGGTACCTGTGAATGTGACCTCGATTAGAAACAGGGTCTTTTGGTATATCTCAGTTAAATCTCCATACGATCTTACTATGGTAAGGTGATTTTTAATCTCACCTGAGTGATGTGCTCATCAAAGAGTAAAAGAGACTTGGACACAAGGACTGTGAACAGAGAGTCAAATGAAGATGCAGAGCAAGGTTGCAGTAATGCATCTACAACCAAGGATGCCAAGAAGTTCCAGAACTAGAAAGATACAAAGAATACAAAATTCACCAGAAACTAGAAAGGTACAAAGAAGAATTCCTTCCCCAGAGTCACAGAGAGAGCATGCCCCTGAAAATAAATAATTTTGCATGACTACAATCCAGAATTATGAGAAGCTAATTTACCACTGTTTTAACTCACTCAGTTCATGGTACTGAACAGCAGCACTAGGAAACTAATACAGATGGGCAATAAGCCCATAAGCACACCAGTTCCCCTGGGAACCGCAGGGATTTCCTTCCCCTTCATGAGTGTGCAGTCTGATGGCTTAGGACTGGTCACAGGCCTCAACAGCCTGGGCATGCAGATGAGCTCTGCTGTGGATTAAATTGCGTTTCCCCCAGTAATGGGCATTGAAGTCCTAACTCCTATAGCCCTACATTGGAATTTTTTTTCTTTCATTATAGTCATACGGTTATAACCATTTAGGGTGGGCCTTAAACTTATTCCCTTCTGAGTTATAAGAAGAGCAGAAGTTACACAAAGACACATAAAGGGGTAAAGGGGTACTCTCACAGGTACACCTAAGAAAGCCCAGAATTGTTGGAGGCTAGTAGAAGCCAAAATAGATAAGAAAAACCTCTCTAGAGCCAGGCCTTGGATTTCTAGTTTTCTGGGCTGTGAGGATGAAAAAGACTGTTCTTTAAAGTCACTCACTAAGGAGTGGGCTGTGATCCACAAGGTCACCAGTTCAAAATCACCAGCCAACTCTGATGGAGAAAGACGGAAGTTTCTACTCACATAAAGTGTTGCAATCAAAGGTGGGTAAAGGACCTGAACAGTAGTTTCACAAGGACAAAAATCTGAATGGTCAATAATCAAATGAGAAAATGTTCCAAATCATTAGCCAAGAGAGAAATGCAAATGAAAGTAACTAGGCGATACCACCTAACACCCCTAAAGATAACCTAATTCTAGAAATCAGAAAATAACAAGTGTTGGAAGGGCTATGATGAGATAGGAACTCTTGTCCACCGCTGGTGGACCTGTAATTATGTATACACACTAAGAAAATTGATTTGGCGCTATCTAAAACAGATGGAAATTGAGCTACCGTATGACCCAGTAATCCCCCTACGGAGCATATACTCAAAAGAGGAAGAAACAAACCATGGCCACACATCTGTGCTCCAATGTTCATCGTGGCACTGTTCACAAATGCAAGGAGTTGGAAACAACCCAAATTTCCTTCAATGGATGAGTGGACCTAAAACTGTGGTACATACATACATACAATGGAGTACTACATATCCCTAAAACAAAGTGATGAACTCATGAAGCACATCACTGCATGGAAAGAACTGGAGGAAATCATGCTAAGTGAAGTAAGCCAAACACAAAAGGACAAAAACAACATGAGTCCACTGTGGTAAGCTTAAAAAATGGGGCTTAGGGAAAAGCTACTATATATATACATTCCTGAAATGAGGTCCCAGTACTGTGGCAGTGACCAAATCCAATCCAGGGATAAATACAGCAGCCAACTAAATAAGAAGGGGAAATAAAGAGAAAAAAGACCATGGGTGCCGGGGAGCAGGTCACTAACCCACTCAAGGGGAGGGTATTGTTTGTAACTCCACAACAGAGGGAGAAAGAGAGACCAGACTTCAACCCGATGTACCAAGATGGGAATACAACATACTGGCATGTACCAGGAAACCAATAGAGAAGTCTGTGGTACTGATCCCAATCCCAACTCTGTGGATCCCCCTTCCCTTCCAGAAGAATGCACATCAGAAGACAACACTGGGGATACAGCTTGGGGATGGGGGAACATCTGATTAGAACACACAGGAGAAACAAAAAAGGGTGGGGGGTGAGCAGAACATATCTTAGGCCACCAATTCCTGAGGATGATATCCCTGCTCCTGGCAGACAATGCACAGAGAGGACCATAGAACCAGCCCCACCATGAGATAGTATGTCCCTCACTGAACTATATTGCTATGGGGGACAGCACTGGAGACACAGTGCAGGAATTGCGCCAGATCTGACCCCATGACACTGGAGTGACATGCTAACGGCATGTAACAGAACAGAAAGGGGAGAAAAGCAATGAAAGCAATGAAATCCCCGGGGAATACCAAATATGGATTTTGGGGACAGAGTGTAACACCCCATCAGACTTGACTGGAACACACTCATAGAGGTTAAAAAATAAAAACAGACCTGAAACAATGTATACGCTTTTCCTTTTGGTCATTGGCTTTCTTTTTGTTGTTACTAATTTTGTTTTTGTTTGTTGCTGTTGTTTTGTCTTCCTTTGTTGTTTTGTTGGCTTTGCCTGGTTTTTGCGCTTCTTAATGTCTCTGCATTCTAGCTAGATAAGATAGGTGGAATAAGCAACTTGGAAGTGGAAACAATGAGACCAATGGTTTCAGGAGACAAGGGAAAAGGGAAGATGGAAGAAAGGAAGTGGGGAGGGGGGGGAGGGGGTGGTGTCAACCAACCCAGGGGCAAGATTAACAACAAGTGAACTGAAATCAATGGAGAGAAGGGCATAGGGTGCCTAGTGAGGCTTAATCAAGAGCAATATTATAGCAAAGAATTAAACCTGAAGGAAGATCAAGCATGATGGTGGAAAAAGAGGAAAATACAAGTAATAAAGGATAGAAATAGGAGGCAAAGGACATTTATAGAGGTCTAAATGCAGACATCTACATATGTAAATATATTTGCTTATAATAATAACTTACACATCTGATTAGATCAGAACATATATATTTATATATAACAATAAGGAAATAGATCTACATGTTGACTTAAGATAGCAGATGGACATTGGGCCTCAATTCAAGTACTCCCTCAACACAAGAACACTGTGTTCTAATAATCTGGCATTCTGTGATGCTTACTTTCCCGAAATGATTGCTAAAGACAAAATGGGTACATAGGCAAATGTGGTAAAGAAAGCCGATGGTGTCCAGCTATCAAAAGAAATAGCACCTGGGGTCTTAAAAACTTGAAGTTAAACAAGTGGCCAATTAGCAGGGAAACAACAAAGCCCACATGGAAGAAGCACACCAGCCTGTGTGGTCTTGAGTTGTCGAAGGTTCTTCACCAAACCAACCCATGCAATCACAGGTATCAATGGGATCAGCTATCAGGCATCAGAAGTCCCAAAACAAACAACCATTGTGATGTGAACAAGGGAAGTCAGAGTGGAGACCCAAAGCCTATCTGTAGGTAATTGGACATCTACTCACAGAAGAGTCACCAGGACAGCGGAGCCAGCCAGGATGCAGTATAGCACCAATGAAACCCACAACATTCCTCTAGTTCTTTAATGCTTCATCCCCACCACTATCATGACCCCAGTTCTATCCCACAAATCTGGCTAGACCAGAGCATATACACTGCTACAGATAAGAGCTCTCAACCCACAGAACTCAGGACAGATAAACTCCTCAGGACCAATTTTGAGAGTAGTGATACCTTGAGGGTAAGGGGAAGGTGAGAGAAGAAGGGGGAGAAAGGGAACCAATCAAAGTGAGGTACAACCAACCCTCTCTACTCTCTGGAGACAAACAATACACATATGAATGAATGGTGACAGCAGATGGTATAAAATATGAAAATTAAAATAATGTATAAATTATCAAGAGTTCTTGAGGGCAGAAGGATTGGGGAGAGAGGGGACAAAAGAGAAGCTGATACCCAAGACTCTAGTAGAAAGAAAATGTTTTGGAAGTGATGACAGCAACATGTGTACAAATATGCTTGATACAAATGATATATGGATTCTTATAAGATCTGTAAGAACTCCCAATAAAATGATTTATAAAAAATTAAAATAATAGGCTGAGCCCCGGTGGTGTAGTGGTTGTGTGTGGATACTGCGGCCCACTGGGGCAGAGGTTCAATTCCAGCAGTGGGGCTGGGCCTCCTACTCCCACCACTGGAGAGCAGTGATGCCCCCCCCCCAAAAAAAAATAAAATAAAATAATCCTAACCAAGTCCTAAACTAGAACATGTTTGATAAACATATCACCTAAAACAAGTTCTCAATTGCACATAGAAAATATAACCCCAAAAGTACATAAGGCATGATTATGTAGTTGGTTCTCAGAAAATAGAGAATCATGTCATTTGGTGCTGTTGTCAAGAATATTTGAAAACACAGAGCCTTCAAAGACCGGAATAGACTCATGGATTTGAAGTGCAAAATCACAGTGACAGGAGGAGATTTAAGCAATACCCTCTCTTCTAACCAGAAGACTCCTTATGCCACTTGTCAACCACTGAGAAGGAAAAGCCAGCCAAGATTCAGAGATGAGCTGATGTTTCTCACAGTCCCTTTTCTAGAAGCGAAAACAGGCTGAGCTCCTGAATCCACTGCTTTCTAGCTGGGCCATCTTGGAGTATAGCTACAGTACTACTCTGAGTCTCAGTTCCTAAAATGAGATCATTTGAATAAAGAGAGTACGAGTGAGAATTAAGTGCTCAAAAATTAAATGACTGCATGTAAATCATTTATCACAATGCCCTACATGTTGGAAGTGATCAGTAATTCTGAGGATTTTATACTTGACCACATCACAGCTTCCACTTATCTTAAATAAAGAGTAGATGTAGGCAAAGAGGCAAATAAGGAGAGAAATATGCAGCACCCGTGAATCCCTCTGTCTTTTAGCCTTTGGAGCCCCACGTGCCTGACTGATCCTCTTAGGAGTGGAGTAGGGTCAGAGGGGGTTGAAATAGGGTGGAAGTCGATTCAGAGATGAATAGAAAGAACTAGGTCTCAAGGGGCTCAGTTGTTGGTGGGAAGGGAAATATGTCTGAAGCCAGGAGTGACACTAGCAACTGCCATGTTTTAAAATAAATTGGCTACTCTTCTGTCAATTTGTCTTACAGTGGTGGGTTGGTTGGTGCTGTCATCGAAGCTATGCCACTGGTATTTCAACGGGCAACAGAGTCACCCTTGGTGAACAGGTTTTAGCAGAGCTTCCAGACTAAGCTTACAGAGAACAGAGAGTCAACCTATTTCAGAGGAATTCGACACTGAAAATGTTATGAATAATAATAGAACATTACTGTTAAAGTGCCAGAAGATGAAGGCACTCAAAATATAACAGTGGAAATGATCCTTCTGCAAAAGAGAGTGATCACTGACCATGTCTTAACCTATATGTATGGAACCAAACTTTCAGGAACTTCATTTTCAGAGAGGGTATGACTCAAAATGACAAGGAATAGCTGCAAACAGCCATTAATAATCAGAGCATGGACCATGTGAAGTATGAATTTGTGGAATTGGTCTCATCAAAAAGGAAAAGAAATGCAAACAGGTCGATATTCTGGGAGTTAGTGAACTGAAACAAACTGTTACTGACCATTTCCAATTGGACAAGCATATAGTTTATTATGCAGGAATGACAAACTCAGGAGGAATGACATCTATTATCAAAAAGGACATTTCAAGATCTCTTGAAGTAAAATGCTTTCTGTGACGAGATAGTATTTAAAGACTTACAGAAAATACCAGTTATTACAACTGTTATCCAAATGTTTACACCAATCAATAAAACCAATAATGAAGAAGCTGAAGAATTCTACCAACTTCTTCAGTCTGAAAATTTATCAAACATGTAGTCAAGATGCATTGACAATTACTGGTAATTAGAATGACAAAGCTGTAAATAAAAGAGAGGACCAGAAGTTAGAGATATGACATAACATTTGCAAGACCAATGACTTCTTCAAGACAAACAGCATTTTTCAGTAACAAGATCAGAAGCTATATATGTGTGTATACTTCCCCAGATATAATGTACAGGAAACATATTGACTATATCTGTGTCAAAAAATGATGGAAAAATCCAATATCATTAACTGAAACAAGACCAAGAGCTACTGTGGGACAAATCATCATTTGCTCATATGTAATTTCAGATTGAAGCTGAAAAAATTAATATGATGTTGAATATATCACACCCGAATTTAGATATTTTGAGCACTGATTTGACGCATTGAACAGTGATGACTGAAGACCAGTGAGATGTGGGATGACATCAAGAACACCTTACATGAGTGTGTTACTTTGAGTAGCATAGAGAAACAAATACTTAGACACTCATATGTGCAGAAGAAAGAACTTTATATACAAGAACAATTGCATATTGAGAAAACATCCCAGTATAGTTCAGATCTAGTCTATAAGTCAAAAATTAGCCCATATGTCCATTCCAATATATAAATTCCTCTTCAGATGCATGAAACATGCAATAACACCTTCACAACACCTTCACAAATTGACACCATGTTATGTAACTACCACAATGAGGAAAGCAAAAGGTCATTTAAAAGGCATTTGGTAGTTACATAATCTGTTGTCAATTTGAGACTTAAGACTGAAGGGGTGGAGTTTAGCCTGTCAGTCAGGTCACAGCTTCATGACCTTATCTAGAAATGCTACGGAAATAAATATCTCACTGGAGGCAGGACACAGGAACACTCCCTGTTGAATGACACGTGGAGCTATGCTAGAGTCCTAGAGCATAAAGAGCCACATGGGAATCCCTACGCTGAGAGTTTTCTACTGCCATTGGATCCAGGAGACTTTCCATCCGCTGACTTGTGATCTTCCTGCACTCGGCATCTTTGCATGTATTTTGTGAGCTATTTATCTCTTTTTAAAAATTATTTAATCATTTTATTGGGAGCTCATATATCTCTTTTCATCATCCATAGTTCAATACATCATTACATATACTGTGCCAAGCACCCCCACTTGCCTGCCCTCGTCACCATTCTCCAAACATCTGCCTTTCCACTTGGGCCCTTGATATGAGCCTCTCTTCCTTCCCCCTCCATCCTTTTCCCCCCTCCCCCCAGTCCTCATCACTCTGCAATCATTATTGTTTTGTCATAGCTATTTATCTCTTTAGACCCTCCAAATGAGGTCATCAAGCAGTGATCTAATGGACAGGCTAAACCTCACCCCTTCACTCTAACTAATTTCAAGTTGGTAGCAGATTATTTAACTACAACAGTTAGAAAATAAAAAAGGAAGAACATGTTCAGCATATTAAAATCAAGAGAATTGAAGAAAAACTTTCAATTCTCAAATTACAAGTTTGAAAGACTCTATGGGTATAATATTGAATGATTCAAGAAACATCAAAAGGATACAAAGATTCACTGTACCAAAAAGAAGCATGTAGTTCAAACTCAAACATGTCAAGTTGCAGCATATGCTTAAGAGCTGATGAGACTAAGGGAACAACTTTATGCTGCACAACAGGCACTAAAGAAAAATGAAGGCTCCATGAATTAATGAAAAACCAATCGAACTGTCTCAACTTGCTGATGCAGCCTTGGAAGCACTCATTGATCTATGTCAAAAAATTTTGAAGTTGGCTACCTGGCCAACTGGCTGAAGGAGATCCAATGAAAAGTGATCAAACAGAACGTGGAAAATGTAGATCAATATCATTAATATCACATACAGGTAAATGTTACTGAAAATAATGTACAAATGGATGCAGCCATATATCAACAGCTAGCTGTCAGAAATTCAAGGCATATTCATAAAGAATGTCAAACAAAGAATATTGTTACTGATGTCAGATAGATCTTGGGTGAAAATAGAGGAAACCCAAAATGTTTGGGTTTTATTAACTATGAAAAGACATTTGACTATGTGGGTTAAAGCAAACTTGGGATAACATTGTGAGAACTCAGAACTCCAGAACCTTTTGTTTTGGCACGGGACTGGGCAGGTGTTTTGCTATCTCTCGCCCCCGCCCCATGTTGTATAAGTTTCTGATGATTTGGAACTGACTCAATGGTACCTAACAACAAGATTTCCCCTTAGCCCTGAGTACCTGCCCTAAGTAGGTCACAGAGATGCAGCCCATGTGTGTGGTTGGTGAACTCAGTTATGAAGACTGTACTGTTGGCAGAGCAGGAGCACAGTTGGTGTACAAGGACTGATGAATATTGGCACCCTGGTGTTTATATAGCATGTTGAATCCTAGATATCAAGGTTCCGTATGGAGGCCTTTGCATGTGGCTGGCTCCAGGATCATAGGGATGGATGAATCTTGCACATTATTTCGGACTTTGTCTCCATAGAGATCCACATTTCCTCCAATTGTCTCATTTTAAGTCCAGCTTCCTAAGACTTGACTAAACTCTGGCCCATCAAGCCTGACACTGATGTTGAGAATGACAATTACTAGACCTGGAGAAGCAGATTAAGTCATGGATGCAGTGTGGTGATTGAGGTTGGATTATGAAAGTCCTGGGATGGGAGTAGATTCCAACTCCAGGGACAGTAGCCTGTGAGTCTAGTAAAAAAAACCTGGGCACAGGGTCAGGGAAGGCCCATCAGCAAGATGGTCAAATACCAAGAGAAGAGATCTGGCATGTTTTGTAGCCTCATTACCCAAAGTGCGATTTCTGCACTAGTATCCCAGGTATCTCCTGGAAGCATTAAGCAAAGTGCATCACAGACTTTCTGAAAATTAAACAAGACCTTTTTGTGATTCACCTTCATCACCAAAACCTTTGAGGAGACTCCTTACTTGAAGGCAGAATGGAGAATTATAAAATAACACAAGCTGATTCTATACTGTGTACTAGAAACATTGTATACTCTTTTAAAATACCACTCTACGACTCTTAGTATATGACTCTATGCTGTTAAGAGAATGGTGTTTGATTGTAAGGAAGAGGAAACATGCTTTATAAATGGGGTTGGGAAAGGGTGGCTTATGGCTCAGTTTAGCAGTCACATGTCCGCTCATGTGCCAGCATCTCAGAGTCTCTCATCATTGAAAGACACCACCTCTTGTTTCAAGCATTGTGTGCCAGATGTGGACAGCAGAGGTAGTTAGGGCAGCACGTTTTCTATCAGAGTATAGAATTCAGGTCTTCTGTTTCAGTGACTTTCCCATACATCTTTCTCATCAAGTCTAATTAGGAGAAACATGACAGTGGAAACTATAGATTAAGACTGTCATGACTTCGTGAGCCAATGTTTCCAGTGAGCTTTGGTCATAAAACAAAACCAATGCAAGGCATAGGGGCTAGTTGTCAAAGGCTCTGTGCCACCACTCTTCTTTTTCTGTATTTTGTCCATAATTTCTATTACAAGAAATATAGCTCCTTGTAGACAATTTCTACCACACGTTGCATGTATGTGGCTGGCTTGTCTAAAGAAACTAATCCAGCCATACTGCTCTATATGTAAGGAAGAACTTCATATCAAGAAAGCATCCCATCTGAGTACAAGCAAAACATCCATGTCTGATGTTTCCCCATAGATTTTCTTCAGACTCATGTAACTTTTGATGTAGGGTGGTGTTCCTGGGAGCAGAAGATTACAGGCCAGTGGGTGCCAGTAGTATGGATCCAAAGTAGATGGAAATAGGGCAGGGTACTGGCAGCTCTCAGTGCTGGTAGCAGAGTCCTAGTAGGCAGGAAGGCAATGAGGCAGAGAAAGAGAGAGAGTGAGAGAGCGAGAGAGCGAGAGAGCGAGAGTGAGAGCGAGAGCGAGAGCGAGAGCGAGAGAGAGAGAGAGATGGGTGTGTGGGGGGTGAGGTTCTCCCAGGTTTCTCCCTTATGAAAAAGCCACATTTCCAAGGAGGGATCATCAGACTGTGACTGGATTGACTGGTTGAATTCTACCCCCACATTTTCATACATATCTATCTAATCTAACTACCACATTGCCCTTTGTTTATGGTGACTTTGGTGGTGACAACTCCAAGGGCTGTCTCCCACGCTCCTAAAACAAACTTGACAGATATAAAATGAGTTTACCACTTCCTTCCTTTATCCTTATGGGCAGTGTTCATTGCTCTTGTTTTTGCCAATGCCACTGTAGATGGAAGATAAGCTGTTAGGTGCTCAGCAAATATTGCTCCCTAGTACCGCCCAATGTGCATGTAGGTGAAAACGTGCACACACACACACACACAATTTTCCCATGAAAACAGCTCTCAAATGAACCTGTGGTTTGAGTAAACCTCTAAAATAAATATGATACCAGCATATCCACCAGCACTTATTTCTTATACCATCTCCCCATTCTCTTCTCTTCCATGAACACATTGGCTCCTAACACTCTACAAGCTACTTCTGGATCTAATAACTTATAAAGAGAAGAAATATGCGCTGAGCCCCGGTGGCGTAGTGGTTAAGTGTGGGACTGCAGCCCACTGGCTTGGCGGTTCAAATCCAGCAGCAGCTCTCCAGGAGCAAGGATGGGCCACCCACTCCCACCAAAGGGCAGTGATGCCCAAAAAACAAAACAAAAAAAGAGAGGAGAAATATATGGAGAATAGTAGAGAGGTCTCCAAGTGGGTAGTGAAAAATCTCTACAGTTTTCCTAAATTCTAAGAGTGCTACTAGGAATATATTGTCTAATAATTAGAGATGAGAAAACTGGGAACTATTTTACATTAAACTGTATTTTCTAGCTTTACCCATGAGCTTATTCTTACCAAATTTAACCATGTTCCTCTCACTTTTTTGAAGAGATGTTTAATCCCATTCCTTATGTACATTGCGACTGAGCAACCAGCCTATATACAATTCTTAGACCTAGAAGTCCCTAACAGTGTGAACTTCCATCTGAACCTACATTTTCTGGTGTTCAACTACTGTAGGCTTCTACTTTCCTTTATTGTCCTATATAAGAAATTTCAAAAAATGAATACGCAATGTCTCTCAGACTTTTAGGAAATGTTATTAAACATTTTGATAAGGAAAGTATAAAGAAGTTGAAATATACAGATAAAATTTCTTTTAAAATACATTGAGGCTCACACAAATCAGGGGATATGTTTTTGTAGAACCATGGTTTCAGTTTGTCTGAACCAAAAGCACTTGACAAAAAAAAATAAAACAAAAACAAAGTCTGAGGCATTCAGCAATTCCAAACTGTGGCTGGGCTTACCCCTCCCTAATTTCAAGGGAAATTAAATCCATCTGTTTCTCATTCATTTACACTCAGTTCACCAAAATGTTACTTGCTAAGAGCAATGGGACATCCAGGAAGCTACACAGGCTGTTGTTAAAGCCATGTTGTTCTCAGCTGGGAAGCAGGCTTGGCCAATGTCCTCTTGGATCAGCTTTCCTGGTGGTTGACATTCCACATAGAACTCTCAAAATTCTAATGGATTAGAAACAGGCTGAGGTAAACTCATAGATATGTGAACATTCTAAGAGTTCAACAGACTGAGGCCCTTATCTCAGGGCAAAATTAGATTCCTTGCTACTCCAGTTTAGTCTTGTCTTCATTACTAATCCATTCTTGTGCTCCTCCACACTCCCCTTCAGATAGTCTCTCTTCATGTTGCTATTTGTTGCCAATGAATTGGCCCCTCACACCTCATGACCCCACCCACTTTGGAATAAAGTACTCACTGGTCCTGCACTATCCCATGAATAGTTGTGGATTGATTTGTTAGAATCTTAAAATAGGTAGTGTTTCTATTCCACAGCTTTTTGGAAGTAGATACTAGGTCTTTCTTTTTAGTCTGTCTTAGTTTGGAAATGCTATTGAAAGCTCTTAATCTTAGCCACACAAATCCTCTACAGACAGAGAAGGGGTGGCTGTGCATGAAGTGATTGGGAAGAAATAGAACCCAGGTCTCACAAACAGAAAATCTACTGAAACATTGCTGCCTGTACCACTTATTCCACAGAGCATCCTTGAAAGTCCCATGCCTTATGGTATACACTGTTAACACATCATTCAAATTTACTGGTATTCCTTCCCCCAGTTATTTGTCCTGTTCTCCAAATGTCTGAGAACTCTTCTGCTAGTAGCTAGCACCTGGAACTGCTAGAGACTTACCCTTGGACCCTGGATTTATTTTTCCTTCACCCCAGAAGAGAAATCAGGAATTATCCTGAAGGATAGAAAGGGTCGAGATGTTGTCTGGACTTGCAGGAGGGAACTAATTTTAAACCATGTGCATTAGATCCAATGAACTTCCTCAAGTTGTTGGATAGCTAAGGATTCTCATTCACCTGGTGGCCAGAGATCCAAAGAACAACACAATTTCCACAAGACCCATAGCATGGCTCTTTCATCAGTGTGTGCCCTCTTTGACCCAAAGAAACACTGGGAAGAAGCATCAGGCTGTTCAGATATCAGACCACTAACAGGAGATGAGAAGAAGGTAACAAAAGAAAGACAGAATTCTTGGGAAATAACTCGAATGGACACTACAGATACTGAGTCAGTTGGCAAAGGATGACATGTCTACAGTCTCCTTTCCTGGTTTAAACCTGACAAGTCCTCAGTAAATATTTGATGCTGAAACATTAACCTCAAACCAAACTCACCTCCATGCAGACTCTTAGAGACTACACAGGACAGGGTGGAACTACACCTGTAGGCTTTTGAGTCTGTAGCTTATTACTAAAGTGGAAAGCCCTGCCTATTCCACTAGTGGCTGGTGGTTTCACAAAGTCAGTAGCCCAATGCATAACCACCATGCTTAGTTGCCTGTAGAGTTTGTCAAGCTGGGGAGATGCTTCAATGGAGATTAGTAGATTAACACACTATACCAGAGGAATAAACTTTTAGGGATGGGTTCTCTTGTTCTGAAATGTTTTTATAGTGATGTTGATGACAAGTTTGCAGGGAAAATTGGTTTTCCATTCAACAATTTATTGGTTTGGTTTTCCAAACAACAATGTTGTTTCACGGCATTGATTGCAGTCCCCACAATGAAACAGCATTCTTCCTCCCTGTTTCCCTTTTCTGTTTCCCCTTCTATCTTAGCCCTTTACCCACGAGCCCTTTACCCTCTTTGATCTCATAGAGCTGATTGTTCTAGACAGTGCATTCCACTGTGGGGCTATTGTTCGCTATATAGACTTGTCTATTGTTTAGCTAAATGTTGAGGTTGACTTCAGTTCTGGGGTTAGTAACTATGACTCATAGCATACATGTACACACACACAAATTCACTGACACTGAGTCCATTTTGACTGATAGCTACTCTGCATAGGGGTTGAGAAACTGTAAAGCTTTGAGGGAGCTCACTGCCTCACTGCCAACCTTGTGGTTACCAGTCCACTGTTGACCTGACAGCTTCACCAGGACTAAGAGCCATAATTTTCCTCTGACTCATCATTTTTGTATAATTTTGAGTTTTTCATCACTTTCCTCCCATTCTATCTGGCACTTCCTGATGTGATCTTTTTCAAAGAAGTTGGTAGTGGTAGGTGGGCATCAAGTAGTTCTTCTGGTTTAAATCATGTATGCTGAGGTTCATTGCATTTTGTTAATATTCTGGACTACTCCCATGTACTCCTCACAGGATTATGTGTTGTGATGCTAATTTCTTTTAAGGCTCCAGATGCTTTATCTTTTGATAGCCAGCACCATTAGCTTTCCTCAGCACATTTGCTTGTGCACCCATTTTTTTCTTTAGTGATTATGCCAGGAGGGTGAGCATCCCAGAATGCCAGGTTACTAGAAAAAAGTATTCTCGCATTGAAGGAGGCCTAGAGCAGAGACCCAAATTCCTCAAAATATTGTCACATAAATATATGTACCTATGTCAAAACCTCCATTATATAAATTAATATATAAATTAACTTATATATTTATTAATAAATATATTTACTTATTATAATAATAAATTTATTTATTTATCTATAAGTGTACCCTATGTGTATACCTCTATCAAAAACTTTGCTTTCAAGATCTTTCCTCTGTTTTCTTTCACCTTCCTCTTTCCCACCAGCATGCTCACCCTTCTTCTGCCTCTCAGTGATTCCTTTCAGCTAGATTGTTGTTGCTCTAACATCACCAGAACAGATAATCATTCAGATAATCATTTATTTTGTAGGCGATATGAGACCATGACTATAAAGGTGAGAGAGAGTGAGAGAGAGAAAGGGAGACCTATGGTCTTGCAGTGACCTTGGCAGGGTTCCTTATATTTTTGGACCCTTAATTTATTGCTCTGAGAGTAACAATACATTTGCTTTTGCACTGGATTTTAACTGAATAAATACATGTGCAGCTGTTAGAACAATACCCACATTGAGCATGTGACTAACAAGTGCCAGACATTATTGCTCTGGCAATAATCATAAAGATCAATACTCCATATGCAATTAAACTCTGGGACATGATACAACTCTGAAAAAAATGTGAGAGGGAATGGTAGTCACATATGCAAAGGAAATAAGTGAAATGCTCCTCGGGCACAGCTTCTCTCTATTAAATAGACTTAGTCTTCAGCTCCTCTATGTGTGCAACTAGCGCAGAGCAACACTTGGTCATCAGCCGGGAGCAGGCCATGAATGCAGAATCCCAAGAACCAGATGAAATGACTCTGAATCTCTATTTTAATCAGCCCTCTAGTTACTAGTTGTTGATTTTTGAGTCCGATTTATTGTGGTGAAATTAACATACAATAATCAAATGCATTTTTATTGTGCCGGTTGATAAGTGCCCAATTGGCAGAGAGAGATTGGCAGTTCAAATCCACCCACAGGTGTCTTGGAGGTAAAGACTTCCAGCCTACTTCCAAAGATCATTGCCATAGAAAACCCTATGGGGTATAGTTAAATTCTTTTAAAATACATGGAGTCACATTGAGTTGGAATTGATTTCCAGGCAACTTGTTTGCTGTTTGGTACATAGTTTTAATTATCACTGCCTTCAGGGCATTTTTATCACTCCCCAAAGCTTCCTTGTGCCTTTTTGCGATTTATCTTTCCCTTTATCTTTGGCCTCAGGCGATAACTGATTTGCTTTCTGTCACTTTAGATTACTTTCAATACTTCAGCTTTTTATGAAAATGAAATCATAATGTATGTGCCCTTTCTGTCTGGCTTGTTTTGCTCAACATAATGACATTGAAAATCAACTACATTGTCACATTCATCAGGTCGTTAGATTATTTTGGCTGAGGGGTATTTCATTGTAAGGGTAAAAGACATTTTGTTTACCTTTTTACCTGATATACATATTTAGGCTTTTTCTGGAGTTTTGGCCTATTACTAGTATCAGCTTTGGAGAATGCTATGAATGGCTTAGGGAGCCCCACCCTTGTTCGCTTGCTCTTGGATCTTCCGACCAGCCAGCTGCCTTGTTTGTCCTTTGCCTGATCTCCAAGCTACACTACCCGTGTTCATACATCTCTTGAGCTGGGGACTTTTGGACTCGTCGTCTGGCTGGCTGTGGGTGGCCTGCTCTGCTGCTTGTGTCTGAATAGCCTGAATTGCTCAACAGAGGACTACTTGGCAGCCCTGTAGACTCCAAGGACTACCAGTCGAGCTGTCTCACGCAGTGAGTTGCACCAAGCCATTTGTATTGCATTATAGATTAGTTAACTGTTTATTTCTTATGTTAAATATCTTTCTATCGATATAAGTATATAAAGAGAATTACTAGTGTCCTGGTTTTGTTTCTCTAGAGAACCCTAACACAAATGTGCAAGTGCATTGACTGAGTCATATGGTCTGCATATATGGAACTTAAAAAAATTGCCTAGTCATTTTTGACAATGTTTGTGTTATTTTCTGTTTTCAGGAACAGTATATGAAAGAGTTCTGAGTGCTCTATGTGTTCACTAGTAATCGGTATTGTGTGTCTTAGTTTTAGCCATTCTAGTAGGTATATAAAGGAGCCCTGGGGATGTAGTGGCTATGTGTTGGGCTGCAATTTGCGTCCTCATCAGTTTGAAATCCCCAACAGCTCTGAAGGGGAAAGACTGGGCTAGCTGCTCTATCTGTCTATTGTGGTGAAGGTAACCTACAATAACCAAACTCCCAAACTCAGAACTCTACAGGTGATTTCTATGAGTCAGCACTGACTGGACAGCAATGAGAAGCTAGTGGTTCTGTATTGGGCTTTGGCCATCTACAAGGTCCAAGGTTCAAAACCACCAGCCTCTCATTGGGAGCAAGAGGGGGCTTTCTACTCCAGTAAATAGTTACATCCTCAGAAATTCACAAGGAACAGTTCCACTCTGTCCTATGGGACCACTAAGTGTTGACATTCACTCAATGGCAATGAGTTTGGGGAACTTAGTAGTTATATAGGGAGCCAAGGTGGCATAGGGCTTACGTGGTAGAGGCTTCTAACCACAGGCCAGCAATTCAAACCCACCTGCTTCTCCAAGCGAAGATGAGCCTTCTGGTCCTGTAAAGATTTACAATCTCAGCAACCCTCAGGAGCTGTGCTACCCTGCCTTAGGGAGTTGCAAAAGAATCAGCAGGTTTGGTTTACAGTGGGTGGGTAATGGTTGTATAAGAAAACTGATGACTGTTGAATGGATTCTGACTTCTGGTGATGTTAATGTTGCAGACGCTGCACTTCACAGGGTTTGCATGGTTGTGACCTTCCAGAAGCTTGTTGACAGGGTTTTCTTTGGAGGCTCCTCTGGGGGGCTCAAGCCACTAATGAGTAGCCAGGCACCTTAACTCTGTTAGTCACCCAGGGGTTTGATAACGGGCACATTATGGCCCTAGGGTGTTTCTTTCCTTTTAAGATTTGGGCTGCTTGTGGATGCACAGGTGTTCCAAACTACCAACTGCTAAACAAGAAAAAGTAGCTGTATGCTCCTTTAAAGAGGTATTGCCTCTGGCCCTAAAGAGGCTTTTCTTTTAGGCACTCTTCTTATGAGTTTGTTTGGGCTTAGGAACCCGTGGTGATACAATTCATTAAGCATTTCAAATCCACCAGCCATTCTGCAGGATATTTCTGTAAAGAGTTCCAAGCTCATAAACTTTAGGGATCACTTTACGTCCTAAGATCACTCTGTGTTGGAATTGATTTGTCTTCAGTGGGTTCAGTTGCTTTTGGTTTAATTTGCATTTCCCCCATGGAACACAGTGGTAGAATCTGTTCATAATTTATTGACTCTTCTTATGATATTTGTGTGGATGAAAATCACGTCTTTTGTCAATATTTTAGTTGGGCTGCTGTCTTATTGAGTTGTTGCTCTTTATATATATAAACACAAGTTCTTTGTGTATATGATAGATAGTGGTGTCTCATGTCTTCAAGTCAACTCCAACTCATGAAGACCTCAGGTGCTACAATGTTGTTGTTGGGTGCCATCGAGGCAGTTCTGACCCATGGCAACCCTATGCACGACAGAATGAAACACGGCCCAGTCTTATGCCCTCCTCACCACCGATCCCGTGCTTGAGTCTATTGTTGCAAGCACGCTGTCGATTCATCTTGTTAAGCACAGTTCATGCGCTTTTTCTTTCGCTGCCAATCGATGGTACCAAGCATGATGCCTTCTCCAGAGACTTGTTTCTCCTGCCAACATGCTCAAAGTATTAAGACTAAATCTTGCCATTCTTGCCTCTAAGAAGCACTCTGGCCATACTTATACCAAGGAATAGTTGTTTGTCCATTGGCAGTCCATGATACTTTCAATAGTCTTCCCCACCACCACAATTCAAATGCATATATTCTTCTTCAGTCTTGCTTATTCAATGACCAACTTTCGTATGTGTGTTAGGTCAGTCTGACTAGAGAAACAAATTCAGGTGTGCACCTATGTAAATACATTAATCCCTAAGAATTGAGGTAGTTGAACAATTTTATATATTTATATGGCAACACAGTGCAGTGTGGATGGACTTTGGGTTTTGGCTCATACTCTCCCTCAATACAAAAACCCTATATTCTAACAAACTGCCATTTTTGTTAGTGAACATCATTGGGTGCTCACCTTCCTGCCACAATTGCCAAAGACAAAATGGGTGTATAAGAAAATGTGGTGAAGAAATCTGATGGTGTGGGCTATTAAAAGATATAGCATCTAGGGTCTTAAAGGCTTGAAGTTAATTAAACAAGCCACCACCCAACAGTGAAGCAACAAGTTCACATGTCAGAAGCACACTAGCTGGTGTGATTATGATGTGTCACTGGGAAACAGGCTTCGGAAGATCCATAACAAATGAACCATCAAACACATATTGTTGAGAATGAGAAGGGTTGGAGCAGAGACCGGAAGCACATCTACAAAAAAATGAAACATCTCCCCATGGACTGCAGGGGAGGGATGAGTCAATCAGGGTGCAATAAAATACCAATACAACACACAATATTCCATTGGTTCCTCGAGGCTTCCTTACCCCCACTATCATGATCCCAGTGTTATTTTCCACTCTGGAATAGACCAGAACATTTACACAGGTAGATAAGAAGTAAAAGTTCATGACACACAGAACCCAGAAACAGGAATATTAGAAGCAATACCAGAATGATAGAAGGGAAGTGGGGAGAGGGGTAGAGGAAGATCACAATTATTTATCAACACATAACCACACACACCCTTCCAAGGGGGAGAAAATAAAACCTTGGAGGGAGGAAGACAATATTTGGTGTGAGATATGAAAATAACGATTTATAATTTATTAAGGGATCATGAGGTAGGGCAAGGGGAGGGTAAAGAACTCATTCTAAAGGTTCAATAGAAATTAAAGGTCTAGAAAAGAATGGTGGCAACATATGTACAACTATGCCTGACACAATAGGCATTGGCCCTCCACTCAATGCAAGAACACTTTGTTCTGTTAAATTGACATTCTGTAATGCTCACCTTCCTGACATAATCACTGAAGACCAATGTGTGCATAAACAAAAGTGGTGAAGAAAGCTGATGGTGCCCAGCTATCAAAAGATGTGGTAACATCTGGAGTCTTAAAAGCTTGAAAGTAAGCAAGCAGCCATCCAGCTCAGAAGCAACAAAACTCACATGGAAGAAGCACACCAGCTTGTGTGATGACGAGGTGTCAAAGGAATCAGTAATCAGGCTTCAAGAACTAAAAATCATATCATTGCATGTCCACCTTCCTGACATGATCGCTGATGACAAATGTGTGCATTAGCAAATGTGGTGAAGTAAACTGATGGTGCCTGCCTATCAAAAGATATAGCAACTGCGGTCTTAAAGGCTTGAAAGTAAACAAGCAGCTATCTAGCTCAGAAGCAACAAAGCCCACATGGACGAAGCACACCAGCCTGTGTGATGATGAGATGTAAAAGGGATCAAGTATCAGGCATCAAAGAACTAAAAATTATATCATTATAAATGAGAGTGAGTACAAATTGGGGACCCAAAGTGCATCAATAAGTAAAGCGACTGAGTGGTTGTAGGGAAGAGATGAGCCAGTCAAGGTACAGTATAGTAACAATGAAATATGCAACTTTCCTCTAGTTCTTAAATGCTTCCTCCCACCCATGATCATGATTCCAATTCTACCTTACAAATCCAGTTAGACCAAAGGATGTACACTGGAGCCAGTAGCAAGGGTAATTCAGGACAGACAACCCCTTCAGGACCAGGAGTGAGAGTGGTGATGCCAGGATGGTGGAGGGAAGGTGCAGTAGAAATGGGTAACCTATTGTAGGAATCTACATATGACCTCCTCTCTGGGGTATGGAAAATGTGGAAGTGGGTGAAGTGACATATTGGACAGTGTATGATGACAAAATAATGACAATTTGTAAATTGTTAAGGGTTCATGGGGGAGGGGTATTGGGGAGGGAAGAGAAATATGGGGAGCTGGTACCAGGGGTCTAAGTAGAAGGAGTATGTTTCGAGAATGATGATGGCAGCAAATGTGCAAATGTGGTCTGCCTACAATTGATGTATGTATTGATCATGCTGGGAGCTGTATGAGCCCCCAATAAAATTATTTTTAAAATAATATGCCTGACACAATTGATGAATGAATTGTAAGAGACATCAATATAATGATCTTTCAATTACAAAAGAAAGAGTTTTATAGAAAGAAATAATTATATATATAAAGAAATATATCATCTGGGGTCTTAAAAGCCTGAAGATAAACAATAGACTATTACCTGAGAAGAGACCACACCCACACAGAAGAAGCACAACAGCCAGCATGGCCACAAGGTGGTGAAAGGTCTAGGCAACAGACATCAAACAGGAAAAAAAAACACAACATATCACTGTGTGCACAAATCCCCAAGGCACCCACGGAGGACATGTGGGAGCATGAGAAAGAGTGATGAAGAAAGCTGATGCTGCCCAACTATAAAAAAAAATACAGCATCTGGGGTTATAAAGGCTTGAGCATAAACAAGCAGCCATCTAGCTCAGGAGCAACAAAACCCACCATAAAAGAAGCACACTTGCCTGTGCGATCATGAGATGCTGAAACAATCAGGTATCAGGCATCAAAGAACAAAAATCAAAATCAATGGACCAATTGACTCCCGATATCACTGAAGACAGATGAATGCAGAGGCAAACAGACTAGAAGAAACGATGGTGCCCAGCTACCAAATGATTGAATGTCTGGAGTCTCAAAGACTTTAAGATAATTGAGTTGCCATTCAGCGCAGAAACAGCAAAACCCACATGGAAGAAGCTCACCTGCATGTGTGATCATGTGCTCCCCTGTAGGGAGCAGGTATCGAGCATCAAAGAACAAGAATCACATCATTAAGAATAAAGCAGAGAGCAGGGTGGGGACCTAAGGCCCACTGGTGGGTAACTGGTCACCCCTTTACAGGGGAGTCATGGGGAGGAGACAGACCAGTCAAGGTGCAGCAGGGCAGCAATAATACATACAAGTTTCCTCTAGTTCCTGAAGCCTTCCTCCCCCCCAACCATCATGGATCCAACTCTACCTTACAAATCCAGATGGACTGGAGAAGGTACACTAGTGTAGAGGGGAGCTGGAGATATGGGGAAACCAAGATGGATGAGCCCCTTCGGGCCAGTGGTTAGATTGGAGCTGCTGGAAGGGTGGAGAGAAGGTGGTGTAGAGAGACAGAACCAACTGCAAGAATATACACATAAGTGCCTATTTGAAGGACAGGCATGAAAGGAGTGGGTTGGGGGAGAGGTCGGGCAGTGTAAGATATGACAGAACAATAATTTATAAAGTATTGAGGGTTGATGGGGAAGGGAGAGCAGGGGAAGAGGGGAAAGGATGGAAAAGCCGATACCAAGGGCTCAAGGGAAAAGGTGGATGTTTGGAGAACAATAATAGCAGCAGATATGCTAAGGTGCATGGCACAGTATGTTTATTTATGTATTGTGAAAAACGATGTACGTGTCCCAATAAAATGATTTTTAATTAAAAAAAAATCCGAATGAGGAGCTGATACCAAGGGATCAAGTAGAAAGAAAATGTTTTGAGAACATTGGCAACAAATGTACATATGTGCTTGACAGAGGATGGATGTATGGATTGTGATAAGAGTTGTACAAAATCAAAAAAAAAAAAGAATTACAGTCTCAGACATGCAATAGAAGCAGGTATATCCTGCCCTATATTGTAGCTGTGAGTTAGCTACTTGATGGCAATGAATTTGGTTGTTTCGATTTTGGGTCAGGTACACATTCGTCCTCAAATTAACCTCCCTGCTTTTCAACAATGGAAAGAGGTTTAGTGTAGCAGATTTAAACAACGCAATACATAATCTCATCTCTTGACTGCTGCTTCAAGGAGCACTGATTGGGGATCCCAGCAAGATGAAATCTTTGACAACTTCAATATTTTATCCATTTATCATGATGCCATCTCTCTGTTCAGTTGTGAGGATTTTGGCATTCTTCACAGTGAGTTGTCATCTATAATACAGCCTGAAGTCCTTAATCTTTGTCAGCAAAGGCTTCAAGTCTCCTTACTTTTAGCAAGCAAGGTTGTATCACCTGCATATCGAAAATTGTAAATAAGCTTCCTTTAATCTTGATGCCAACATTCTACCTCAGATAACCCAGCTTCTCTGTGTTACAGTAGAACTCCTTTACAGGATGCTCTTGGCTATAGTCTTGAAGCAATTAGATAGATCCCCAGGCCTTTTCTGCTGCAGTGCCTCTGGAGGTGTTCAAACAACTAGCTTTTCAGTTCCTAGCCAAGTGCACATTTCTCCTTGTCACTTTAGCATCTCATGTACCATAGTCCATTTCTTCCGTTGTGTTGTGTTTTCTTATTGAATTTTTTCAATGCAAATTTCCAAAGTTTTGATAAAGTTGAGTTTATTATTTCCCTTATGGTTTATGTTTAGTAGTCCTGATGGCACTGTGGTTTAAGTGTTTAACTGCTAACTGATATATTTGTAGTCCAAAACCCACCAGTTACCCATACCTGAGAGACAGTAAGGAGCAGTACCTCTATGTTCTCTATATAGTGCTTCACTATAATGTGAAATCAACTTGATTTCCTACTAAGTTCTTTCTAGGTTTATAAAATATAGTTTGTATATTTAGAACAATGATGATACATTTTAATATTTGTATATTCTTTGAAGTTTTGTGTTTTGGTTTATTCCATATGATCATGTGGCTATCACAGTACCACTTGTTAATAACACTTACTTTTCACTCTCTGAGTTGCTTTAGTACTTTTGTCAATGGTTATCTGGCCCAATATGTTTACTTCTGGATTCTTTTCTGTGTCACTGACAAGTATGTTTACCCTTGTGCAGTTGACATGCTATCTTAATTACCATATTTATACAGTAAGTATTGAAATTAAGTTGAGAAAGTTATTCAAGTCTTTCTTCTTCCTTTATTTATAATTTGGGCAATATGGATATTTTGCATCCCTTTTGAGTTTTAAAATATTGTATTGTAATAGCTTGGCTTTTGATGTTTGATGCTCCCTTAAATTTTACACCTGAAGCATGTGACCTCACTGCCTCATGCTCCTCAAATTAATCTTTTCAGAAGAACTGTAATGGGGGCATTGACCAAAGTTGTCCCAGATCTTGAGAGCAGGATAAGTGAAGAGCATGGCTATGGGAACATATATGGCCAGCTCAGGTGTGCTTTCCTGACTCAGGTGAGTATAGCAATGATGCAGGCTGCAGCTGTTTAGGCAGCCTTCGGAGAGAAAGTTGCTATGCAAAGGGAGTGGGGACTCACTTCCATTGATTGAGTCAATGCTGATTCATAGTGAGTGATCTTTAAGACAAGCAGAAATGCCCAGTGAATAACCAACCACTGCATGACCAGAGTAGAATCAGTGAAATGGCTAGTCTCTCACCTTTGGTTAGAAGATAATAAAAAAAAAATGTTAAAAACACCTCACTTTCTTTGAGTCAATATCAACTCATAATGACACTGTAGGACAGAGTAGAATTGCCCCTGTAAGTTCCTGAGACTGGTGGAAATAGAAAACCTAATCTTGGGAATAGAAAGCCTAGTCTTTCTTCCTTGGAGCAGCTGGGAGTTTTGAACTGCTGACCTTGAGTATAGCATTGAAAGGCATGCCCACTCAGGACCAGGGCCTCTTTTAGAAAACAAGTATTGTCTAAAGATTTGTTTCTACAAAGCAGTCATGAGACCAATCAGGAATTGGTCAGGGGTGGAGTGGAGCATCCCAGATAAAGGGAAAAGCATATCCAAAGCCCCAGAGAGTAGAGAAGGAAGGGGGCATTCAGGAAATTGTAAATAGTTCAGGATGTTTAATGACACAGGACTAAGAAAGGCCATAGGAAGGGAGTTGGCTACCAGGACGAAGCACCATGTACCCACTGTTACGATGTTGTTTGGTATGCCGATAATTAAGTTTTATGTCAACTTGGGTGGGCCAGGATCCTCTCATGATGTTATCTAACATGATGTGGTCAGCTGCACCATGGGATCTTCTGTGAAGCAGTCAAGCAGTTGGGGGAAGAACAAATCTCCTTAACATGATCGTAGCTTTGATTGGATTGAGGGAGATTTCACTCAGGGTATGGCCTACTCTTTAGTATAACTGGACAATGTGTGGAAGCTAACACTCTACTACTGAATTTGAACCCTGCATCTGGTTCATCAACAGCCTACTATTAACAGTGGATTGCTGACCTTGACGCTATTCAGTTGATCTCATTTATTCATCTTGTCCTTGGTCAGCCTGTAATCTTTCTGCTTTCTGTTCACAAGCTTTTTTAACGACAGGAATCAGGAGAAGCCTTCAGCTTACATCTGACCCATAGACTTGAACTGTACTGGCACAAGGTTCAAGAGCAAATTTCAGAGTCTTTTCCAATATTCACTTTTGTCTTTTCTTCCTTTTCTTTCTTTCTTTCTTTCTTTCTTTCTTTCTTTCTTTCTTTCTTTCTTTCCTTCCTTCCTTCCTTCCTTCCTTCCTTTTATGCATCCAAATATTCTTCATATAACCCTACAACTCATCAGGTCTTAAATAAGTAATATTGACTGCATCAGATATATTCTTGGAGTGATCTCTAAATTCTGCTGGGATATGCTCAAGATTGTATTCTGAATCTCATGAATTTGGTTTATTTTTCTGAGCTTGCACACGAGCCATTAATGATCTATTCCAGAGCCAGCCCCAAGCCTTTTTCTTCTTCTCCTCTTCTTCTTCTTCTTCTTTTTTTTTTTTTTTTTGCTGTTTTGCTTCTTCTACATTATCTCCTCCCACACATGTGGTCAGTGTGATTCCTGTGTATTCTATCTGGCAATGTCCATGTATAAGGTCACCATTAAAGTTAGAAAATAGTACTTGCAATGAAGTTGTTGCTGGACTGGCAACATTCTGTCATGCAGTCTCCAGCATTATTTCAGTTACCAAGGCCATAGTCTCCAGCAGATCTTTCCTATCTGCTTCTGACTTTTGCATTCCAAAGACCAATAATTATTCATGTATCTTGTCCAGATGCACTAATAACTTTTTATCAATTTTAGACTGAAGACATTGACAGGATTATTCAGCTTCTCTATCACTAGAAAGTAATTGATGTAGTTAATGTTTTCACTTCCTTGTGTGGGTATAGACATTTTCCTGTGACAGACAACATCTTGAAATGCTCTTTTTGATGACGAATGTGTTGATTTTCCTCTTGGATTTGCCATTCCCATCAATGCCTGACTCAGATTGGCCAAAACCGTCCATTTCAGCTCATTGAGAAAGAAGAGATATTCTACTCCTTGAAATAGTTACAGTCCCCCAACCTCACAGGGGCAATTCTACTTTGTCCTACTGGGTCAGTAAGAGTCAGAATCAATTTTATGGCAGTGCTTGAGTTGATAATGCCAAGATAATGATCTTTATGCAGCCCATTTGTTTTGTGACATCTAATTTTCTAGATTCATACATCCTATAATCTACTGATTAGTGAAGGCTTAGAGCTATTTCTTCTCATTTTGAGTTGTGCTCTATCAGCAAATGAAGGTCCTGATAATTTTACCCCACCCACATCAATTTAGTTGACTCCACTTTGAGGGGGCAGCACTTCCCTAGCCATGTATTAAATGCTTCTACCCTGTGGTGCTCAACTTCCAGTGCTTTATGTGAATATGTTCTTATGCTCTTCATAAGTTTTCAGTGTCTAATTTCTGGGAAGTGGGCAGTCTTGGCAGCTCCACTGAAACCTGTTACCATGGGTGACCATGATGGTATTTGAAATACTGATGGCATAACTTGTAGTATGACAGCAACACAATAAGCTATGTGTGTCAAATTTTATGACAAACTGACAGGTAGTGGCATGGTAGGATATTTGGTCTTTATCTAAAGTTGGAAGGCTTGAGGACATGCTTTAATTTTAGAATTATGATTTGGTAAAGTGTGAAGAATGATGAAATGTTATTGGTTAGAAATTTATTCTGAAAACAAAATGAACAATAATTATGGCATACATGGAGGGAAAATTGAATGGAAAAACAGAATTTAACTTGACAGTAATTTCAATGAGTTTCTGAATTAAATTGTGCTCTTCACCCTATCTCCTGTAAATACGTGTCAACTTCTTGGTGAACACATGATTTTCAATTATATGTAATTGACCTCCATTTTGTGCCCTCCTGTCATTTTCTTACAATTTGAGGTCCGATGTAATCATTCTTTGTTTGGTGATCTGATGTAATTATTATCCTGCTTTGTAAATTCTAACTTCCAGTATTATTCAATGATCAATTTCAAGGATTACAGCCTTCAATATGAATTAAATTCAATGTAAAGAGAACCAAGATCTTCACAACTGAACCAGTAGGCAACAACATGATGATTGATGGAGAAAAGGTTGCAGTTGCCAAAGATTCCATCTTCCTTGGATCCATAATCAATGATATGGCAGCAGCAGTCAAGAGACCAAATGACAAATGGAATTGGGTAAAAATGTTGCACAAGACCTCTTTCAAGTGTTGAACAGCAAGGATATTACTTTGAAGTCTAAGGTGCACTTGACTCAAGGAAAGATATTTTCTATTGACTCTTTTGCATTTAAGTTGGAGTAAAGAAGCAAAACATTTTCAATTACCTCTTGAAAGGAAGACTGAAGAAAAATCCATGCATTTGGACTATGGTATTTGGACTATGGTTAGACCAGGTAGACTAGAGAAACAAATTCATAGACACTCATATGTGTATCAAAGAGCTTTATATATCAGAACAATTGTGTAGTGGTCATTTGTTTGATGTCAATTTCATGATTGAAAGTCTAGGCTGTTAATCTGGAGATAACCATTGAGTAGCCAATGAGGCCTTTGTGTGGGCATGGCTTTCTCCTGACACTTCTGGAAAATCTCACGATATTTCCCTCTTGAAGGTGAGAGGCCATCTCTCCAGTTGTTGGGAGTCAGTCTCCAAGACAATGAACTACATACATGACAAGATGGCAGTGTCTGATGGACCCTGAGCCCTGGAAGTGAGGAGCCATGGGGAGACCCCTGGCAGTGCAGGGATTCTGCACCCACTGCCCTATGACTTCGTGAGTTGGAAGTAGACTTTATAGACTGGTATCAGGCATATGGGCTAAATCGGACTTATGACTTTGAACTGGACTGGGCTGGGATGCTCTCTCAATGTTCCATTCCTCTTGTATATAAACCTTACCTTTATATCTGTATGCATGTCTATGAATTTGTTTCTCTAGTCTACCTGTACTAACACAAATTGCATATTGAGAAAATATCCCAGCCCAGTCCAGATCAAGTCCATATGTCTGATACCAATCTATAAAATTCTCTTCAGACTCACAAAACACATGCAACGATGCTGAATGCAGGAAGATCACGGTGGGTAGGAAATCTTACGGATTCAGTGCCATTGTAATTATCTCACCTCTGGCAGTGGTCTTCATGTGACTTCTCCAGATCTACAGGTCTTGCTCTGTCAGCCTCTCGCTATTTATATTTTCAACAGGAATATCTTTCAGGACCCCGTGTCCCACCTTCAGGGAGCTATTTATCTCCTTAGGGCCTCCAAATGAGATCATCAAGCTACTACCTGATTGACAGGCTGAACTTCATCCCTTCAATCTGAATCCACCAATTGACTCCAGATTATGTATCTACCACAGTGCTGGGAAAGAATATTGAAAGTACCATGGACTACCAATAGAACCTACAAACCTGTGTTGGAAGAAGTATAGCCACAATGGTCCTTGGCGGCAAGAATTGTGACAAATTATCTCACTTACTTTGGACATTGTGTTATGCCACGTTGACTAGGGAAATAAATCCAAGGACACACATATGTATAAGAAAGATCTTTCTATCAAGAAGTAATTAAATATCCTAGTCTAATTAAACATCCTAGTCTAATCAAACTCAAGTTCCAAAGTCCCATACTGGTCCAGAAGTCCCTCTTCAGACTTATGCAGCCACATGCCATGATGAAAATGCAGGGAAAATCACAGGCAGGTGGGTGAAGAGTCTTTTGGGTCAAGGTCTCTGGTATATCTCTAAGTGGCTTTCCTGCAGGACAGTGAAGGAAGAGTGAGTGGAAGAGGTTCCAAGGATGCTCCTTATGAAGAGGCCATAACACAAAGAGGCATCATCAGGCTATGACCTCACTGACAGACTAGATTCCATACTTACATTTCAAGTTGACATGTAGTATGTAACTACCATAGCCACATTGTCGGGAGAGACCAATTCTTGGAGAAGGACATCATGCTTGGTAAAGTGGACAGGCTGAGAAAGAGAGGAAGAGATTGATGACACAGTGGTTGCACCAATGGGCTCAAACCTAAGAATAATATTTTGAATGGCACAGAACTGGGAAGTGTTTCATTCTGTTGTACATAGGGCTGGAACCTACTTGATGGCACCTGACAACAGCAGAAAGTTAATTGGCAATGATTAAAGATATTTATGTCAGTGAGGCAGGTATCACTCTCCAGGATGCGTCTTTAGTCACTTTCTTTTGAGATATAAAAGAGATTTAAAAAGTAAGCAGAGACAGAACAACCTGACTACCAGCAAGAGGGAGGAGCCAGAGGCAAAGCATATCCTTTGTACCCAGGCATTCATTGCTGATAATCTCCACCGTCCAGAAGATGATTGATGTCATGGCACATAGGTATCTCCAAGGAATGCTGAGCCTACAGAGATTGAAAGGAGACAAGGACAACCCCCCTAGAGCTCTCCCCTAGAGCTGTCACCCTGAATTCAGACTTCTAGCTTCCTAAGCAGTAGGGGCACACATTTATGCTTCCTGAAGCCATTTACTTGGGGCATTTCCATTGCAGCAGCATTAGGTTATTAAGGAAATTGCGAATGCGAACAGAGACTGGTAATTGATCAGATAATTGAGGTGAGTTATTGAGAGAAGACAAGGCCAACTCTCAGATTGTTGACTGTGAAGGGATACACCAAATGGTTTAGTGAGAAACCCATAATGTCAATGTATTGGACTCAGAACGAATGAAGACAGAGTCAACAAACTTGTTTGTTATCCCCAGTTACTTTTATCCTGGGAAAAGGGAGACATCTGCAAGGCCACTTTGGCAAAGCCAACCAAAGTTGTTGACCTATCAAAGTTTAGATTTTCCTAAACTTTATAACGAAATATAAAATGTACATGAATGGCAGGCAGAATTACGAAACACATCTAGAAATCAAGTACTTTCAAGTATTTAAATGCTGTTGGGAAATCTAGTTCTTTTTGATAGCAGTGGGGAGCAGGAGCCCAGTATGTAATTAACTTGAAGAGGGTACAACTAGCCTTAACGATTTAAAACTTGGTTTGAAAGTCTTCCTGGCCAAAAGAGAAAAAAGATAGTAGACACAATTCCCAAGAGAAAGAACACTTTGTTTTCAACACTGGGAACCAAGAATCATCAGAGAAGTGTTGTCTCAAAGGTTTCACAGACATAGATTGCTTGTATCCTCAACCAACCAATGATAGACGTTGACTTGGTTCATCCATTTTCCAGAACTGGGAAACCAAAGATAATTACAATAGCTCATAATTACAATTCATTTTTTTCAAGGTGGTCTTCTGGTGGTTTCTACTCGTGAGTCTACTTGGAAAAGGGTTAAGTTAGATAAGCTAGCCAAGAAATAAGAAAAAAATGAAAATCACTTGCTGTTAAGTTGACTCTGACTCATGATTGTCCTATATGTCAGAATAGAATTGTACTTCACAGAGTTTTCAATGGCAGGTATACCAGAAGTAGATGGTCTTTTGTTCCAGGCATCTTTTGGTGGACTTAAATTTCCAAGATTTTGGTTAGTAACCTAGCTATATGTCCATGGTTATAATCCTGTTCTTGACTTCTAGCTTTCCATCTTGATACTAGGGCCACAGAAGTAGTAGGTATGGTTTCCAGCACTAATTTTTACTGAAGGGAAGTGAAAAAAAATTATGGATCATCAGTTCTTCATTAAGTTCTCCTTACCTCTGGTTCAGCTCACCTAAAACCTGCTTTCATGTGAAAAGATTCAAGTACTTTTCTCATTTTCATTCCTGGCTTGGCCAATCTTTTCATGCTCAAGGTCCACAATTAGTTATTTGTTCCAGAAATAAAATTTTCAGTTTCTTACTTACTTTTTTCATTGACTCCTATTAAGGCAGTATACTGATAGTGTTGGAGGTTGGGTCACTGCCCATGAAATAGAATCCCTTGATCTCCATTGTCCATTTGTCTTGTAATTAAACTCACCCCCACCCCACCATAACATCTTAGTTTTCAAATGCTGCTCTCCAGAAGATGGAATTTTCTCTGTGTCTGCTTTGGGGAAATGCCATGTCTTCTTTCAACATCTTGGAGTTCTTCATCTAATTTGGGAACAATTTTTCATGTGGTTCTAGTTGATTCTCAGTCAAGGGATTTGATGCTTCTTTCCTGGCGGTACTGAGAGGTCTCTTTTTGGGTTAAGATGGGTTGTTCAGAGACACAAAACCAGTGACAATAATATATGCAAAAGAATGATCTTTACATCAAGAAGATGTCTCAGCCCAGTCCAAGTCAAGTCCATGGGGCTGATGCTAGCCAGAACCATCTTCAGAATTGTATAACTGCAAGCTAATGCCCCAAAAAGGAAAGATGGGAAGTAGGGAGGTCACAGGTGCAGAGTCATGTGGATCCAAAGTAAGTGGGCACATAGCAGTTTCCAGGGTCAGCAACCCACATGGAACCACCCCTGGAAGCAGAGACAGAGTCCCAGAGAGGAGGAAAACAATGGGGCATTTCCAGTGTGCCTCTGATGAACAAAGACCACACTGCCAAGGAGGCATCATCAGGCTTCAACCTGACTGATAGGCTGGACTCTACCCCTGCACTTTGACACAGGAGCAAGTTGTTATAAATCCTGATTGTCATACTTCTCTGCTCACTTCTCTTCCTTTTCAACTCATGTAAGGAAAAGATGTGGGCCAGGCTACAGTAATATTCCCCTCACGTTGGATAAGGACTGTGACTGGAGTAAGGATATTATTTCTCACTTTAATCCCCTTACAACTGATTGGTTATGATCCATCGTAGAGAATTATTACATCATGACTTAATTGGCAAATTGGATCATAGATAGCTCTGTTGTTGGATGCTGTGGAATCAAGTATGACTCACAGAAATGTTGTGTACAACAGAGGAAACACTTCCCAGTCCATGTGTATTATTGTATAAAAAGTAATTTTTTAATTAACATATCATTGGTCTTTCAAAATTCTATAGTGAAATCTCCAGCTTCCATTTTTTTATCATTAATATCACATTTTAAAATTGCTCTTCCTTCCTCTTTGTTTCCAAGTCTTGCATTCAAATTGTCAATAATTATCAATGGATCTTGATTGCATATTTGATCAACTTCAGACTGAAGATGTTGGTAAAATTCTTCAATTTCTGTATTACCAGCTTAGTTGACTGGATTTCCTTTTATATGGATATATATATTATCCTATCACAGATAGCATTGCACTTCAAGACAGATCCAGAAATGTCCCTTTTGAAGATGGGTGCAACACCATTTCTACTGAGTTTATGATTCCTACCATAGTAAACCATATGTCTCTGATTCAAAATGACAAAGACAATTCATTTGTAATGACTCCCAATTTTCCTAGATTCATGCTAAGTACATTCCAACGTCTGATTACCAATAGATGTTTACAGCTTTTTCTTCTCAGTCAAGGTCCTGAAAGCTTTACTCTTTCGATGCCACTTTGGTCACCTCTACTTTGATGAGGCAGTTCTTTTTCAGTCATATTGAATGCAGTCTGTCCTATGGGTCTCATCTTCTGGAACTTTCTCTGATAGTGGTCCTTCTCAGTAACTGATAATGTTCAGCTGTTAAACTGCTAAATTGTATCGTGACGTAACTCTCAAATCACTGAGAATCATGGGTCAGCTATATATTAATATTAATTCTTGAAAGACACCATTTAATCCATAATGATCTCCCTCTGGTGTGACTTTTATTTAACTGACATAGAAATAAAGATATTTGCAGACCAGTCATCTGTCAGAACCTTCCACTCTAGCTAACTACTAAGAAATCACATGTTTTCTTCACCAGGTTTTGGTGTCCCAGTGATGGTTGTTTCTGCTTTAGCTTTCTATGATCATTGTCATAACAATGACTACTTACATTAGAGCCACTCACTTGCTTCCAAACAAAAAAAAAAATAATTACCACTCAGTAGATACTGACTCGTGACCCCAAGTGTCTTAGAACTATGCTCCATCAGTTCTCAATTGTTCATATATTTTATAAAGTATTGCTTTTGTAGTACCTGTTGGTCACTGAAGCGTTTGTACCTTCTAGGGACTCCTCCCTCATCCATCCTGCACTGTGAATAGCCAGAGGCACATCCCTTGGCATTTGTATTCTTGGTCTTTACTATTAATTCTATACCCACAGGCCAGGTTTGTGGCAACATAGCAACCCAACCATGGTCTTGATTTTACTAATTGAAAAGCCAAATATCAAGTAATTGCTGACTTGTTCCAAGAATCTCAATCACCAAATTCACTGAGGCTTATGTGGGTGCATCTTGCTGGCTCATCTGGGAGGTATGAACGAGCCCTGGGAGGAATTATCTCTTTTCCGAGGTAAGACCTACATTTTATGTGTATGCCTAGCTCTGTGGCTAGGCTTGAAGATTGAGATAAGTTGTTCGGCTCTGCTGATATTCTGATACCATTTTGGCCCTGATTTTGATTCTTCTCCCACAGTCATTTGTTCATTAGGTTGTTGTTGTGAGAAGCCATTGGGATGATGTCGACTCCTAAAGACCCTATGCACAGCAGAACCAAACACTGCCCGATCTTGCCCCCTCCTCACTTTGGTTCCTATGCAGGGGCCCAGACTTGCAGCCACTGTGTCAATCCATCTCCTTGAGGGTCTTCCTCTCTCTCACTGCCCCTCTACCCATCATCATGCCCTTCTCCAGGGACTGGTCTCTCTTGACTCGAGGTTTGAAGTATGTAAGACAAGGTCTCACCATCTTCGTCTTTAAAGAGCACTCTGGGTATACTTATTCTAAGATGTGTTTGTCCTTTCAACAGTCCACGGTACTTTCACTCTTCTTTGACAGCACCTCGATTCAAATGCATTGATCCATCTTCAGTTTCTGTTGTTCAATGTCCTTGGGTCAGTGAAAACCTATTTGGGTTACCAAAATATACTGTAAGTTAAAAATGATGGTTATTATCTGTAGGTGCTGTTGAGTCTGCTTTGATTCATAGCGCCCTCATATGTTTCTGAGTTGAACTGTCTCACTGGGTTTGGTTGTCCATTATCTTTTTTTAAAAAAATCATTTTATTAAGGACTCTTATAAAATTCCATACATTGATTGTATCAAGCTATTTGTACATATGTTGCCATCATCATTTCTGAAATATTTCTTGGCTGCTCTCTTGACAGAAGCAGATCACTAAGTCTTCCCCCCACCCCCCGAGCAACTGGGTGGGTCCAAGTGCCAGTGTTTGAGTTAGCAGCTCAGTCCTAAGCACTTCTAAGGATTGCAGTAGAAAGCTGAAATGTGTGGTTGTGTGCGGGACTGCGACCCACAGGGTTGACTGTTAAAAGCTAGCAGCAGCTCTCCAGGAGCAAGGATGGACTTTCTACTCCCACCAGGGCAGTGATGTCCCTCCCCACCCCCGACTCTCTTTCTCTCTCTCTCTCTCTCTCTCTCTCTCTCTCTCTCTCTCTCTCTCACACACACACACACACACACACACACACACACACACACACACGAAAGCTGAAATGCAAGCAAAGGGCTAAACGTACTTGGAAAAAAGTAACTGGAGAAAATAAGAATTTCTGGAATGAATATGGGCTTTTACATACACTTGTTTGTCTGGTGTTTCTAAAGGTGAACAAAATGGAATTTTTGAGAAGAGAAATCACAACTACTGCTATCCCGTGTTCCCAATGCAGAACAAACCTTCATCTGCTGCTGTGGCAAATTCCCTTATTTGCCACCAGACTCTATGGCGCAAAGAAGGCAATGCCATATTCTCTTTCAACAGGGTTAGCTCTGTCCCTGACTGAAGTCCCTCACCAAAGGGAAGCAGGCGCTTGAGATAATGGGGTCGAAAATAATATGTGTCCAAGAATTGCTCTGCAGGTTAAAGTGGAAAAAATGGATTTCAGGGACTGAAATCTCTCCCATGTTCTAGACTCCTGTCCTGTTTCTGGAGAACATTTTGTCTTATGCTTGAACATACGTTCTCAAGTTTGATTCTGCACTGTATGGGCCATTTTTTTGTTTGTTTGTTTGATTTTGTATTATTTGGGCCATACTTTTTTTTTTTTTGAATGACCACATTCCACTCAAAGAATAAAGCCTGACCACCCCAGAGAATGGTAAAATGAATGAACAAGAATCCAAAGCAGGTTTCAAAAGAATCATTTATAGAGTTTGGAGCAGTGGCAGCCACCTTGTTACATGAGTACGTGATTGCCTCACAGAGCGACTTGGAAGATCTCAGTTCACCTCTGGATGTGGTCAGTGTGCTGCTTGATGTCTTTAATACTAACATATGTGATAAAGTGTTTTCTGTTATTCATCCGTAGTCGTATAAGAGTGAGAGAATGTTTAAGAGGCATTTCATTAGTGAAGAGGTGCTGAAAGGCTGTTATAGAACAGGTACTTGATCTTTAACCATCGACTAAAATGAAATGGGAGATTGGAAACTGCGGAGAGTCAAGGAAAGGAATGATTATTCAGTGGTTAGCAAGGAAGCATAGTCGCCAGGCATGGAGAGAAATGAGTGCCCTGATATCTTTTCAGGACTTTCAAGAGGCCTTCCCGTTGCCTCTGGCTTGTGGCCATTCCATGTGTAACAGAGTAGAACTGTGCTCCAAAGGGTTTCCATTCTCTCCTTAAAAAATTTTTATCATTAAATAGTTTTATTGGGGGCTCTTACATCTCTTATCACAATCCACACATTCATCCAGTGTGTCAAGCACATTTGCACATATGCTGCCATTTTTAAAGTACTCTCTTCCACTTGAGCCCCTGATGTCAGCTCCCCATTTCTTCTCCCTCCTTTCCCCACCTTCCCTCTCCCACACCCTTGATAAGTTATAGATGATTATTTTCATATCTTACATCGTCCTCTATCACCCCTCACTCACTTTTATGTTGTTGGTTGATCCTTGTGATCCATTCCCCCTGCTCCCTCCCCCTCCCCTAATCTTCCTGGGATCTCTATTCTGACCATCAGCTGGAGAAGCACGCCAGGCTGCAGGTGGCAGTTGATGGGCCCAGTGACCAGAAGGAGGGGTGAGGGAGATGCTCCTCAGTGGCCCCCAGCCTGCATGTATGCACGCTGTAACTCACCTTACCTTGTCCTATCACCTCTCTCCTCCAGCCTCTGCACCTCCAGCAGCGAGAAGGGGCCTGTTTTCCGCCCAGGTTCCGGTGGTCTGGGCAGAGGCTGCTTTCTAGCGGTTGAGGGCCCTCCCATGTGCTCTGTGGGTGGGGTGATAACGGTTGCTGTATAACTGCTAAAAAATATCATTAAAAACCTCTCCTTGTTTTTTAAAGTACACATGACACATCAAACCTTTATTCAACAATTTTCACACGAGCCCTTCGTTGGCCGAGGCTACAGTCACCGTAGCACGGCCTCTGCCCTCACTGTTTCTCCACCAATTAGCATATCATATTGTATTCCTTCAAATTCACACCTGTGCTGTAGAACTTTTCTCATGCCAATCCAGAGGGCACAATGCTCAAGACAATGTGTCATGGCCATCTAGTTGCTTCAACTCATGAGGACCCTGGAGGGCCGTGTCAGGATACCCCTCTGGGTTTCTAAGGCAATAACTTAATATGGGAGTAGGAAGCCTCATCTTGCTCCTTCAGAGAGGTTAGTGGTTTCTGACTGCCGTCCTCACAGTTAGCACTCCAATGGATAAGCCTCAAAGCCACCAGGCTTATCCGTGCTCAAGATAGACAGTCTTCATGTATTGAACTAAATTATATGTTAGTTGAAAGATGACTTCCCAGGATAGTTTTGGATGAAGGTTCTCGGGTTGTTTCTGGGTAGTCAACAGGGGTCCATGGGACGGTCAGCGAATAGTTTCAGGAGAAGAGCACTTGGGGGGTTCAAGATTTCCACGAGGACAGCCTTTGTGGACCCCAAGCGGTGCCCCACCCTGCCTCAATTCTTTTGGGGATCCTACTGGAAAAGATCATTAAGTGAGTTAGTGCCTGAGCTTTTGAAGGCAATATCAGACCAACATCGGGGCACCATTGTCATTCCAAGGAGAGATGAATAAACACAAACATCTGAAATTAGCTTAATTGTGCTGCTGACCTGGTAGACAGTTTGAGACTGCTGGTAGCTCCCAGGGAGGAAGCCTGGGCTTTCTAAACTTGCAAACAGTTATAGTCTCAGAACCCCCCAGGGCCTCCCTAAGAGTTAGCATCACCTGGCTGGCAACAAATCAGCTTGGGTCTGGCATTTGCAATTTCACAGGTTATCGCGATGGCACACGTGTGGGTGTGGCCATGGAGAGGCACCTGAAAACGTGAAATAGGTTGGAAACTCAACACACAAACACCCCAACACAAACAGCCCACCCCCCACCCCCGCCCCCTGCTATCTGCATGGTGCCGATGCACGGCAATCCCACAGGACAGGAGAAAACTATGCCAGTGAGGTTCTGAAACAGTGACTCCTGATTGGAATAGAAAGTTCCACCTTTGTGCCCAGTTTGGAAGCTCAGGTATGGATTCGGAGAGCGGGGAACTAGATGGGCCAGGCTGTTTGTTGGCAGTCAGAGTGCCCTCAGTGGTGACGGTGAGAGTGAGAATTCTAAGGGGCACCCAGTGGCAGCTCAGAACTGGGGAACACGAGGCAGGGGTCCTGCTCTGCGAAGCCCAAAGCAGAGGCGAGTTTAAAAGTCCCCAGGAAGCCAGGCCACGCGGCCGGCCGCAGCAGAGCCCAGAGTTGGTGTGCCACGCTATTTATAGTAGAGACGGCGGCGGCGTGCTCAAGATTTCGGTAAGTGCCCGCTGCCAGGATGGCCCACCCGTGGAACAGTTTGCTTATAAAACCTGCCTGTCGTTTGGGATTTCCATCCCCAGAGCAGTCCTGTGAATGTCATTAAGGGGTATTTGGGAGTAGGTCCTCTTGGAATGGAAAAGTCTGTTTACCAAAGCTTTTTTGGTAACTTACAATTCCATGACACCCACAGGAATAATTCCTTAGCAACCGATCCAAGTTGGCGGCCGTCCGCCTTTTCTCTCCTGACCGCTGCTTGCTGCTCCGTGTCAGCGCACAGACGCGGCTTCCTCTGGAGACCTGCAGTTTGTTTTTGTAACGAGTTCCTCGTACAGTCATACTTCCTGCCATGATTTGATTTAATACAACATCCTTACGCGCAAGGCTGGGTGGCAGATGAAAGAATTTAGCTAAACTACAGTGAATGAAAAAAGCAAAGGCCAAACGTTCCTTCTGGATTCACCTCCTATCACCCTCTTGGAAGTGTTTGACTTTTTCCACGATATTAAGCACATTTATAAGAATAATAGCAATACTGTACCAAGAGGTCACATTTCTTAGCGTAGAGCCAACTACTTCAGTCGGTGTCTTTGCAGGAGCAGATCTTCTGCAATCCGTTGTAGTAGCTTCTTTGAGTGGCTTTGGACTTTTTTTTTGTTTGTTTTGAACTTCAATGTTTTAACTGGTTACATTCAATCTCTTCCGTGGGTGGGAAGGTATGGGTACTACATAAGATTTGACTTTGAATAAATGTAAGGCATGAAACCAGAAGTCAAGAAATCTAACAATGTATTTATTGCATTGGATGATTCTGCTGCTGCTGCAAAACAAAGTCTTTTTAAGTATTAGAGAACAAAGATATCATTTTGAACACTAAGAACCTGATCTTTTCACCCTCTTCTTGTACATACAAGCACTAGATAATGAAAAACAAAGATAGAAGAACTGAGATAGCTGAATTGTGGTGGTGTAAATAATGAGTGGGTGGATTGAGCTGCAGATTGCCAAAGAATAAACAGATGGGTCGGCCTTAGAAGAAACACAACCAGAGCATTTCTGGAAATGAGAATGGTGAGAATTTGACCTGCCTTCTTTGGACATGTCATCAGAAAAGACTAGTTTCTAGAAAAGGTTTGGGTTTCATGAAGTAGAGGGACATCAAAAGTGAGTGAAGCCCTTACAGCCATGAACACACGCATTCTGAAGACTAGTGGGTGGCACAGGACAGGGAAATGCTTTGTTATGTTATGTTTAAGATTATTGAGAGTCAGAGCTTGATGCCAGGGAAATTAACAATAGCAACAACTATAGGAGGTGGACCTTGATAAAAAAAGAAAGATTTGTCATGGACTTTCAATGACTTGTTCCTTGTTAAGGAGTTCTGTTTGACTGCTAACCTCGAGGTTGGTGGTTCAAACCCATCAGCTGTGCCTCCAGAGAAACATTAAGCTACCTGTACCTACAAAGATTTATAGTCGGAGAAAATATCAAGGCCAACTATGAGTCAGAACGCAGGGGCCCTGGAAGCATAGTGGCCTGCAGCCATAACTGCAAGTCCAGCAGTTGGAACTCCTCAGTGGGCTTCAGGGGAAAAAGATGAGATAGGTTACTCCTAGACAGTTAGTCTTGGAAACCCAGAGAACTGACCCTCTGGCAGTGAGTTTGAGTTTTGATAGAATATGCTTGTCCACCCTAATTTCTTGGTTTTGATATAGGAGTATCCTGTAATTACATAGATGATATCTTTGATTTTTATTCCCCTGTGTTAATGTTGTCCTTTGATTTCCACCATCAATTCTCAGGATTTCATTAGGAATTAATTATCAACTTCAGTCAACACATTTTCCGGCTCTTCTTTGACAATTTTTACATGCTACCAAATAGACCAATTGAAGAGTAAAATTTTCTGCTACCGAATTTAGGGAATCTAGAACTTCGTAAATGAATAATTTGAACTCAGCAGGGGTCCCCAGGTGGTGCAAATGATGAATATACTTGTTGATTAGTCCAAAAGTTGGAAATCAGAGTGTACGCAGAAGAGCCTCAGTAGAAAGGCCTGGAGATTTTCATCCCACTAGTAGGCCATTAAAAACTCAATGGAACATAAAACTCCGCTGACACACAAGGGATTGCTATGAGTTGGAGTTGCCTTGACAATAGTGGGTGATAGTTTAATCCACCCAAACACTGGCCTGCCTAGTGTTGCTTCACAGTTGTTAGGCACTTGGTTGCTAAGTGGGTTTGGCAATGTAAACCCCTCAACAGCTGCTCCATGGGAGAAAAGTATGGCAGTCTACATTTACAAAGGTTACAGCCTTGGAAACCCTAGGGAGAAGTTCTGCTCTGCCCTATTGGGGTTTCTGTGACATGGAATCGACTCAAAAAAGGAAGAGTGGATAGCATATATGAAGAAACAGTTAACCAATAGTGAATCAAGTTGAAAGGAAATCCAAGAAAGCAAACAAGTGACAATGGTTGAAGGGAAGTAAAATGGCTGAAGATGTATTGCTGTCTTTCATTTCATTTTGATTAATTGTTCAGTGGGAAATGTGTGCTGAAATGTTGGAGTTTGTCAGTCTTTCTTACCAGAGTAAGAAAATTGCTTTTCCTGGGAATCCTGGACAATATAATGCCACACTCTGCTGTGCTGTAAGACTGAGAAACCAACTTTTACCCTTCAAAATTCTCTCCAATGGTAGAAATTTCATTCTTGAAGAATCTAGTTAATTAACTATGAGTTTTTTGTGTGTGTATTGTATCTACAGTAGAAGACAAAGACTTTGTCTCAGATTTCATTCTAAACAAAGCAAAAACCAAACAAAATCCATTTACAGACAAATACCAATGTCTAAAGAAATAACTTATTTTTCAAAACACAAAATAAGTTCTAAAACACCATTCCATTACAGATTTGAACTCTAGAGACTCGAAGGCTTCTCAGAAGGCACTCTTCTTTCTTCTGAGACATCTCTAGTTGAACTCAAACTTCCAACCTTTTGGCTGAGAACTCTTGCTTTCCCCGTAGGAGTCCCAAGTTCAGTGCCTGGTCAGTACACGTCACATAGTCATCCCCAGGCTGTCAGTGGACGCTTGTGTGTTGCTATAATGCCAAGCAACTTTTTGTAAAATTTCCACACTAACACTGACCAGGGAGAAAAGTGGATGCTCTAATTCTAAAACTCAGTCAGAAAACCCCAGTGGATCACAGCAGTCTAATGTGAGCAGCATTTTCTTCCGTGATCAGAGGATACAAGTGGAAAGCTAATAGCAACAATCAAGTATAACAAGATGGAAGCTAACAGTCACAGTAGATCACTTAGACAGTGAACTACCAAGTTTCCCACCTTTAAGTGTAAGCCTTAGCATCCCTTAAAAAATGAAGGGCCTCTTGAACTAATCTACAATCAAATAATCAACTGCTGGATTTTGAGTACGCCCAGAAGTTAGACATCGAGACATGAGACTTGAATACCTTTCATAAAAATAGAAGAATAAAACCCTGTCACAGGAAACTATGGTAAAAGATAATCCCCCTTCAAAATGAATTATTTCAATGTTTAGCAAGCACATGGGATGTCTTGTAAAAATAAAAGTGGAGTTTGAGAAACTATGAGTCTTCCTTAGCGCACATGTGCAAATGTCTGACCCTTTGGCTATAATGAAAAAACAAAGGACCAAGTCCTTAGGTGACCTTTTCTTGAACTACCAATGCAAAGACCTGGTGTTTTTTGTTTTTCTTTTACCTCCATAAAACGCATGCATACAGAAGAGACAACAGCCGAACAACAGACAGTGAGTCATACAGGAGTCTAAGTACCATTTTGGGGAAATATTTCTTAGTTTATGTTTCCTTGATCACCAAAATCCCATGCAATTAAGATTAAAGAGTTAATTCAAAGAATAAGCAAACAAAAGCGTTGTTTTCATTCATCCAAATAGCTGATCTGTTGCGTATGCAGGGCATTTTTTCACTTTTAAGAATTCCTACTAGAACTCAGAGATGTCCCTCTTTACTGTGACTCTCCCACGAGTGCCTCCCACCCCACCCCAAAGGTGGATCACCATGAAGGTCAAGGAGCAAATCTTTGCACTGCTGTCTGGAGGCCCCTGGCTCGGAAGCATTATGTGAGGACAGTATATCTTATTCCTGAAATACGACACGGCTTGCAGATGACGCTGATTTCCTGCTATTTGCTTTGTGGTTTCCCAAGTGGAACACAACATTTTTGCATGGTCTCCCTGCGAAGGCTTTTTCAGGCCAACACACTCCAATCAGTTGGCCACTCCTCCTTCATAGGGTGTTGAGCGTGACTCTATTTCAATCAGAAGAAATCTCCAGAGTGAATAAAATATGTTTGCTATCAGAATTTTTTGTTAATCATAATGGTATTTGGCCCAAGGAGATGCCCTAGTGGTGCAGTGGTGTAAGCACCAGGCTGTAAACCACATGATCAGTGGTTTGAACCCATCAGCTGCTCAGAGAGACCTGGTAGTGACATCATCTGGTGTCAATTTGAGACTTGAGAGGATTGAAAATGAAGGGGTAGAGTCTTGTCTGTCAGTCGGGTCACAGACAATGAGGCCCCTGTGTGGGCATGGCCTTCTCCAGAGGATTCTGGGATCTCTGGTATTTCCTCCTTAGTGGCAGGAGACGCTTTCTCTCAGTTCAGTCCCTGTGAGACATTTCTGAGAAGAAGTCACCTGAAGCTACCTTGAGGCAGAGTTTCAGAGTTAAAGGAACAATGTGGAGACCCCTGCCAGTGCTGATATGCTTACAATCCCACTGGATCCACAAGACTTCCCACTCACTGTCCTGTGATCTTCCTGCACTCGACCTCATTGCATATGCTTCATGAATCTGAAGAGAACTTTATAGATTAACATCGGATATATGAGCTAAAGTTGGACTTAGGGACTTCGTTTGGACTGGAGTGGGGTATTTTCTCAATATGCAATTGCTCTTGTATATAAACCTCTTTCTTTTACACATATAAGAGTCTCTATACAGTTGTTTCTTTAGTGTACCCAGACTAGCACAGGAGAGAGGTGGGGCAGTCTGCTGCTGTAAAGATTTACAGCCTTAAACCCTGTCGTGTTTTACTCTACCCCCTACAAGGGTAAGAATCCTCATTACTGATTTATTTGGTAGAGGAACTCTTATGGCACAATGCCTAGTTAGTACTGGGGAGGCTAACCCAAGGGTTGCTCTTCCAAACTCACCCAGGGGCTCTCTGCAACGATACAGCAAGAAAAAAACCCGTGGGGCAGTTCTGCTCTTGTTACATGGAATCCGTGTGTTTTGGAATTGACTCAATGACCCTCAATAACAGCAAGAGCACTGGTTCAAAGTAATAACAATTAACTGCTAGAAGAAGTGATCAAATTCAAACCAAATGCAAATTTAGAGTTATTTATTGGTTACTATGCTATAATATGATTTATTGCCTTGAACACATTGATTTTTTTTTAAAGTCCTGCATATTTGGTTCATGTGTAGTGCCAGACAGTCTTTTGAATTTAGCTGGCACTAGAATGTGCTAGATGACCGTCCATAAAGATTTCTGAATCTTTGGCAACATCATTATACCACAAGCAACATCATTATACCACGTACATACGAGTAAGCAATAGTTCTAATCTAGATCCCATTCAAATTAGCATCAATGTAAACACTGTGAAAAGAATTTAATAGTGTAACAGAAAAGCTGCAAACAAGCCAGGGGCAGTATTTTCCTGCTGATTGCACCACAATATACTGTAACAAACTATAGGACAACAAAAAAAGACTAATAGCTAACTACATTGACATTTAATTTTTTGCTGTTTTGTTTTAAGAGCAAGGATCTAAAGTAAAATCTGTCACTACGTGATCAACAGAGCAAGAAAAAGATCCCCCTGAATAGTTAAAGACAAACTTGTCCCGTTCATGCATTGAATGTGGTGAAGAAACCTTTACCACCTTCACCAACAGTGATTCTCCCACATTTTATGTGCAATAAGGTTAGATTTAGAAATACGGTCACATCAAGACATTACCAGGTGAACTGCACTCCAGTTTGGTTTTCCCAATTTTTATCCTCTAAGTCCTGGTCTTCATCGTTTTACTTGTGTACGTCTTTTGTGGGGGGGGCATCACTGCCCTCTGGTGGTCGTGGGAGCTACCCAGCACTGCTCCTGAGAGCCGCCACTGGATTTGAACCGCCAAGCCTGCGGGCCGCAGTCCTGCGCTCAACCACTTAGGCCACTTGGGCTCAGCCTGGTCTTCACATTTTTATAGACCCAAATGTTTGCTCCATGAACATTCCTTTTTCAAAGACTTGCTCTCCTACTTATAAAGAACCCTGATTGTGAACGCTCATGCTCATGATTGACAAGCCAGAATAGTTGTTTGTGCAAGTTACACATATTTGTGTGTCAGTGAACTCACATTTGTGCTTGTGTAGATATGCCCACATGTACACTCACAGACACAATCTCTTCAAGTGAATATACAAATCTGTTTCATTTTGAATTAAATGGCAATTCATGTTTGGCATAGTTAGCCAATTCCAGCCCCCTCACTCTGCATCATCAAATGCAGACCACCAGCCTCCCAAAGGCAGTTAGAGTTGTGACCTCTGCGGTATAGTTGGCTAAGAGGTGTTTATTTACACACTGAGCATATTCATTGCATCTTATCAGATTATCACATTTTTTTTCATGCTTTGAGGTGTCATCTTGTTTATGAGTTTCTTTACCCCCAGCTCTTTCTCTGCTTCACTGCCCTGCCCCAGCCTTACAAGCAGCACCATTGGAGTGACTTTCTCTTGAGGTTACATACCTTCATTTTTTTCCTTTGTGCTCAAGGTAAGCAATCAGCCATGCCTGCAGCCTGATGAAAGCAATTATTGCTCTCAAGAGTTATGTTTTGTCTTGGGAATGTAAGAGAATAATTCTACACAGTTCCTCAGTAGACATGGTGTTTCCATAGACCAAATTCAAAGATAACCACTGCCATTAAGTTGGTTCTGACTCAGCCTGACCCCATATAGGGATTCTAAGATGGTGTAAACCTTTAAGGAGATGACAGCTTCAATGTCTTTCTGAGAAACATCTGGTGAGTTTGAACCACCAAACTGGTGGTTAGTATTCCAGTGCTTTCTCAGCAGCACCACCAATTATAATATATAAGGAATGAGGAACAGCCAGCAAATATTGGTTCATAATAATGAACTAAAGAGAGGAGGGCAGCTCTACAAGTCTCACCAAACCTCAAAGTCAGGTTTCCCCATGACTTCTGAAAGTGGCATTCAAAATACTGGCCAGAGAAGAGCTTCTCACACCTGAATATGCACATAAATCAATATGTATGAATAACGTGGGGGATCTTGTAGAGAGAGATACAGACTGAATCAGTAGGCCAGAGTAGGGTTGGACATTCTCTATTTCTAATGAGTTCCCAAATGCTGCTGATCATTCTATTCATTGATCATCTATGAATAGAAAGGAGCTAGTATATCTCCATTACTCCCTAGTGGTATAAATGGTTAATACACGCAAATGCTAACCAAAAGGTGAATGGTTTGAGCTCACTCAGAAGAAGAAGGATCTGTTGATCTTACTTCCTCCCAAATTGCGCATTGGAACAACTCTATTCTGACTTACTCGAAGTCACTGTGCATCAGAACTCAGTTAGCTAGTGCAGGTCAATCGTCAATGAAAACAATTCAGTGTGAACAAAAGCGTACTTCTCTATTTGTATAAGTTTTCACAATTATGAGTTCCTGATTGAATACATTTTACTCTGGACAATTCAGCTTGCTGAAGAAGAGGTGAAAATGGAATGATTCTCCTCTTGGAAGTATGAATTTCCTTGCTGCCCTTTTCAGGCATTACCACTTAGCCATCAGTATGCATAGCATTTTCCCTACTTGAAAATAAAATTAAAAGGTATGTTCTAAAGCAATGATATAAGTGAATACTGAACCAAATTTCAAACCTTGGTCAGGAGGTCTCTGACTTTTGGATTAAATAAATAACTTTTATTATAGTTGCTATTTTGGGCTAAAAATGCATTCCCTTCCACCCCACCCCCCTAATTTCAGCTTGTCTAAAAAGGGTGGGCCCGTCCAGAAAGCCATTACGTGACTTGTTCTACACCAGGTTTTCTAGATGCAGCCCCATGTCCAACAATTTTGAGCGTTCGCTCCAGAGGAAGCATTCAGAGAACATCCCCGGCCTCCCCCCTCCACCCATGGCAATCTTGTTAGGCACCAGATCCAAGGAAAAGAGTGGCTTTGTACAGCTGTGTAGTTTTTTTTTTTTTTGAGTGTGTCCATATGTTCCCATGTTTCCTTTGAGTCTGAAAGGACCGCTGATGGGGTGCCGGCCAGCAGGGGCAAGCCGAGAGCACTCCACTGAGCTCAGACATTGCTCTGTTGTAGCAAGAGTAACCTCAGCTCTCTTTCTCTCTGATCCTCCTGCCTGTACTTCTCCTCAAGTTTCTGCTTCTCTGAATCTGCGCAGTAGAAGGTGCAGTCCGGGCTCTTCCGGATCTGTTCAAACTGACTGAAATCTGCCACGTACTTGCCGTTTTTGGAGAGAGAAACCACGGGCACAAACTCAAACCCCCAGTAGATCTCTTCAGGGACGTAAGATGTCCGACTCTGGCAGACCGCGCTGGTGGATTCTACTGTAGCGTTAAGAAGAACCACCAGTTCAAACTCTTTTTCTTTGAGGTTTTGGGGGGTGAGGTCTCTCAGGGGGCTCGTCTCATCCAGCACATGGTAGAATGTCATGGGCAGAATGAGAAAGGGGCTCTCCGAAGAGGAATCCACGTGGAACTTGACGGTCGCCTGGTTGAGGAGGATCCGCTCCCCTTCCTTGGTGATGTGTGTCTGCAGCAGCTTGCCGGACAGCTGGCACTGGATCAGGAGGCTCTTCCTCATGTTGGCCACCTGGATCACCAAGCACAACTTCCCGTTCTGCTGGGTGATGACGGCGCAGTGGCTGAACTTGATGGTTTCAGCCCGCTTTTTGGGTCTTGCGATTTTGGCCAGAAAGGTGCCTGTGATGAAGATCTCAATCAAGGTTGTGATGACCAGCTGAGCCACCAGCAGGAAAATGGCATGTGGGCATTCCTCAGTGATGGATCGGACTCCGTAGCCAATGGTTGTCTGGGACTCCAGTGAAAAGAGGAAGGCCCCCGTTAAAGAGTCCACTTTCAAGATGCAGGGGGTGTGATTGGAAGTGAGCAGCCTTGGCTCCAAGTCCCCATGAATGAAGGCGATGGCGTAGTAGATCACGCCAAAGAGGAACCAAGTCATTACAAAAGTGGCGGCGAACAGAGTGAGCTTGTATCTCCACTTCATGTCGATAACAGTTGTCCACAAGTCCTGCAGATAGAGGAGGTAGATGCCATCCACTTTGTCAAGTCTCACATTGCTGTGGCCACTTTTGGACATGACTCGGGGTCTGTTGGTCTTGAGTTCAGCTCCAGCAGTATGTTTCACCAGGGGAGCGCTGGACATAATGTTGATGGGGTCCATGGCCAGGCTCTTGGGACCACCTAAGGAATGAACACAGAAAGGCATTTCATTATAATGAGTGTCTAGAAAATAGCAATAGAGTAATCAATGGGACATCAATGTCAATATATCAATAGATCCACTTCTAAGAGAATCAAAGAGAAAGACCTCCCAGAATTCTGAAAGTAATTGATTTGTGCTCCAGGTTGGCAGTAGGGCATCATAATATCAGAATCACTGCAAAAACCAAACCCACTGCCATCCCGTTAATGCTGCCTCACAGCAGTCATATAAAGCAAAATAGAGCTGTTCCTTTGGATTTCTGAGATAGCACATTATTTTGCTTTTAAAAATCATTTTATTGGGACCTCATACAACTCATCACAATCCATACATCCATACATTGTGTCAAGCACATTTGCACATTTGTTGCTATCATCTTTCTCAAAACATATTCTTTCTATTTGAGCCCTTCGTATGCCCTACCCACTCCCTCACAAACCCTTGATAATTTATAAATTATTATTATTTTGCCATGTTTTACACTGTCCGATATCTCCCTTTTCCCACTTTTCTTTTGTCTGTCCTCCAGAGAGGGGGATATATGTAGATCCTTGTGGTCAGTTTCCCCTTTCTACCCAACCTTCCCTCTACCTTCTTGGTATCACCACTCTCATTATTGGTCCTGAGAGGTGTATCTGTCGTGGATTCCCTGTGCTTCAGCTCTTGAGCTCTTGTCTGTACCAATACACATCCTCTGGTCTAGGGGGATTTGTTAGATTGAATTGGGATCATGATAATGGGGGGGGGGGAGGGAGGAAGCATTTAAGAATGAGAGGGAAGTTATATGTTTCATCTTTGCTACAGTGCACTCTGACTGGCTCATCTCCTCCCAGAAACCTTTCTATATGTGAATGTCCAGTTGCCTACAGGTGAGCTTTGGGTCTCCACTCTGCATTCCCCCTGATTCACAATGATATAAATTTTTTTGTACTTTGATGCCTGAAACTGATCCCATCGACACCTTGTGATCCCATGGGCTTGTGTTCTTTTTCCATGTGGGCTTTGTTATTTCTCAGTTAGATGGCCACGTGTTTATCTTCAAGTTTTTAAGAACCCAGACTCCGTATCTTTTGATAGCTGGGTACCATCAACTTTCTTCACCACATTTGCCTATGTACCTATTTTGAAACAGTACATTTTTGTGAGAACAGATAGTTTCATTTTTCTCTTGAGGAGTATCTGATGGGTCTGGACTCCTGATCTTTCTGTTAGCCGCCTCCTGATTACCTCAGTATACTATCAGAGTTTCTTAGTAGGCACAGATGGTTAACATAGCACCGTTGGCTGCTAACTGAAAGACTGAGTCCACTTTGAAGTACTTCAGAAGAAAGACCTAGTGATGTTGATTGATAAACATCCACCCTTAGAAAATCCTGTGGAACACACTGCTACTCTGGGGTTGTCACATGTTGATTCTGACACAGCAGTGACTTGTGGATATTGAAGGAAAGCAGACCCAGGTTTGAATGTTGACTCTGGAGTTTGTTAGCTAGCTGTAACCCCTGGGTGAGCTAGTTAACCTCCCTGGGGCCTTGCCGCTCTAATCTGTAAAACAGGAAGAGAAAGTACACCTCAGGATAGTGGTTAGCCATTGGGGTGCTAATCATAAGGTCAGCAGTTTGAAACCACCTCCCACTCAGTGGGAGAAGACAAAGCTCTCTACTCCTGTAAAGAGTTACAGTCTTAGACACCCACTGGGGCAGTTCTACCCTGTCCTGTAGGGTCACTCTGAGTTTACTAAATTAGATTGTGAATATAGAAGGTCAATGGCATTCCTCATACACAAAAATAGCATTATGCTTCTTGAACATTATAAACACCATGTACTTGCATTTACGAATCTACCCTGGACTACTTCTTACAGAGATTTAGAAATAAACTAAAGCACTAATGATAATGCCAAAATCTATGACCCAGAAAAAAATGCTCGATATAGAACTATTAGTACAATCTAAAAAGAAAGGACTGGGCTGAGCCCTGGTGGCATAGTGGTTGTGCGCGGGACTGCAGCCCACCGGGTTGGAGGTTCAAATCCAGCAGCAAGGCTGGGCCTCCTATGCCCAACACCAGAGGGCAGTGATGCCCCAAAAAACCAAAAAATAAAAATAAAAAAATAAAAAGAAAGGACTTCCAGTAATTTAATAAAATACATCTGCCCATTCACACAACATCCTCTACAATAGCCATTCCCTTTGCCCCTAATCCAACCCACAATCTAGACCCCATGATCTCTCCATGGCATAAGGGGAGACAGACACAGACAAAACATTCTTAGAGAGACTCACTAAGCTTTATAAAAGCCTTGATCAGCAAGCTAGTCATTCTTAGACAAGTTCCACCGTGATACTCAGATATTTTGGTCTGACAATATCCATGCACAGACATTCTTTCTTGCTTCTGCCAGGCATGAGGAATCTATCTTAAAGAGCAAGTGCGAAAGTAAGAGGAGACATCTACCACCATTGCAGAAAAAACATACCCGGAGAGGCTCCGAGTCCCACGCTCAGCCCCAGGGAACGCTCTGTTTGTTCCACCAGACAGGAACAACCTGGCTCTGGGTGACAAGTCATCTTATAGGGCTTGCCTGATGACGGGAAATCGCCCCTAGGTTCCTTGAAAAGATCATCTGCATGATTACGGAGTAACTCTACCTGGTTGGCATTTCCCCCACCTCTTGGACATTTTAAGGTTGAAAGAAATTCCCCTCCCACCCTCCACCTTTGAGCTGAAACTGGCACCAGGGGCCTGTGATCCCCGTAATCGACTTGGCTGTGAGCAGCATTGTCCCAATCAAAGTTCTGAAAGTGATTCCCGGGGCCATCCTGCCCAAGGCACAGAGGAAGCCGAAACGGTCCCGGTGGGGGACAGATGCCTGTCCAGGATATGGCAGGTCTGTTGGGCATTTTCATTTTCCTGTTACATTATTAGAAGTGTGTCGTTTACCAAATCCTCTTCCTTTCCCCTCGTGACATTTCCCCCCTCCTTCAAAAGGAAAATCTTTTTTTTTTTCATGTTTATCACAAATGTGGCCTTATACTCTTCAGTAATTATTTGACTTGGAGAAATCCAGATCACTGAAGGCTAACGCAGAATAAGACTAATGAACCCACCTCAGCCTTTTCCTATAGCCCCCAGGAACCCTGCCTGGTCGCTATCAAGAAAGGGACGGCCGGGGAAATTTGGAAGCAAAACACTTTATTGGAGAATGCACAGACAAGCTTGGCAGACCGGCCCGGCCTGAGACAAATGCAGCTTAGCTACAAGTAACTGCATGCCCTGTTTTTTGTTTTGTTTTAGGGAAGCTTCTGGGGGAAAGTGCATGCCATTCGATCCCCCGAAATAAAAACAAAGGCTTAAGTTGTTGAGTCTGATACCCAAGCACCCTGTGGGCACAAGCAAAAGTCCAAGCTCAACCTTCTGCCAGGTTCTGGAAAACGTGGCCCTGTTTACACGAAGGCTGTGCCATAAAGCTTCTGTTTGAATCTCCTTTTCCAAGGGGCGATGGGCCAGACTTGGGATAGGCCTTGGGATTTTTGTCTCTGCCAAAGTATCTTTTGCAGAACACCTCCCTGGGTGGTGCAAATGGTTCACACACTTGCTCACTATCCAAAGGGTTGTAGATTTGAGGGTGACCAGAGGTGCCTTTGGGAAAAACAAGCTCCGTCCTCGACTTCAAAGAAACACCATTTACAAGCCACTCTGACACTCAGGGGTTTCCCAGAGTCAGAATGTACTGGATAGCATCTGGCTTTCATTAGCTTCACTGGTTAGCATTAGGGGTGAGGCTGCCAGCGGCACCTCTTATCAGGGTTTGATGGCTATACATACCTTGGGGACAAACCTGAGGGCTTCCTGAACTTTGGGCTTCATTCAGTATTGCTCTTTGAGAAGCAGGGCATCTCTCATGCGTGCTTTCGGCCTGCCCTGTCCTTCTCCCACCCACTCACTGCCCTGTGCCCTCAGGGTTTGTAGTACCTGGCGTGTCACTCAGCAGGTCAGCAGGTGTCTTCCTTAAGGCAGATCGAATGTCCTCGTTCCCCGTCACCCACCTGGCTACCATGGGGTTCCGTTACTGCCTGAAAGAAAGAGGTACAGGCCCTGTCCATAAGTGTTTAGTGAGTTCATCTCAAGGAAATTAGCCCTTAGCCATCCCTTTAACAGCAGCCTCGAACCCCCCCTCCCCCGCCCCACATACACACACACACACACACACACACACACACACACACCACCACCACCCCCGCTCCACCACCACCACCCGCAGCTGTCAAGTGAATTCTGACTCATAGTGACCCTGTCCCTCTCCCTGGCAAGCTGGCATGGTGAACAGAATAAAGGCCCCAGAAAGGTTTTAAGGATTAAACTGAGTCCCCACCCCAGTGCTCACTATAGATTTCCAAGGGATGGCAATCGTGAGGGCCGCTGGACGGAGTGGGATACCCCACCCCCACTGAGAGCAGCCCTCGGGAGGCAGGAAGGGGAAGCGCAGAGGAAGTCAACATGGCAAGTGGAAGGGGAGAGTTTGGAATATTTTTACCGCCTGTGGAAATGCGTCGTTAAAGGGTGCTTTTCAGAGCGCGCGAGTTGAAAGGAGTGTCAAGCCTGTCTGCGGTGACATGCATTTCACGAAAGCGGGGGCTGATCTGGGAGTGACTTTGTTACAGAGCACAAAGAGAGGGAGTATCTGAGAGCGAGGGTTCTGGACAGGGTGCTCCAGGACCCCCTTCAAGACTCCGGGGTGTGAGTCCAGAGGGCCTTTGGCATTCTATTTTTCTGAAACACTTCTCCTTTAAGTCAGAAACATATATTAATATAGCATAGATATACTGATGGATACATACTCATATACTCTATGCATATATATATACATATATATATATACACACACACTCTGGTATGACTTGTTGTTAACTGATAATAACATCTTCAAAGGCCCTATTTCTAAACATGCTCATGCTGTCAGGTACAAGGCTTAGAATGTTGACATCTTCTGGGAGGACACAGTTCCATAACCATATTCTTCCTATCTGTTCTGCCAATCTACCAATCACTGACAATTTTATACACACACACACACACACACACAGTACGTACACACCGCCATGGTTGCTGAAGCACACATCATGTTCTGTTAAATAGGATATTGTGTTTTGGACGTTGTGTAAACACCATATTAAAATCGCTGAGGAACCTGCTGGAGCGACTGCAGCGGCTGGTACTGCTGGCGGAGCCGAGAGGAACCCGTGGCGGCAGCTTGAAGGTGGTTGGGGATCAGGAGGAGGAAGCACCCATTGAAAGCGCACCCTCAGACCATGTCCTCTGCCTCACCTCTCTGTACCGCATCCCTGGTTTAGTGCTGAAAGTGTCTGGGTTTGGGGTCTTAAAAATCATAAGAGAAAAATACTGAGAGATCTACTTCCCCCAAAAAACAAAACCTAAAAGTTGATTGGGATATGGATGTATATGTGACCACTGTTCCCTGAATGGGATGTTACGTGACACACACACATATATATATACACACACATATACATATATATATACTTTGTAAATACAAACACACACATGCAGACATACACACAGATTTCCTCAGACTATGCTGACACACACATACACACACACCACACATGCACTGGGCAGCTTGAAATAATAGACATGCATTCTCTCACAGTTCTCGAGGTTAGGGGTCTGAATGCAGGCAGGCTGTCAGCAGGGCCATGGGAAGGAACCTGGCTTCTGGCTGCCCCAGGGCATATGCTCCTCAGCATCTAGATCATCTGGCGGTCTTCTCCCTGCTGCTGTCTGTTTGTTCTCCTGTTTTACAGGGAAGCACTCATATGGGAGTAGGCCCCACCCTACTCTGGTATGACTTGTTGTTCACTGATAACATCTTAAAAGACCCTATTTCTAAACATGCTCATGCTGTCAGGTACCAGACTTAGAACTTTGACATCTTCTGGAAGGACACAGTTCCATAACCATATTCTTCCTATCTGTTCTGCCAATCTACCAATCACCGACAATAATTACTCCATTTTAGTCAAAGTGAAAACAGTCTAAGCAGTCTCAACCACCCTTGGCTGGTAAGACCCTGCATCCCCTTCCAATCGTCTAGGCAGGTCTTATTTCTGTTTCACCCCATGTGATTACTTCATCATATTTCGTTCATCAGAAGGCTTCTTCTGTGAAGCTTACTCTTGGCGGACACACAAATATTTCATGTCATTTACATATACTGCCTTACTTAAAAAAAAATCCTCCTTAGTGATTCTGCAACCCACCTGGATTGATTTCTAAAACATTAAGAGACATTAACATCAAGAACTAATGATGGAAAGCGATGCTATTTTGCATAATTTTTAACTATGCTGTCCCCACCCCCTAGGTACAAGAAGCCCAAGTGGCACAATGCTTAAGCACCGAAAGGTCACCAATCTGAACCCAGCGGAGGCTCAGTCGGAGAAGAGATGCGGCGCAGGGTCCCCGGGAAGTTCCCAGCCTCGGATTCCCTCTGTGGCAGATCTTCTCTGCCCTCTCGGGTTGCCAAGGGCTCAGTGGCACACAACCACCACACCAGTGTGTAGAAGCCATCCGCTCTCTTCCCTCTCATGAAATAGCGTGTCTTTTTCCAGAGGGTCTCAAGTTATTGGTGGGGCCTTTGACTGCTGAGGATGGAGCGAGCTCTATTGAAGAGTTGCTTCCTGCCATCATGAAACGGAGCAGGCCACTCGTGCTTTCTTCTCTGAGTCACTTAACATTTAGGCTACATGGCCTTTGTTTTCTGGACATCAGGGCAAGAAAGTAAGCCCATTTCAAAACATAGATCAGCGGAGGGCGCACTGAAGAAGGTGCTCAGTTAGTTGAACAATGACACTTAGTGTCAGGAATAACAACATGAGAATGGGAAAGATGGGAAGGAGTTTCCCAGTGCTATCCCCTGGATTCTGTCCAAGGAAGAGGCTCCTGCAAGGATGGGTGATCACAGAAGCCAGCTGTAGTGAGCTGGAATCAACTGTTCTATTAGAAAGACTTCTACTAATAAATAATCAGAAGCCAGTAGCCAGTGAGAAGTCTATGCAAATCTTAAGGCAGAGTAGAGCCAGAAGCGGTTCAAAGTGGGAACAATACACGTAAATAGCAACAATAATGACTGAAATGAATGATAACAATAGTGATGGCGATGATGATGAGAAATAGGCAATAGCACCATGCACTGTTTGAAGAAATTTCCATAGGTGAATTCAATTAATTCACACACCAACCCTTTGAATCAAATGCAGTCCTTGTGGTTGGTGTGTATGATGTGGAAACTGTGGCAGAGAGAAAGTAAATGACTTTCTCAAGTTCTCAGTTGCTGGTCAGGTAGGAGTGCCCCTCCTCAGGTACCCATTCTCTAAGCTATGATGGCCTAAACCATCCCCATTGCGATGGAGTTGGTTCTGACTTAGATTGGTCCTGTAGGACAGAGTAGCATTTCTCCATAGGGTTGAGAGGTTATACATCTTTATGGTATATCAAATGCTCTCTTTGGTCTCTTGTAGAGTGACTGGTGGTTCCAACTGCTGCCCTTTTGGTTAGCTGCCAAATGCTTAACCTCTGCATCACCAGGGTTCCTGCTGGCAGAGGTGCTTAAACTTGGTCTGCATAAAAGTCACCTGGACAGTGAAGTTTCTGAGTTAGGAGGCCTCGGATGAAGAACAGGTGCCCGGGTGGTGTAGAGATGCGGTGGGCTTTTTCAGTGTGAACTGAAGTCACATTGAAAACAATTGAAGGTGGTCATTTCAGATCACGGTGATTTCATGTGTCTGGAAAAGCATATTTAAGGCTCTTGAGTGATTTTAAAGTTGTTAGGAGGGACAGGGTTGGCTCTTCGGTATCAAGAGTTTGCTGGCCCCTGATGTAGAGCAAAAGTCAGCGGTTTGAATGGAGTTCTCCCTCAGGAGAAGGACTGGGCTGCCTGCTTGTCTAAAGATTGACAGTCTTGATGAGTGTGGAACAGTTCCGCTCTGCCCTACAGGACACCATGCATCAGAATGAGGGTGGGGTGGGGAGGGAGGGGGGCTGCAGAGGAGTGGTGAAGAGGAGAGAAAGGATAAAGGCCAGGAATTTTCATGACTAACAGGTTCCCAGGACTGAGAATACTGCTGGTCCAGGAACACAAGGTTCAGGCCACTGCATTCTGGTATACAGATCCCAATGAACCAACAGCTTTGCCTCAGTGATAAAGACCCAGCCTCTCTCACTCCCTCTTAGCATTCCAAGCTAAGTTACTGCACACATAGCATTGAGAACGCCTGTTCCTTAATTTCCAGGAATGCCGAACTTCCATCAACCTTGCAAATGAAGGCCAGTTACCAACATTAAATCAATTTTTGAAAATAAACAATCTATTAAAAAATTCTAGTAAAAAAGAAATAATACCCACAATTAAGTATAGGCATTCTTTTTATTATTTACACTCACCATTTTTTGCTAGCTGACCTGTGTACATATGATACTTCTTTGTTTCTAAGTCTCCACATAGGCTCCTCCTCCCTGTCTAGTGAATCCTTGGTTCAAGGGGAAAAGATCAGTTTAAGAATGATTTTTTTTCCTCTTTTATCTCATCCCCAAAACAAACTCGTTGCCATCAAAAATGATTATGATTCACAGGGACCATAGAAGAAAGAGTAGAACTTCCTCTGGAGGTTTCTGAGACTGTAGATCTTTATTGGAGTAGAAATCTCCATCTTTCCTCCCACAGAGCAGCTGGTGGTTTCAAATTTCTGACCTTGAAGTGAGAAGCCCAACATGTCATTTCGATACCACCAGGTCTCCTCTTCTTAAGATTTAGAACATGATTGAGTTACACGTTAAATGTTTTCAAGTTGCCCATTCTGGGAAAGTCTTCATTTTTCATGTGGTGATGGGCAAAGTAGATCCATTTGCCCCCAAATGGCTTGTGTAGAGGCAGCCCCAAACCTGATGTGGCCTATTCCACAGACCTCCTAAAGAGGTGTTGAGGTGTGAAAGTACAAATCCAAATGAAAGCATAACCTTGGGGTTTCAGGCTAAAATTAGAATTTGGGGGATCTAACTTAAGCTAGATAAGTCATAGCTTCCTACTTGTAAGAAAGAGTTGTTTTAAAAAAAAGATCTCTTGGCATCAAATATTTCTAATGAAACAATTTTTTTAAAGCTCTCTTTTTATGCACCAGATACACCTGGGTTAAATTTCACTTCAAATGAGTACAGGTTTAAATATTAAATCAGAGAAAACGCTTGACAAAAATGTACACGGGGTTCACTGAACTCACAAGGCTTAAGAAATAATTGAAAATAAAACCACTCAGGCTTAGCTATTCTTTCTTCGGGTCCTGTACTGTGGCTTTGGCTGAGTGGCAGGCCCCGCCTCCTCTTCAAGGCAGCCTGGGCCTTGGGCACTGCTCTGACCGTCTGAATCCTTATCTTCTTCAGTGCCAGTTGAGGACACAGATGACTTTGCCCAGGTGACCTCTGGAGTGGACATGCTTCTTTACAAAAGACAGGATGGCCAGCGTTGACTCTCAGCCGAGTCCAAAGGACACTCCTAGACCATCTGGATTTTGTTTGCTTGGGGAAATTATTCTTTCCTTCTGCCAATCCATTCTTCATCCCCCTCAGGCCATTAAGGCCCAAGAATGCCTGTAAGGAATGCCAGCTTGTTGGAGTTTGTACAATTGGTCATTTTTCTCCATGAGCATCACAAGGATCTTGGGAGCCTGTGAGCTGAGATCATGGCTGGTTTCCTGGGTAGTTCTCTCTCTCTCTCTCTCTTCCTCCCTCTGTCATATACTTAAGGTGTTAGCCTGCTCACCCAAACCTTTGAGATTCAAGTTTACTCAAAGGTGGCAGTGTCCCCAAGGAAAGGCCTGGCTTTTTGCTTCTGAATAAACAGTCATGGAAAACCCTATGGAATGGAAGCCATAGGCTGGGGTAAACAGGTGCTCACTGGAGCAAGGGGAAAGATATTCTTACCCAAGAGGGAGAAGAAACAATAAAGGTGGAACTGAGGCAGGGAGATCAGAGAAGCAGTTTAAATTGTTGAATGCAAAACTGAAGGACTGAAATGAAATGCCATCCCCCTATGTAATCCACAATAGAAAGGTAGAAAAAAAACCCCCACAAACTATGGAGTAAAAGAGTTCTACTCGAGTCAGTCTTTTGCTCTATGGCAAAAGATAACTGTGTTTACCACCCAGCAGTCATAATAATGGCTTATTAGACATATATAACTTCTGGTTGCACCCCTGTGCTATGAAGTCTAATCCTTGGAGGGTGCTGCCCCCAAAGTCAGTGGCGTAAGAAAACTTTCAGGTGATTCACAAAAACTTGAGGGATAGTATTGGGAACCCAACTTTCCAAAGGATCATGCTGCTAGAGTCTATCAGTGATAGGTTGGAAAGGGCTTCAGCTGGCTCGGTCCCTACAGGGTCAAAGCAGTATGGGCCCCGTGGAAGACAAAGCTCACATTCTGCAATCGCATGTGAGTGCCCAATGAGCCAATTTGCCTCCACGGTCAAATACTTAGCCTTTTCCATGTTTCCATTCCATTATTATTGTTTCAAATTCCCTAAGTACTTAAAAAAATTATTTTCCATCTCTAAATGTGGTTTGCATAGTTATATGCATCACTCCTCAATTCAAAGTGTGTATATATATGTGTGTGTGTGTGTGTATAATCATCTCATTGAACATCCACCTTTCTCAAATGCAAGGGCAAGTTTAAACAGACACCAGTTTCAATACGATACGCATTTTCCATGGCAAAGAATCTGAGACCTGGAATTGTCAGAGATATCATTTGCCGGATGTTTTTGTAAAGACAGTTTAATTTCAGGTCTTTTATTTGTGAGAGAGCTGGCTAACCCAAATAAACATCCTACATCTGTCTGTTGTTATGAGAGATCAACTTCAGCTGGACGGTATTACTTAATAGCATCTAACTTTCCTATAGAGTAAGAATGGGCAGCAGCTGAGAACAGATGGAAACTTCCTTTGGTTTACCACTCTTGGTCTCTCTCTGCTCCGACATGTGGCCAAACCCATTGATTGCAACTTATAGTGACCTTATGGCACAGAAAAGAACAGCCCCTTAGGGTTTCCAAGACTGTCATCTTTATGGAAGCAAATGGCCTCATCTTTTTCCCAAGGAGCTGCTGGAGGGTTTGAACCACCAACTTTTTGCTTAGCAACTGAGTACTTAATCACTGCGCCCACCAGGGATCCTTCCAACTTCAAATCCACAACGCCCTCAGTTGGAGAAAGACAAAGCAGTCTGTTTTTGGAAAGATTACAGCAGTGGAAACCTTACAGGACACGCTACTGGATCCTACTGGATCCTGTGAATCAGAATCAACTGGAAAGCAACTCTTTGTTTTGTTGTTTGAAGAGGTTCAGACACTCTGTATTTGAGTGCCTTGGTGGCTCAAGCACTTAAGTATTCAACTACTGTCCTCAAGGTTGGTGGTTTAAGCCCACGCAGTGGCATCTTGGAGGACAGGCCTAATCTGATTCCCAAAGGTTATGTATGCAGCCTTGAAACTCCAGTGGAGCAGTTTTGCATCCACACATGGAATCATCACAAATTGGAATAGACTCTCTGGCAACTCAGAGTACAAACTAACTTAAAGGTTAGTGGTTTAAACCCACCCAATGGTGCCACAGAAGAAAGGTCCGGCAATTTGTTCCCATGAAAAGTACAGTCAAACCAACTTTTTTGCTCTGCAGCACATGGGGTTCCTGTGAGTCAAATAAATTTCTCACCATTTCAACCATTCATATTTATCTTTCATTGCCTCATATATGTATTATGATTAAGACATTTGATGATAGATTGTACATTATTGATATATATTTGAGAGGGGTTGAAAAAGCTTGTGGAAAACCAGAATGAAAAGATACTGACAGTTTTCTACAAACCTTTTGAACCCCTCTTTTACATCACTTTGAGGCTGGCTTGTTTTTCTGGATTTATGATGACATGTCTTCTCTTATTTTAACAAATTTGAAATTGTTTCACTTGTCTCATGGATGGCCATTGGACTTTGATGCTATTCAACTGGATAAGAATCAAAACCAAATCTCTTGCCCTTAAGTCAGTTCTGACTCTTGATGATCCAATATGTCACTGAAGAGAATTCAACTCCATGAGGTTTTCTCGGCTGTAATTCATACAGGAGCGAGTTACCAGGTGTTGCATTTATGATGCCACTGGGTGGGTTCAAATTGCCAGCCTTGAATTAGTAGGTGAGTGCAGTCTTCTGCTCATTGAGACCTTCACCTAGATCAGTGGTTCTCAACCTGTGGGTCACATCCCCTTTGGGGGTTAAACAACCCTTTCAAGGGGTCACCTGATTCATAGCAGTAGCAAAATTACATATGAAATAGCAATGAAAATAATGTTGTGGTTGGAAGAGGGGGGGCGGTCACCATGACATAAAGAACTGTATTAAAGGGTCATGGCATTACGAAGGCTGAGAAACTTGACCTAGGTACTTCCTCAGTGTGGATTCAATTCAGACTCATAGCCACAATTCAGAAAATAGTGGAACTACCTTATAGGGTTTCCCAGGTGGTAAATATTTATGGATTGCAGCCTTCAGTATAGATTCCAATACAATGTCCAGAAAACCAAAATTCTCATCATTGGATCAGTAGGTAGCTTCATGATGAATGAGGAAAAGATTGAAGCTGTCAAGAATTTCTTCTTGCTTGGAACTATCATTGATGCTCATGGAAGTAGCCAAGATATTAAAGGACACATTTCACTGGGTGAAGTTGCTGCAGAAGACATCTTTCAAGAATTGAAGAGGAAGAATCACCACGAGGATTAAGATACTTCTGATCCACCTCAGGGTATTTTTAGCTGCCTCATATACGCTTTAAAGTTGGACATTATATAATAAAGATGAAAGAAGAGTCAATGCATTTGAATGAAGGTACTGGAGAAGGACACTGAAATTGCCCTGGACTGCCAGAAAGACAAACAAGCCTGTCTTGGAAGAATTATAGTCAGCATGCTTCTTAGAATGGGGATGATGAGACTTCATGTCACATGTGTGGACATGGTATCTGGAAAGACCAGTAAAGAACATCATGCCAGGTAAGGCAGAGGGTCAATGAAGAAGGGGCTGCAGTGACACCGTGGCTGTAACAGCGGGCTCAAACATACCCGTGACTATGACGATGCTGTGGGCTCGAGGCATCTTTCTGTTGGGCATAGGTTTGCTATGAGTTATATTTGACTTGATGGCACCCAACAATGATAAATCTTTATGGAAGCAGACTCCCCTCCCCCCCTTTCTATTCCTGTGGTGTGACTAATGGGTTCAAACAGCTGACCTCTTGGTTAGCAGCTAAAAAATGTAACCAGTGTTCATTTTCACCTGGATACCAAACCCAGAACTAAAACTGCTTCTACCTACTCAATTCTTCCTCATAATGATTCTGTAGGACAGAATGAAACTCCTCCTTGGGTTTCCAAGGCTATAAGTTTTTAATGAGGGTAGACAAATTCATTTTCCTCCCGTGACACAGCTAGTGGGTTTGACCTGCCAACCTTGTGAGTAGCAACCCAATGCTAAACCCACAGCACCATTGTATTCAGCGCTCTTTCCCTTGGGTAAATCCAAACCAAATTCACGCTTTTCAGTTAACAGTCCAGCAGTTACCCCAGAGCACTCACAGAACTCCTTTGTTTAACAACCATTTCAAATTTGATTTCTTTTGTAAGAAGAACCTGAATCCATAACATTTAGAATCATCAGTACATCTCTTTTGAAGAGGACATGATAACTATATACACTAATGTTTGTGATGAGTATTAAGTGTTCTCATTTCATCACACCAATAATATCTATGGGAAGGCATTCCAATATCCTCCTAATAATCTAGAAGCTACGACACACTTCCTTCTTATAGCGAAATGAGGAAGAAATAACAAAACACAGCCAGGGAGACATGTAAGTCTTGGTTATGATAGCCTCACAAGCTGCATTTCTCAGAATTAGGTCAACTGGAATCTTCCCGTTAATATACTGGCCACATGAGCGCTATATTACCATGGTTTCCTCATAACTCTTAAAGGGGAACAAAGAACACTTACTCATCTGCAGAATGCTAACTCAGACAACACCCCCTTTCACAATCCTCGAGTAGCTCTCATTGTTGACAGGTTAAATCCCAGACAACTTTTACACAGCAAAAGGAGACTCTTGTCAAACTGGCTCCTGCCCTGATGCCCCCACTGCATCTTGAGCTTTGTTCTCCTCAGTCTATAGGCCAGGTCTGTACTTGCCTTTTCCAGTGCAGCCCAGCACACTTACAGCTTCACCTCTGTGCGGCTGCGTTTTCTTCCTGAAGGTTCTCCATTCTCCTTGCCTCTTGGTGACCTCCCACTTGGCCTTGAGGAGGTAGGTTGAACATTACCTACTTTATACTTGAAAAAACAAACCAGAAACACACACAAACAAAAACACCAAACCCCTTTTTTAGAGGCAGCACAGTGTCAAAGGCCAGAATATGGGACTCTTGCCTCCGGTAAGCAAGTGTTATCACCCCTCCAGTAGTCGTTTTCTTGTGTCCTGGATCAAAATGGTGGCAGGTGGTAGCCCGGTCCTATCTCATTTTGGCTGCAGGAAAGATGAGACCATGATGTGTGAGAGTTATTAGTCTCCAAGAACAGCTTCGCTTTGGATCCTCTAGTTTCCTTTTTGTCTCTTTTGCTACAGAAGAATAGCAGACTGAAAATTTCACCTTTGAAGTTCACTAGCATCTCAAAGGCTCCACTAAGGTGCAGTGTTGACTACTAAACATCCCTGTGATGTGATGTGGTACATAGTGGCAGGAGCAACTGGACCATACATAGCAGCAACAACACAGATGTACCTCTGTGTGTACACCCCTATCCTCACATGTGCCTTCCTATACACATAGCTATCTGTCTATGTAATCACAACCATAGTTTTGTTATAATAATTGAAAAACTGTCTAGGCTATAGCATTCACCAGAATAATCCCCTATCTCTGTGCACTTGCTATTGTCATCATTTATTTTTGTCAAGTTGTGCAGGCTTCACCCATATTGGATATAACTTTTCCTATCACTAAAAACAAGAAATGTCTACTATCTAGAAAAAAATATTCCCTCTCTTTTCTTTCCATCTATGGTAGACATCAAAAAGGTTGATTTCTGAGTGTATACCTATTTTAGCCTTGTTATAAAAAGTGAGATCATGAAATATTTATCATTTTGTGACTGATTTGTGCCATTCAGCACCAGATTGAGTGATACTATAGCTGCCATGATCTTTTCTATGGCCTCATATAGAAGCAATGCTGGACAGTGAACTTGGAAGACTAAAGAAGAATGGATGCATTCATATTGTGATATTGGTAAACACAATTGAATATGCCAGGGACCAACAAAAGAATGAATAAATAAAGTTTAGCATAAATATAAGGATACTCTTTAGAATATTTCTATACGCTTGATATAGTTTATATACTCTTCTGAAGAGAAGGGAGGATGATGAGACTTTGACTCACTTACTTTAGACATGTAATCAGTAAAGATCAACCAATCTTTACCCCCCAAAAAGGCAGTTTGCTTCATAAAGCAGAGATGGTGCAAATGAGGAAAATTCTTAATGAGATAAATTGGCACAAGGGTCCAACCATTGACTCAAAGACATGAGAAACCACGAAGATAGTGCAAGGCTTGACAATATTTTGTTCTGTTTCACCCAAAGTTGTAACATATAACTCTAACAATTAGTGCATTCTCAATGATTCCACTAAAGCTATCTGACTCAGTGGCTCCCATCACCTACAAACCAAAACCACAGCTGCTAATGGTCAGGAAAAACTTTTGCAGGACCATGCCAGCCTGACATTGAGTTTCCATACCTCCTCCTCAGCTTGTTGCCTAAGAAAGTCATGCTGAATGACTTGCAATTGCCCAAATGTGTTGGTCCTTCATTGGTTGATCAGATTCCTTTAAAAAAAAAAACACCATGTATCAATTCTATCAAGTGTATTTTGTACATATACTGCCATCATCAAAATGTCCAAAATTGTTTAAGAGCTGAAAGAGTCCCCAATAAAATGATTTGAAAACAAAACAATAAAACACACCATGCCGTCTCATGGATAGCCTTGACCCTTCTTCACTTATTTTCTTGATATTTTGATTCATGACCCATTGTAGAGAAGGCAGGTGCTTTCCCTCCCTATCTGCTCCCACAGGCTAGAGGGTTTTCCTGGCTACTCCCCTATGCCTCTGTATTCTAGAAAATACCTATCAGTGTACTGGTGCTGTTTGCTTATTTGTGTATATATAACTATATATACAATCAGTTGTCAAATTAGTCCTTGCCATTAATTGAGCTTATATAAAGTGATCAGTGCTGTTGGCAGTTTATATACTTTTACTCAAAACTGCATAGTAACTCTGGTAAAATTTAGGTACAAATGATAATGTAGAACCTCAGAAAGGTTAAAAAAAAAAAGATTTCCTATGACCACACCACTAGTAAAATCCAGCTCTCTACCCACCTCACGCACTGCCTCTTATTGGAACATAGGCTACTTACTCTATCTTATCTTGAATGTACCCATGCGCAGTTCTAACTAGGCTCTACCATTGAGTCAGTTCCGACACAGGTGACCGTTTAGGACTGGGTGGAACGATCCGTGTCAGTTTCTGAGATTGCAACTCTCTTTAGAAATCGAAAGCGTCATCTTTATCCTGGAGAGTGGCTGACGCTGTCAAACTACTGACTTTGTTGTGTGCCGCCACCAGGACACATTAGGTTCCACCAGGATCTTAACATTTGTTGAACGATTAAATGGAAGAAAGAGAATTTTGACTCTCCCAGTTCTGGAAAGCAGTGCTGGGTCTTAATAAGGATGACCTTACACAATGTATTAATGAACTTTGGGCATTTTATCTGAGGCTCTGCACAGACAGACCATTTTCCATGGAGTTGGCTCTGACTCAAGGTTACCAACGTGTGTCAGAGTCGAACTGAGGTCCACTGAGTTTCAGTGAGTGACTTTGCACGTGGGTATAGATGACTAGGCCTTTCTTTTGAGATTTTCTGGGTAGACATACACCTCTATTCTTTTGTCTAGCGGATAAGCACTTTAACTATTTGCATTTCCCAGGGACTTATACTCAAACACACACATCTATTTACCAATAGAGGGTATAGATGTTGTACTAACTGCTGTCTATAATCTGTACCATTTGGCAGAGTGTTGATCTAAATCATGGCAAAAGTTATATCTCCGTCTCATTCTCAAAATCAATTCCTGTCCTCTATTATTTGTTTCTAGGAGTATCCCCCATCCCCAGTAACCCAAGTCTAATACTAAGAATCTGCCTCCACCACTCCCCCGCCCCACCTTATGACCTCTAGTCATATTATCTCCACCATTGCATCCTGAATAATTCTGGCGTCTGTTTCCTGCTCATTGTTCCTTTTATGACCAACCTAGTTTAGGTCTGCATTGTCTCTCTTCCAGACTGTTATAGCACCTGGACACTGGCCTTCCCCTAACCCCTAGTCTGTCTTCACAATTCCTCTCTAACCCATTTCCATTTTGAGATCATCTCTCCAACATTCAAAATGTGCCTGTTGTTAGTGCCCATGGGCCCAACTCTAATTCTTTCAGCTTTATGTTTAACAGAAACAACACATTGTCAGATCCTGTGTCATCTTCACTGTCTTTGGTATATTTGTGTCCACGGTTGTAGCCACCATGCCGGTCCTTCTTAGGGGGAGTTTCCCCCATATTCTTGGACCCTTCACTTTACTAACTGCGATGTCTTTTTCTAGGGAGTGATTTAAAATGCAAATATAACCTTTCAAAACTGAGAATATATCCCTAGCATTCTCTTGTATCCATATAAAATAGTTTCTCCTCTCTTATAGAAGGGTATCCAAATTGCCTACTTGATGTTCAAGATACCTCCAAGGCTTTGCCCATGACTAGCATTTTGGCCATATCTCTGACTATTCTCTGTACTACTGAAGAATCGACCATGATGGACACTGTCACCTTCCCACACACCTCATGTCTTTCCCCTTTTCCCTGCACTCATTGTCCACCCACCTGGAAAACACCTCCTGGTGCTGATCCTTCCAACAATCTCTGCAGTCTTTCACTTGTCTTGCATCTCTCCATTGCGAGTTCACTTAAGTAAATATCTGATTTCTTTGTTATTGTCAGCTGTTCATAAATCAGTCCCAAAGATTAGTTGTGGACTGGGTTGTTGTGACCTATAGGTTGTCATTGACTGATTATAAGTCCATTTCTTCTGGTCTGTCTCAGGTGGAAGCTATAAGGAAACTGACCCTGTCACAGTAGCACCCAAGTTTCCATGGACAGCTGGCCAAGATGTGTAGTAGCCAGGAATGGAACCCAGTCCTACTGCAGAGAAGGCAAGAATTCTACCATTGAACCCCGCTGCTCTCAGCACCACATGATAGTTGGTGCCTCCTGCTATAAAACAACCAACCAACCAACCAACCAAACTTACTGCCATAGGTTGGTCCCAGCTCAGCACAACACCACCCCACCCCACAGACACACACACAGACACACGCACACACACACACACTATGGGTTTCTCTGAAATTGTTACTGTTTACTGGAGTAGAAAACCCAGTTTTTCTCCCTTGGGGCCACTGGTGGTTTAAAACTACCGACCCGGGCTGAGCCCTGGTGGCGTAGTGGTTGTGCGTGGGACTGCGGCCCACTGGGATGGAGGTTCAATTCCAGCTCCATGGAGCAAAGGCTGGGCCTCCTACTCCCACCACCTGAGGGCAGTGATGCCCCCCCCCAAAAAAAAAAAAAACTACCGACCCTATGGATTTCAGCCCAGCGTGTAATCTCTACACCACCACAGCGTCTGCCTATTGCTATCCTTACCATAAAGTGTCATGGTTTTCTCTATGAATCTGTTTCCATGCTAAGAGGACGCTTTTTTTGAGAGCAGAGAGGGGAGCATGCTTAGCTTTGTGACCACAGGAGTACAGTCCTTATCAGAGTTGGTGCTCAAACATCTGTGCTAATGCCTCCGTGCAGACGTCAATGAAGGAGAAATAGATTAATTAATAATCCAACTATAACTCAAAGAACTAATGATTGACAAAGATATGATCCCTGGCATGTGAGTGGCTGAAAAACATTTATCATTACATGGGCATTTTTCCAAATTGCTTCTTTGAAGTGATTTATATTTACAAATTGTTCTACCTCTGTGGGAAATACATTCCCATTATGCTGAATTCCCTTGGGATGAGAAGCATTTCCTTTTATCTGTTCTGAGTCAGACACTCTTGGAAGGTGGACTAACCCTTTCAACTCACTGGGGAGATGATTCTCAGGCTCTGAGTCACTAGTGCCCGGAAAGAGTGTGTGGCTGATCAGTTGGCTTTCTTTCTGAGTCTGATTTCCTTCTTAGAATCTCATGAATTATACCTGTAACTATGTGATGAGTCTGGGTTGTACATTTTTTATGTACTTGACTGTTCACCGAAAGGTCTTCAGTTCTCCATGGTAGAAAGAAGAGGCATTCTGCTGCCCTACAGATTTATAGCTTTGGAAACCTTATGGGGCAATTTTACTCTGTTCTGTGGGGTCACTGACTGAGAATCAACTCAAGAGCAATTGCTTACTTGTGACTTGGGTAGCTCCTAAGCATAGTAAAAATATCTTTTCATTATTATGAAATATAAAGAGCACATTTCCAATTAATCATTTTCACATATACAAATCAGTGACACCAAGTACATCGGTTATCTTATGTAACTTCCATCAATTATCTGCTGCCAAATTTCCCATCAACATCAACTCTAATGATTTCACACATTCAAAAATTCACTATTCCTTTAATCCTCTATCCCTCCACTCAAGTATATACATAATGTTGGCATGGGGATTATTGCACAATCTCATCTGTCTACTCAAATTTGATGGTTGTGATAGCAAATGGCCTTTTCAGGAAGTGCACCGGTTTTAGGGACCATGGAGGAAACAGGAGCAGTCTCATGGATCTTTTGAATGGACAGGAGCTTACCCTACACTCCCCTCTCACATTTCCATTGCGCCTCATTGGCAAGAGAGAAGAGCATCACAGTTGATCTCTAGAATTTGCTTATGATAATCTAAATGCACCTGCGGTCTAGTTGCTACCCTATTTCTATTTTGGAGTCTCCGGGCAGTGGAGGAGCCCTGGCAACTTAGTGGATTACGTGTTGGACAGCTGCCTACAAGCTAGTTTGAACTAACTAAACATTGGATCTGTTGGTTGCTCCGAGGGAGAGAGATGAGGCCCTTTGCTCCTGTGCAGGTTTATAGTCTTGAACTCTGGGGAGCAGCTGAGCTACCCAAGTTACTTTGAGTCAGAACACGTTCAATGGTAGCAGGCTTATTGATTGCCTGGAGCAAATGATCAACATACTTGTTTCTAACTGAAAGGTTGGTGGCTTACATTCACCTAGAGGTACTTTTGAAGAAAGATATAGTGAGCTGCTTTGGGAAACAAAAACAAAATCTTGAAAACCCTAACATGCACGGATCTACTGAAACACAGATGGAATTGCCATGAGTCAGAGCCAACTTGATGGAAACTGGTTTGATTTCTTACTATTTGCATTCAGGTATGGAATGGTGATCGAGGGACATCGATATTACGTAGGACTGAAAAGCATGGGTTTTGAAAGTCCAGTAGAATACCCTAAGCACTGAACTATGAAAATGAAATTGTTTCCTTGAGTTTGCTATTATTATCCCATCACATCTTTCATTTGCTCATTCCTTCACAAATGTGCTATTTAGCAAAAACTTAGCTGTGCTGGGGAAGATGTGGTGTTAAGATACATAGCAGTGCAGGATCCTTATGGAGGATGTGACATACACATAGGTAGTTATTATATCAAGCAGGATAGAATCCTTTATATGCAAATAGTATTCTCTGGGTATGTCTATCCTAAAGTGATAACAATGATTTTTATGTGTTTCTTTCACTTTATGGGACAATAGGACAGAAATAATTCTCTCATTGTTGTCCAGCTTACACAAAAGAGGGTGATGCATCGAATTGTGTTATGAATATCCTAAAGAAGAACCAATTCCAAATAGAAGAATTCTAGAAGTCTTCATTCATATTCTGTAGGAAGAGGAAGCAGGGCAAAGATTGCTGATAAAGAGAATTGCCCAGACAACACTATTGGTGGCCGAGTGTGCTTTCTGAATATTCCCATTTCAGTAGCTCACAGGGTACACCGATGATTCATTGGCTGTACACTGGAATCCTGGGGGAGCTTCCAAACTGCCCTAAGGCATTGGTCTCATCCCAGGCCAAGTAAATCTGAAACCCTTATGAAAGGGAGAAAAGGGAAAGGAGAGTCTGACCCTTGGTGCTTTTTACAAAGCTCCTTATTTGTTTTCAATCGATACTTAAAGAAATTTAGTATGAGCCCAGGTTGGAAAAAATATTGGCATTAAGTTTGAAAAGACGTTGGGAATCAAACTGAAAAAGGTGATCTTCTTTCAACAGGTAAAGAACAAAAAACAAATAAGAGCCTGAGATCATCAAGCAAAGTAGAGAGAAACAGGGACAGTCCCGAGGCCTTAAAGGGTTCTTGAGTTAGCCTGAGAAACATGCCGAGTTGCTGGGAGAGGTCGATCCCCAAAGTTGTGGGTCAGGTAAGATTCACACACCTCTTAGCTGTCAAGTGGGGGTGGGCAAGTGATGGTGAGGAGGAGTCTGCGGCTTAGTGTCTGAGGAGCAAAGAGTGGTGAAGACAAAATGGTGAGGTCTGCTCTGACCTGTTTGGTTTGGGGTCTTCTTCTTTCAGAAGCAAACTTGAGTCTAGGGATGAAGATGTAGGGGCTGCCGCAGATAGAAGTGAAGGCTGGTTGTATGTGAGTCCGTGAAATTTGTAAGTAAGAAAGCAATACCAAGAGAAGCCGGTGGAGGCCACGATCTTGGAGACTACTTGTAGTGAAGAACAGATCTGAAAGCTCAAGCCAAGCTCACCGTCACCAAGTCCATTCCAACTCATGGTGATGGTAATGAACAACACAGACCTGCCCCGATGGCTTCTCAAGGCGGCAGTTCATTTGGGGGATAGAAAACTTCATCTTTTTCCTTTGGAACCACTCGTGGATTTGAATTGTTGACCTTTTGCTTAGCAGTCCACTTCGTAAGCCACTATGCCACTCGGGGCTCTCAAAATGGTAGATAGTATTTTCGAGCAAAGAAACTTGAGACATAGAAGCTGGATGGCTGGACAGTTACGCAAATTCACCAGTGAGAGCAGCTAGAGAGGTGATATTTCAAGAAGCGAAACTGGAAGTCAGTTGTGTGAGGGTGGACAAAGAAACTCTGGTGTTCCCAGGAGCTCCAGCCTTAGAAAGCAGGAGGACAGCTTCTTTGTGAAGACCGGAGGGGAAGAAGGAAGGATCTGCTCATTTGGCATGACTTTACTGAGCAACAACTATACTAGTGCCAGTGTGTTCTGGCACTGCAGATACACCAGTACAGGCAAGGTCCTTGGTGTCAAGAAGTATACATGTTTCAGTTGTGGGCAAGGGGGAAGAAAGACAGAAATGCTATTAAAGCAATTTGAGAAATAGAATGTAAAAAATTAGACATGTGTCATCTTAGTAAAGGGAATGATGATAGGATTTCCCGCCCTTCCCTACTTGGTGTAAGAGTTACAGGTTGAAGGATATGGATAGACTTGGCTTAGAGTCTAAGTAGCATATAGGATCCATAGCAAGATATGAAAAAAGGATTTCAACCAATAGTGAGGACCCCAGGAAGTTCACAAGAATGAACTAGTATCCCTGGTTACCTCTATCATGGCTCTACCAATGCTGAGTATCTTGGGAAGCCTGGCTGAGTATGAGAGGTAAACTGACCAGAGTTGAAGATTGGCAAGAGTCTGATGATACAAGGTTAGCCGGGATCTGGATTACAGATACCACATGAAAAAAATAAACATTCGAAAACCTCAGAATGTAAATGCTCAAGGTCACAGCACACTCATCAGCTCATGGAATCTATACAGTAATTGAGCACATTAAGGATCCTACTAACTCTGCTATCTAGTTTTAGAAGAGCTATAATTTTGTATCGCTAGCTATCAATTAGCCTGGTTTTCTTCATCTGTAAAATGAGAAGGTTGGACTAAGTGATCTCAACGTCCTCTCCCAGCATGGCCAGTGGTAAATGTGAGGGTGCACATGAAATTCTCAATGTTTCTTTACTGCTTTAACATTTACATTACACATTTAACTATTGATGTTCCACATCCAAGACTCAGAACTAGTGCAACTGTGTTAAGTCTGTGTACAGAAAGGCCTGAACTTTCTGGACCATCTTGGGGTTTAAATAAACTATACCTTGAAGATATCATCTTATAGTATTGTGGGAAAAATCTAGCGTGTCATTGGAAAGCCTAAATGATTGGACACTGATATGACACTAAACTAGATCTGCTAGGCAATTGTCAGAGATAAATAACAGAAAAATCCACCCTGTTCCCACAGAGTAGGTTCTGACACACGAAGACCCTCTAAGACAGGGTAAAACTGTACCATACGGTTTCTAAAGTTCTAATTCTTTCTGTGAGTGACTGCCATATCTTCCTTGGCATGGTTTGGATATTTGAATGACTGCATTTGGGGGTGAGTATTAGTGTTTGAGTCCTTTAACCTCTGTGTTAACAGGGATCCCTCAGAGACGAGTGGGTTCCTAAATTTATCAGCTTGGAAAACTATTTTAAGAATATAGAGAAAAACTTTTCAAATATTAGGGTGATTGTAGATGGGAAGACTAAATAAAGTTATAGAAATATGGATAACCAATCAGAACTGCAGTTCCTGAGAAGGACATCAGGCTTGGTAAAGTAGAGGGGTGCCCAAAGAAAGGGAGGCCCTGGACAAGCTAGGTTGACACAGTGGCTACAAAAGTGGACTCAACCCTACGAATGATGGTGAGGAGTGTGTAGAGCCAGGCAGTCCTTTGTTCTATGAGTTGGAACCTGCAGGATGTCACCCCAGGACAGCAACAACAACAACAACAACCACAACAACCATCAGCACTAAGACAAATCCAGAGCAGTCGAAACAGAGCCACTAGATGCCCCTCATAAATGGTACATAAGCGTTAATCAGATCTTGCTTAGACACTACAATCCTCAGGTAAATTACTATCAACTGGACACTTATGAAAGATCATTAGGATACAAGACAGCCAAGATTTTTAAAAATATTTAAAAAATCTTGCCAATTTTGTCTTCTTGAAATATGACTTCTGAAAACTACTAAACACAATCTTGAAAGAAACAAAGCTATGTGTGCTTTTTCAGGTGGCTACATTTGTTATACACCTTGTAATCGAAATTAAGTTCTTTAAAGCTCAGGGAAAATCAGAACTGCCTCTCTCGAGGATTTATTTGAAAATTTAATCCGTACTAATAGCTAATAGTTCTTTTTAAAAGCATGCTTAGTGTATTATTATTCAAAAGGAATGTTTCATATCAGTAATTGCATTTTAGTATCATGCCCAAAGCCATGGTTCATGTGGATAAATTAGGACTCAATCTTGACCGTATAGGGCAAGAGTGTTAATGAGTTGTTTGCCTGAAAAAGTCAATATTTTACTTTTATTTGGGACCTCACAGCGTGCTGATATTTTTAAGTGCTGGAAGGTTCAGAAGAGGTATTTTTCTTTTCCAGCAGCATGATCGGTAGTTGAAATGAAGAAGAAAAAGTAGACAATCAAGGGTGGGGAGATCATGACGGAGGTGAAGATGAATCACTTTGTGATCCAGAAAGCCTGTGGCCCTGGAGGGTAGAGTGCCTTCTCCTTTGATCTGCGTGACCCTGGCGGACTGGCTGGAAGCACCGTGGGATCCTAGAGTCCACAGGCTGAGGATGTGCTCAGATTCCCAGCCCAGGTATCCAGTGGCACAATAGAGCTCAGGAAGGAGGAACACTGGGCTACTGGGAGACTTGAGTGCAGCCCACACCTGCAGGCTATGGGCTCATGTGACATCTGAGTTTGTGGGAGGGAACATGCCATTAATCCACAGGAGGTAGTCTCTGAGCATTGAAGCAGGGCCTCCCGGTCCCCACCACGTCATGGCTGTTGTCCAAGGTTGCAGTACTCCCCAGCCTTCCAGAACTGCATGCCAATTACCTGATAACAACTCTAGAGCACCACCACCCCTCCCTGAAGGAATCTGACAATACTCACTTCCTAGCCTATTTACCAGGGGCCTGAAAAGTAAGTAGCACAAGCACTTTTCTTATTTAGAGTTCCACGTAGGGCAAACAATGAATGTGGCTGCTGATCAAAAGACCAGAGGTTTGGTTCTACCCAGAGGTGCCTTGGAAGAAAGGTCTGGCAATCTACTTCTGAAAAAGCAGCCATTGAAGACCTTGTGACACACAGCTCTATTCTGACACTTATGGGGTCACCATGAGTTGGAGTTGACTCGACACCAGGAATTTTCTCTCTCTCTTGAGTTCTCTCCAAAGTGTTCTGGACCTTCAGGACGGTCTCTGCTTAAGTCTCACATTGTAAGTAGTTCTCAGAACTGTCATGTGCCCCACACTTTCTGTCCTGAGCCTGATTGTGGTGGCAGGTCACAAGTTGTGCAATTTTGGTTTTAGAATGTCTGAGCCCCGGTGGCGTATCGGTTGAGTGCGGGACTGCGACCCACTGTCCTGGCAGTTCACATCCAGCAGCAGCTCTCCAGGAGCAAGACTGGGCCTCCCACTCTCAGCAGAGGGCAGTGATTTTCCCCCACTCCCAAAAAAGAATGATAAGCCCATGAACAGCCACTTGCTGAGGAAAATTATTTTAGACAGATGGGAACATACTAGCTACTTCTTGTGCCATTAGAGCTATCTCAAGTGCTTTCAATTTTAAGAATGCTGCATATATTGTCCTGCAGATTGTGTCTTTCCTGTTTCCACCATGAATGGCCTTCAGGATAAGATGTGAGATGCCTTCAGGGATTCATAGTAATGACTGGGCCCAAAAGTCAGCTTGTGAGCTACAAAAGTGCCAACACACAGCTTTCTAAATAGGAACTGCAAGGACACTCACCTTTAGCCATTTTCCTTAAAGGAAGACCCTTAGGAATGATGAGCACATTCAAGGAACAGATTTCAACAGGGTAAGAAAAGTAAGAATCATACAGTTTTGGGAGTTCCTGGGTTGTCCAAATTCGCTCAGGTAGGAGGCTTCAATCTACCCAGAAGCACCTCGGAAGAAAGGCCTGCTGATCTAATTTTAAGAAAACAGCCACTGTTGAATCCTGCAGAACCCGATTTTATTCTGACAGACATAGGGTCAGAACAAACTTGACCCCAAGGGATTCTAATATACTCTTCTACAATTTGAAAATGCTTAACCAGTGTTCTGTTTCTTTCCACTCTCCTGCCTCATGACCCGAAACAAAGCTTCCATTCACAAATTCCAGGTGGCATCATCTCAGCTGAGATGGCAATGAAACTCAGAAACGGGATAGGTGGTATCGTCCAGTGGTTAACTTCTGGTTTTCAAATATCCAGTCACATAGCTTAACAGATATGCCTATGGCAAACATTTCATTGTGATGGAGATGGTAGAAGAGTTCTGGGTGGGAAGGAGCACCTTCCAGAACCACTGTCCTTGGATACAGGATAGTGGGGCTCCTGGCTTGTGGGTCCTGCTTCCCACCACAGCACCTATGAGTGCGGAGCACATCTCCACGGTCTCTCAGCCACTGAAGCACACGCATGGAGCCTGTGCACAGGGGAGGCTCACATCACCAGTTCCTCCCTGCCTCACTGGCTAAGTGCTTGACGACCAACTGATGCACCAGTTTGGTGCATCAAACCCATCCTGAAGTTCTGTAGGAAGAGACTTGCCAGGGCACACCCTTGTGGGCACTTGTACTCTGTCCTATGGGGGTGCCGAACTGGAACTGATTAGACGACCCTCAAGGGAGGGTTAGACAAAGGCAACCCCTGGGAGAACCTGCCCAGGCTTGGGGAAAGACGAGGCAGCAAGTGGTCATCACTCACACCTCATACACTCAAACTCGTGCACTGACAAGCATTTGACGACAAGGGAACTAAAGAAGGCTGGTGGGGGAAATCCCATTGTCTCTTCATTCTACTATGGTGTAATTGTTGGTTGACTTTGAGTTGGCAGAATGATATTCTGCCTTGTCCTGCACCTTCTGCATGATCACTGCTGTGTATGAGTCCATCTGTGGGTCTATGTGTTACTGAGAGGTTCCCTAGTTTTTGTTGGCCCTTGACTTAATCAAACGCGATGTCCTTTTATAGCCACCATTTGGTGATGATATACTCCAGGAAAAGAATGAAATCCCCATGATCCTTCTTTCTAAGGAACATTCTCATTGCATTTCTTCTAAGATTGATTTGTTCATTCATTGAGGAGTGCATTGCTTATTCAATAAATATTCTTTGTCAACAGTTTGAATGTTCTAAACCAATAGATAGTTTAATTATTTAAATTCTCCTTGAACATGGGTGTATATTTTCACCTTTAGGTTCCTCTTCAGGGTAGAGTGAGGGATCAAAAACACTGTCAGGGGAATTAGGTTCTGGTGTCAGTTATTCCATAGGCTGCAAAGCTTTGGGAAAACCACTGGCCCCTCTGGACCTCCGTTTTCTAATCTATATTGAGTGTGAAGGAGAAGGATGCGTTTGTAAGTTAGGTGAGTTCATTTTAAGCTTTGACTTCTTATGACATGAAATGTAAAAACAAAGTAAACCCCAAATTTAAGCTTATATAAGCAATAGGGGAATTTATATAAACATCTGTCCTGGACTATGCCTGGTTCACTTTTACTATGGAGATGGATTGGAAAGGTGAAGTTTATTCAACTGAAGACCCCTTCCTGCTTTAGGTGCCTTCTGGTGCCTGCCCAGGCTCACTGGTCATCAGAAGATTCATAGGCTTGCCACCAGTTAGGAATGTCTTTGACTAAGTACTTTGGAGAAATAGGTCTATAAACATGCTGGCACATTTAAACTTGATTTGTGATGGATATTATTATTATTAGGTGTTGTCATGTTGACTCTGACTTACAGTTAGCCCCTGTACAACAGAAGAGAACACAGTCTGGTTCTGCACCACCCTTGCAGTGGTTCTGCCTGAGTCCATTGTCACAGCCATTTTCTGAAGGGTCTTCAATTTTCCCTCTGACACTCAAGTTTTCCAAGCATGATGTCCTTTTCTAGGACCTGATCTCTCTTGAAAACATGTTCAATGTATGGATGAAGAAGTCTTGTCATCCGAAGGTTTATTCCAGCCATACTTCTTGGAGGGCACTTTTGTTTATTTTTCTGAAAATCCATGGTACTTTCAATTATTTGCCAACACCAGAATACAAATCTATCAGTTCTTTTTCTACAGTCTTCTGTATTCATTGTCTAGCTTTCACATTTCTGTCCAAGTACTTTGCAGCAGATTTATCCAGTGCAATACATCATTTAATTTCCTGACTGGTGCTTCCATGGGCATTGATTGTGTCCTAAGTAATGAATATTAGTTATATCATATTTTTTGACCCAGGAACTAAAATAGTGACACACTCCCTTAAATATTAACATGATCACAAATCTTTCTAGGGTGTGTTTCCATGAATCAAACAATAGGAGTTGTTTTACCTAGGTTCTGACAAAAATATATAGAGAGAATAATATTCTGGGGAAACTTGTAGATTTTGTATCTTCCTTTTATTTTGACAAAACAGGATAAATCATAACATATTCTTTTAATATTATTAGTTCCACACTCAAATTAATGTTGGAGGTTTGGGTGATATATTGGAACATATGCATAGTTGGAGTTACAGACCAACTTGGGTTCAATCCAGGTCTTCAAATCATGACTCTGGGGTTAAATTATTTGACATCTGGAAGCTGGAGACAGCATCTTATAAGATGTAAATAATATATTTGATCTCTTAGGATCATTCTCATATTAACGTCAAATGACTTGTGAAATATGTTTGCATGAGAGGATGACTTTGAGCAAGTGACTTTATTTCCTGATTTTATGGCCCTGGTGGTCTGGTGAACTATGAGTTGGGCTGCTATTCACAAGGTGAGTGGTTCAAAACCAACAGCCAATACATAGGCAGAAGGTGGGACTTTATACTGCCATCAAAAGTAATACTTTGGGAAACCAACAGGGAAAGTTCTACTCTGTCCAATAAACTCCCTGTGGTCCAGGAAAGACTTGATGACATTGATCTTTTTGAGTTTGAGAGATTTTGAATCCACCACTCATTCTGTCAGATCGTTGTACAGTGATGACTTGCTTCTGGCTAGAATGCTGAATTAGGGTCCTGGTCACCCATGGAGATTGTATTTTCATAGAGCTTCCATACTAAAATAGTCTCTGAAGAAAGGCCTATTAATTTACTCCTGCAAATCGAGCTGTGTGATCTTAACAGAATATCATCTCATTTCCTATGGGCATGTCATGAATCACTGTCCCGACCACAGCAGTATAGACTGCTGTAAGGCTACATCAGGCAGCAGAGGGCCAGCAAGTGTGCAGAAGCCCCTTGGTGCGAAGGCCTGGCACAGTAGACTCAATGGCAGATGGGAACATGACCCTGAGGAATGACACAGGGCCAAGCAACACTTGCTTTGTTGCACGTACAGTTGCCAGGAGTTAGAGTTGACTCAATGGCAGCTATGGTTGTCATCAGCTTTTGAAAGGGAGAGATCGTTAAAGCTCACCTTACGTTCCATTCAGGTTCCAGACAGTGAACAGGGTACATCCAGCCTGAAGTACCAAGCAAGACTCAGTAAGGGGTGGCTGACTGCAGCTCTAGTACAATGTTCGCTTAGTCTTCTCAGGCTCATATGCTCATGGAGAAAATAAGTGGCACCCATACCAATCAGACGCTGGGATCAGAACACAGGAAAGGATTAGGATCCCAGAGCTTTGGTCAGCTTAGAGAAAAGGAAAATCAGAAGTGGGAAAGGAGGATCCATGGGGGTGGGGAGGGAAGGCTGAGCTCCTACTGACCTTGATGGGCCTTCAAGTATGAATAATGAGATTTCGATAGGAAAAGGAAAAAGATGTACAGCTTTCTAGGAAAATGGAAAAACACAGACAAAGGCAACAAGATAAGAATAACCTGAGTGGCTTAATTGAACTGAGAGAATGGTAAAGGAGATGGGGCAAGGAATTTGGGTAAATTGGACCTTAATGTGAACCTTGATGATAAGTTGGTCATCCACAGATGTCCTGAATGTAAGCACTTTAGAATGAGCAGGCTAAACAGACTCAATTTAAGATATTTAATAATTATAAGTATATAACCATCCCCCAGTGATAGCTGGGTGAACTCTTAGTGCAAAACTTTTCCTTTGTCCTGTCTCACCTGATTTCAGAGAGCACTGTGGTTTCTCTTCGTGCCAGCTTTGTACTATGCAGACTCATTTTATAGTTTACAGGGATTTCTCACACACCCTGTATGTTTTCCACTGAGGTCTGTACTTTTTCCTAGACCCACCCAAATTCCTGAGCATGGTTCACTTGTGTGCCAAGTTCATATGCTTTCTCTTCTTTGTTGCTCTCTTCTCTTTAGAAGACTCCAGAGAAAGTAACTTTCTAATGTTTCAATATCTTTTTAACAGAAAAGAAAGCACCCCATGAAAGATGGATAATTGCAATAGTAAATTATTCTTCTTTTTTAACTTGAGCAGTAGCTGTTTCGATAGCAAATCCAGTATACACAGTTCACTCAATACACACACAGAAATAACTTTTGTCAATCAAATTTTGAGCGGAGATAGAGCTAGTTTCCCTTTATAATGCTTAAAACAAAGGAATGGATGAAGAGAAAGAAAGAAAAACTACCTGAGGATTGTGCCTAAAGGTGGAGACCTAGACTCTAGATTCAAGGTTTCTAAGGAGACCTAGTAGCATAGTGAGTTTTGAGCTGGGCTGCAAATTGCAATTTGGAAATTCAGAACCACTAGCCGCTCTGAGGGAGAAACATGAGACTTTCTACTCCTATAAAGAATGGCAGCCTTGGAAATCCACTGAGGCAGGTCTACCCTGTCCTGCAGGGTTGTGATAGGTCAGAGTCAATCGGAAGGCAGTGAGTTAGAATTTGGTTTTACAAAGTGTGTTTTTTAAAGCATCCTTAGGACAATCAAAAATATTTTTGTGCATGTTGAGAATGCTTATTGTATACTGATTCACAGAATAGAGCATACGCGTTATCTGCCCAATACTTTTACAAAATCACCTTATGTAATCCTCCTATTGTCCCATTATGGTGACCTAATGGGTTGTGTGTTGGGATGGTAACCCACCACGCAAGCAGCAATTCCAGCCCTCAGTTGCTCTGTGGGATAAAGATGAGGCTGTGCTTTTCCATTAAGATTTACAACCTCAGAAAGTGTAGGGAGTAGTTCCACTGTGATCCACGGAGTCACTATCAGTCAGCTATGACTGGATGGCATTGAATTTCTTATCCCTGGGCTATCCTGATGATGTGTTTGTCGCACTGTGGTTGCTTGTATTTATGGATATGGTGCTAGAAATAATGCCACTGTTATTTCAAATGGGTCACCCATGATGGAAAGCTTCCCAACTAAGTCATACGATGAAGAAAAGTATGGCCATCCCCTTTGGGAAGCTAGTCAATGAGCTAGATTCTGATAGAATATGCCAGTGCCGGCAGATGAACTGCTTAGGTCAAAAGGTACCACACAGTAGTTCTAACAGTGAACTCTAGCACGCCCATGATCTTGAAGACGGTACGGAATCGGGCAACGTGATGCTCTCTTGTATATGGAGTCATCAGGAGTTTCATCAGATTAACAGCAACTAGCAACAATCACAACTACATCCCTGTGAGTAGGGGTTCTCTCCAGTTTTACATAAGAGCAAAGAAGGTAGAGGTTGGTAGTGATCAGTAACCTGCTGCCCACTATTTCCCTTAAGTGGAAACGCCAACCTAGGACTTCCATCTCTAAGTTCCACCTTTTGCTTGCCATCTGCCTTCAGCAAAAGCCTCGTTGTCACTTTGGGGTGGGGCAGGGGAATGGAGAGAACTAGTTGATAAGGACAGACTCTTGAAGTAGACAACGAAGGGGCCACCATCTCTCATTGGAACTGACCAGCATTTTGTGGCTAGGAGATGGTTGTTGTTCATTGTCATCCAGGCAATTCGTAACATTTTGGTAACCACCTCACACACAATGAGTTGAAAACATTTCCTGGATCAAACTTTTGGGATCACAGTGTTTCCTTGGCTGATTTCTCAGAAGTAGATTACGAGGTCTTCTTTCCAGCCTGTCTGAGTCTGGAAGTTCTGTTGAAACCTGTTCAGCATCTTGACAACAGATAGCCTCCAGGGACAGATGGATGGTGACTGTGTATGCGGTGCGTTGATTGGGATATGGACCCAAGTCCCCCACATATAGAATAAGGTAGCAGATTGCACACCTGGAGTTTGCATTCAAGTATCTGGGATTCCAAACTCCACTCTCCTTTCATTTGAGAGTGCTGCCTCACTTTTCAGAATAGCCTTCTATCTGGCAGACATGAAGATGATCTATGTAGGATGCTTTATCACTCCATTTATCACTCTTTTTCTCTTCTAGATCCAAGGTCATAGGACGTTTTGATCCTCCTACCCAAAAGTTCTGAAAATGCTTGCTAAGAAAATTCAGGGTTTAAAAAATTTCACTTACATATTTTCCCTAAGCTACCATACAAAATACAGCATTTTACACTTTCCTGGCCACAGGACAGCTCTGAGAAACCAGAAAGTAGCCCAGCAAAAACCCCAAACAAAATCCCTTTAAACTGCATAGAGTCCCATCCATCACCTCATAGTTCTTAAGGGAATTGGCATGACTTATGCCTTCTCTCTCCTTCATTATTGTTATCTTTGCTGGATCCTGTTGATATTCAGAAGGTCACCAAGCTTATGAAAGAATTAAATTAAAAAATCTTGCTTTAATCATTGCAGTAATTAGCATACTTGGACCCTGTATTATCTTCTCCTTTTTTTATTGGAAACACATTCAAGTTCAAGCTTGCAGCTTATTCAGACTTTGTCAGAAAACTGAAGCATGGAACTTGCCAAATCCAGATGCTCACCACGTGTCGGGACTCTTCATGTTCTCAGTCACTCAGGTAGTTCATCAGAGTGTAGATGCACCATCCCTCCAAACACAGCATATATTTTAACAGTTAGGTTGGCTGTTAATTTACTGAACAGCTTGATTGACTTGCAGGATGACAAGCAATGGCTTGAGGAAATGTTGAAGAATAAATGGAAGACAATAAACTGTCACCATCAACAGGCTCTGACACTGCTGGTCTCCAGCTTCTGAGGACACTGATTTGCCAAGTGAACAATCTCGCAATCACTCCATCGTTTATCTGAGATATGTGTTAGGAGCCTCGCCACCAATCTTTCTGTCACCCTCTTTTCTCTTTGTGTTCCATTGCTCCTTTTTTTGACCCATCAAGCATTCTCATAACTTCCTCCTCCCTTCTCTGTGACAGGAGCCAACATCGGCAATTCACTGTGTCTTCTTCAGAAAATCCCTACGGTTATTTGTTCCTGAGTCAGAGACTCTGCCCTTCTAACTTCTCTGATGACTCACTCTCTTTCTGCTATGTGGACTGCTCTTCTTATCCAAACCCTAATTATATCTCCCAAAGTCTTTTGTTCATCCTCTTTTATTTTATCTTTGAACACTCTCCTTGCCAGTCAGTGGAATGCTAGAAGGTCTATATATTTAGGTATTCCTTACCTTCTTGATCATTATTTATTTCAATGGCTTCAATAGCAAAAGCACAGTGGTATTTCCATAGTAGAATATTTCCATAGTAGAATTCCCATGCTGGAGATCTGGATTCAATTTCTAGGTACTTCTTGGCACTGTACCTTATACATAACCACCACTCATCTGTGAGTGTGAGCATATGTGTAGCTGTGAGGAAAAGGTTTCAGTAGAGCCTTAAGACTAAGGCAGGCTAGAAAGAAAGATGGGGTGATCTGCTTCCCCAAATAACCTGACGAATACCCTATGGATTACAACAGTCAGCCCAATCATGGGCATGATGACAAGGAGGCAGCATTTTCTTCTATTGTGCAGTGTTATCATGAGCCAAGGACTGATCTGAAAAAAAGCTAACAACAATAATACCAATAGTATCCTCTCTGAGATCCAATCAGTATTTCCAACATCCTTGAAAAACATCTCCTATCTCAGGTCTCAGTAATGACTTATTAAAACTTCAACTCCTAGTGTTCTTCCAAAATTTCTCCTGACTATTGATCTCCTACCAGAGCATCTCATTCTTACCCCATTGCCCCCACCCCAATATCTTCTAACTCTTTCACTTCTGTGTCCAAACTTGTGTGAGCCCAGACAGTCTGTCTAAAGCATCTGGCACATGGGTCTCTCCAGGATTCTGCAGTCATGAACCCAGGTCTGCTTTCATCACAACCCACCCTTTCAAAATACCATCAGAACTAGTCATTTGTCTACAAAATCTTTCCACACCTGTCAGATGGATATTTCTCAAGTTCATCTAATAACAACAAAAGCTTAGCTTGTTGGTTGAAAGCTGAATCAAAACCTTCAGTAATTCCCTATTGGCTCTCAAACTGAGTCTCTAACAGTTCATTCCAACCAGCCTACCTGTGAGTCTAATCTCCAAGACCGAAGAGCTGAGGATACTGCCTCTAGAGATGGATGTGCTTGCTTCAAATTTCATTTTCACTGTCCTGAAGCAAATAGGTTACTGACCCCTGTGCCCTCCTTTCTAAAAAGAGGCTAGTAGTTATAAAGCCTACTTCATAGGCAATTGTGAGGGAAAAAAACCAAATTGAGTATTGTGTCAGATCCTTAATGAGCTTTTAGTACTTTCCATTATAATTTTTGTCTTAGATTTTGTCATCATGGTTCTACTCCTTCCTTGAGGTCACCTCACCACCAGACCACAAATAGTCTTTCTACTAATATCTTTACTTATGCCATTCTTTAATGGTTGCTTCTCCTCTTCATCCCAACTTTTGAAATCTATTATCCTTCAAGGCTCAATCACCCCAAAGCCATTCCCAACCATCCCAGAGGATATACTCTTTCCTTCTTTGACTTTGCATAGCCTTTTACAGAACCCCTCACAGAGTTATCACACTCCAATTTTCACCACAGCCATTCTTGAGCTTTATAAATTTTGTCTAGTCATCTCCCTCCATTCTCACCCAAGTCTCCTCCCCATAGCAGATGAAAGGTTTAGATCAAGGACAAAGTCTTCTCCATCTGTGTCTTCTAAAGTACCATCACCAGACTCCTGCCAAATAAGTGGCTCACATGCATGGGCTGAAGGGAGCTCCATGGGAGTTGGTGTCTAACTATCCAAAGCAAAAGCAAGAACAAATCAAATCAGCCCTGTGTCCAACTGACAGTGAGCCCAAATGTACTGGAGCAGCACTGTGCTTTATAGGGCTTTGCCATGAATTTTTAGAAGCATCTCATCAAGGTTGTCTTCTGAGTTGTCTCGGAGCAGATTCATGCAACCAACATATTGGTCATCAGCCAAACAATCATTTATATCACGCAGGGCCTCCCACCAACCTAAAATCTCAATTATTATCCATCTTTACCAATCACAGTGTTCATAATCCACATACCAGTTCTATACATAATACAATGAATAGTTTCAGCCACCTTTCCAGGATATTGGGCTAGGCAAGTTAATATTCATCATAACAAAGCTTAGGCTTAAAAAAAAAAAGCAGACTCTTATGCAGTCCTTAAAAAAACCAGACTCTCCTGCAGTCCTATGCTGGGAAACACTCTCTACCACCATAGACAATTCTGAGTCAGAACGAAATATACTTGATTATAATCACAGAAAAGTGGGTCTTACTAGTTTTCTTCTTATACTGTTTCATCTTGAAAATGGGAAAACCTTAGAAAATTCTATTCAACCTAAAATTTAAAACACATTGAGAGCCAAATACCTTTATTGCCACAGGTATGCTAGCACAGGCCATGTCTAAATATAGTGTTTGAAAGAAATGAAAATGATGTTAATTATGTTGTCTCCTGGATAGGCTGCACCATGAATCAAATCACCCCTTTTGACCCCAGGACTGCTGTCAATTTTCCCTTTTATTCTTTTCCCTTGTTTGCTTCTCCAACCCACACCCCCACATGGAATCCTTCTGGCTCTGTATTTACTTTACTGCTCTATTTCAATTTTCTTATTTCTAAAATATACTGCAAGTCTCCTATTTTCCCCTATTAGGCTTAAATAATTACTATGTTGCAGGCAGATGGTACTTGGTGTCTTCATTCTCACAAAAGCTGTCTCTCTTGTTGATAACCTCACTTTAAATTCCATAAACCTTTGCAGTAATCACCAAGAAGCAATTCTCTCTCTCTCTCTCTCTCTCTCTCTCTCTCACACACACACACACACACACACACACTGCTATTATGGCAACCCCACCAGCCCCTATGTTTCAGAGTAGAACTATATTTCATATGATTTTCACTGTTCGCTTCTTAGAAGTGCATCAGCAGATCTTTCTTTCTTCTCACCCCAGTCCTTTTGGTGAGCAGCCAAGTGCTTTACGAACACTCACCCAGAGGCTCTGAGAGAGAAACCCCAAACCAGACCAAACCACTTGCCTTCAAGTCAATTCTGACTGTGGTAATACCATGTACTTCCAACTAGACTTTCTTCCTCTCAGGTTTTCAATGGTAGTGAGCCTCCAGAGTTAGATTCTTAGGCCTTTGTTCTGAGGCACCTTTGAATGGGTTGGGCTTAAATTCCTAACCTTTCTGTTAGTAGCTAAGCATTCAACTGCTTGTCCCCTTCTGGTACGTCCCAGAGCACAAAGGCAGAAGAAAATAGTTTCCAGGTATATGTTTTTCCTAACTACTGCAGATGAAAATCCTGTGTTATATGTTGGGGAGCAGGAATGGGTGTGAGTTTGTAATGCAACAGAAGATGTAATTATGGCAAAAAATGGTGCCTTCATGCCAATGCATGTCGATTCAAGACATGTTGCCTGAGGAATTACATATGCCCAGCACTGAGAGCACAAAGAGAGTCAGATAAAATCTCCCTTGTCTAGGAGTTTGGAGGTCAGTGTGGGAGTTAGACAGGTAACCAGATCCATGTGCTTAGGACCAATCAAGATGATCCATGGCTTAGTGGATCAGAGATGGCTCCTGGAGTGTGGACCTGAGCCTAAGCCAATGCAGAAAGTTTATAGCTTCAGTAATGGAAAACTAAATTATAGGCATTGTGATGATGTGAAAAATAACAAAATATCCCAAGACACACTGTGTTCAAAGAATATTGGGCATGCAAAATCAAATTCAACAACTGCCTAAGTAATTCTCAGGTTCAAATAGGAAGTGAAATCTACCAATAAGATTCCATGACTGTGTATATGTGTGCACTCTGTTATGTGTTAACTGTGTATACTTTTAACATGATTGGAAAAACTCTTTATGCAAATGATTTCATCAAATTACTTTTTGAGGCTCACCCTTAGTTTCTTTCTTTTCTTATTTTAATCTACCTTACATCTGTCTATCTCCACCTGTCTTTTGGGTTGTCATATTGTGGTGACATGTGTTGTTGTGATACTGGAAGTTATGCTGCCAGTATTTCAAATGCCATCAGTTGATCCCTAGAGAACTTCCAAACTAAGACAGACTAAGGAGAAGACCATGATGAGGTACTTCCAAAAGTCAACAACAAAAATCTTGTGGAACACCACAGTACACTGATGCATTTTCTTTAGGCATCACATTAGGAGGGATCAATCACTGGGAAGGGCATCATGCTTGGTGAAATCAAGGGTTAGTTGGGGGTAAGGTGTCCCCTGGTGCAATGGATGTCACAATAATGGACTCCAATATGCTGATGTATTTAAGATTGCCATGCATTGGAGCTAACTCATTGGCCAAGGATATATTCATGTGAAGGTGTGAAGGTCTCTCTTTATAAATTGACATCTCTTTGGGGGAACTAAAAAAGAATACAGAGAATAAGTGAGATAGGAGTAAATAAATTATTTCCCGGTGCCTATAAGCTGTTGCTTTGAAATCCTGGGGAGTGACCAACTGCCTGTTGCAGTTCTCAAAAATGCAACTGACAAACAACTGGCAGTAGGGGTATCATTATGTGCTCTTTCTTGAAGCACAGGGCTCCTTGCTTCCCATACCAAGCACCACCTGTGGTAAGTAATCTCTGTGAGGTTACAGAAATAACAGTTGTGAGGTGGAGTGAAGCAGAGATTATATAACTAGGGGCTCAAAGTTAAAGGATCTCTTTACTTCTGGGTTTCTTGGCATTTGTAATAAATCATAGATCACTGTGACATATGAAAGAGAGATTTCACAAACCTATCTGAGTTTAGGCGTTTCTATTTCTTGTTTGCCTTCAATTACACAGAATCTTCCTCAGGAAATGCTGATCCCCAGCAGAATCACCCAGGATAGAAGCTCCATTCCTTTCCAGCTTGATTGTGTTTCAGGACCCTCTTTCTTGTTTCTGACATGTTTCTTGCACATAGACAATGCATGATGCATATGGTTGGCACCTAATGGACTTTGCCATACAAATTCCTTCCTCGTGGCTACCTGTACAGTATGAATCTGCATGAATTCAATACCCAAAGTGTGGAGACTGAACCAGGCTTCACATTTCAATGTCTCTGTCCTTATCGCCAACCGCCCAGTAGCGTTCTGCCTCTATGACACTAGCCACCTGGAGGAGCAAGATCAGAGCTCACAAGCTGAAGGGACACCCTTCATTGTCAAACTGTCAAAGAGGCAGATGCCATCCACAAGTTTGGAGAATCCACACCAGCCCCCCACTCCCATATATTCTGATCTGTTGACTGCCAATTCAGGGCTGTTTCTCACTTGTCTTTCAAGGTGTCAGCTGTAAGCTCAAGAGTCCACATACCACCTTTACGTTCTGAGATGCTGGGAGAATAAACTCACTGCCATCGAGCTGATTCCCACTCATAACGACTCCATAGGGCAAGGTAGAACCACCCCTGTAAGTTTCTAAGACTCTTAATGATTGACAGTAGAAAACCCATTTTTCTCCAAGTGGGTTCAAACAGGTGACGTTGTGGATCACAGCGCAGCTGGTGACCACTGTCCCACCGGGGCTCCTCTTAGTTCAACAAGAATCTAGAATAACTCACAGAATTCTTGGAGAATATACCATACGGTGACTTCCACTTTATTGCTGTCAAAAAAGATCCCCATGAACTACCATGTAGGCTAAATTTGGGGAAGATTCACAGTACAAAGCTTCCCTGCTTAAAGGAATAGGCCACCCTCCCAAGGACAAATATTCTCCTTAGCCAAGTAGTTCTCTTAGCCATTGTTTTCCATGTTTTTAAATCATGCCTCTTGAGGCTAGTTGAGTGAATCTTCTGGCCAGCTCTTACTTTCCACTATAGAGGCTGAGATGTCTCCTGAATGCCCCAAAGCAAGGGACTCCAATTATGCCAATGGCTAGTACTCTGAAGACAAGGACAAAGACTTTCTTAGTTAAGGTGAAACTAGGTCATTTACTCTACATGGTGTCTGTCCCAATTCCTGGAAGACTGAATCGTAAAGCACTATAGTAAAAGTTTTCCTCACCCCCCCCTCCCCCCAGGGCAGCTTTACTCCCTGGGAAAAGTCAGCTCCTCTTCTTTCCAACCACACTTTCCCCTGGCTTAATTCCTTCAAGCTCCTAGTGGCCAAGCTCACTGGGATGAGTGACAGAAGTTGGAGCCCTGATTGTCTCTGGATCAGATTATCACAGTGTCCGTGTTGACAAGAAAGGAGTCACTGACATAAAATCCAGTTCCTTCAGGGTCATGGACACTGTCTGACATTTGTACCCTCTGTAGAGGGAAATTTTATCTTTGGCTACTTGTTCTTTAATCTCTACCATAGGCTAAACTATGGACTTGAAATCCATTGAACAATATCTTTAAAGAAAGCACTTTTCTGTTATAACATTGTTGACATTGAAATAGTGCCTTTCTATACTAGAAGAACAGTGGTGGTATAGGGGTTATGCTTTGGGCTGCTAACCTCACCTAGAAACCACCAGCTGCTCCTTTTAAGAAAGATAAGACTTTTTACTCCTGCAAAGAGTTAGAGTCTCAGAAGTTCACAAATACAGTTCTGTTGAATGTATAGGGTCACTACAAGTCAGAATAGACTTCATAGCAGTTTTTATTCCTATACAAAGGAGCCCAAATGGCACAATGGTTAAAGCACTTGAGTGCCAACCAAAAGATAAGGAGTTCAAACCCAGTGGCTACTCTTCATGAGAAAGATGTGGGCATCTGCTTCTGTAAAGATTTACAGCTTGGAAAACCCTGTGGGGACCATTCTACTTGAGGCTTTAAAACCTTTGAGTCTGAATCAACTTACCTGCAATGGGTTTGGTAAGGTTCTGGATGGCAAAAAACAGTTTTTACATGAAAAGTTGAGCTTCCCAGTAGAGCTGCAGAAGAAATGGCCTGGTGATCTGCTTCTATAAACATTATACCTATTACAATGTGATGAAACAGTTCTACTCTGGTAACACAAGGGCCATCACAAGTTGGCCTATGAAACAGAAAATACATGCCTACAGTCAGCTCATTCTTATTGTTCCAGGAGTGTGTCTCTTTCCCATGATACCTTGTTACTTGTAATGTGGGACCTGTAGTTTGCTACCTCTGTGTAAATCCTTTCCATAGCCTACTGACAATATAAAGAGACAGGGTAGGGCTCTCAGTTTTCAGGATTTAGTGAAAGCAATCAGACATGCTATGGTTCATGTATGTTTTTTAACTTTTTGTGGTACATGGGAATTGGGTTCAGAAGGAGAGTACAGGTGATATCAAATGCCCAAACCTCTCAAAGCAAAGGATAAACTTTTCCAACCCCTTCCTGCAAAGAAGCGGATAGACACGAGGGATAACTTAGGAAGTAGGAAAGCAAGATTCAGGGAGCCAGTCTTGTATTCTTTGGCAAATGGGACTAGGATGGAACAAGATATCAGCCTGCAAATATTTGAAAATGTAAACATCACAGAGTGAGAGCATATTTGGCCTGATAGCAATAGGCTTAGCAATATCTTGAGATCCAGTTATGACATTGCTCATTGCTATCAGGTTCTGGGGACAGCATGAATGGAAAGAGGGTGGAGGCAGCCTAGACCAGACACATGGACACTGCATAGGACCAGACCCTCATGTTCCTTCAAGGAAAAGCTCATCCTTGATCATCCAATATCATTCTAAGTTCTTGATTTATGAATGGTCTGGTGTTCTTGGCATTTCATTTCAAGTAGGGAGTTTTTCAGTTTGATCTGAGGTAGTACCAGCCTACTCTGGTTGCAGGAAAAACAGCTTTGATAGAATCTTACCCTTGACCTAAAAGCAGAGCCACAAAGTCTGAGTCTACATTTCATTGCAACACACTGGTGAAACAACCAACATTGTAGATCCATGTAGATGGTTTTCCCTGCCCCACTGATCATTAGATACCAGCATGCTCATTTGGTACACTCCTTATCATTTCTCTGATTTACTTAGAGGGAAGCCAGCAGTGGGAACTTGCATACATTAATCCAACCATTCATTCAAGAAATGAGTCTTGGGCCTTTAGTGCCCATGACACAGAGTGGGTTTCCATGGAAGTTAATGAACTCAAGCCTCCAGGTTCCTTGCTTACACGAGCCCTTTCCGAAGCTTGCTACCTAATTTGATGGTCAGAATATTGCATTCCTTTCCTTTAAAGAAGGCCTGAGAAATGCTGCATTTTGCAAAACAAGCACATTAAAAGCTTAAACCAGTTGCCATTGACCCTGACTCCTGGCACTGCCTTTGGGTGTCGGGAGTAGAACTGGGCTCCAGAGAGCTCTGACTTCTCAGAAACAGATCGCCACATCTTTTCTGTCTTCTAAGTATCCTTGGGTGGGTTGAAATGTTGTTTGGTTTGTCATCAAATCCTTAACTTTTTGCACCACCCAGGGACTACAGTACAATCTTCAGGCTCCATACAACCCTGATCTGCTTCTGATTGCCAGCCCTGGAGAAAATTGGCACAAGTTTCATAGCCACCAGTCTGATACTAGGTGACTCCAGCCAACTAAGGCAAGATGTGAATTGAAACCTAGAGTCATATCATGTGACTCCAGAAGGCTGTATCCCTCCTTCTTGTTGCCCCCTTTCTATATCTGTGCTTCTGAGTATTAAGGAGTCCTGTATCCAATATCTGGTTAGGCTAAGGATACCACAGACATTGATCCCACTCAATGCATCCATGATGGCTAATGATCATCTACAACGAAGCTGTGCCTTACTTTGTTTAAGGTGCATCATTGTACACATGCACACGTGCACACACGCACGCACACTTCACTCTAAACTTGATCTCAAGGGTAATGGGAGGGCAGGGGAACAGATACACAGAAATGTGATCTTTCATTTCTGTTTTTCACAAGTATTTCTTTCTTGTATTTTCAGAGCCCAGGTAGCATGACCATATTGCCATTGAATTACTTCTAAAGGAATGCAAATGGAATTGTTGGCACATCGTGTTTCCGTGTCCCCATTCGAAACTGTCTCTCCTTGTGTGTATTTTTACATTGTGAGTAGCAGCATACACCCCAATCTATACTTCTTAAGGGATGAGAATATCTGGCTGCCTTGCTGTAGAATGTTAGACCTAGAAGGACCCAAGGTGTTTTAGAAATTAGGCACTTGTGCACTTCTGGTTCATTCATCCACCAATAAAGGCACAGTGCCCGTTGAAGAGAATGGGGCTTCCAAATCCCAGGGAACTCCAAATAGATAACATGAAATTTGGGCCTTTTCTCTATGTGATGAGACACATGTTGCTTGCTAAACAGCCCTGGTAGTGGAGTACAAGGAATTCCTGGATGGTGCCGATGGGCAATGTGCTCATCAAAAGGTTAGAGATCTGAGCCCATCCACAGTTGCCTCCTCCCAAAAGGCCAGGTGGTCTACTCCTGAAAATGCAGCTGTGGAAAGTCCTGCCCAGCACAATTCTGCTCTGATACCTTGGGGGTTGATGCAAGGGCCGCTGTTTCTCATTTGTATTATTGTGGGGCTGAATGTGTTCTGTGAATTCCATCTGCATGTCATCCCCATACCATGGTCTTGGTTGATACAGGGAGCCATAACTAGCCATTGTGGTCAGATTCCATTTTTCTCACCACCCTGCTCTTTTTTTCCCCAGGAACATCTTTTTAAAAAAATCTATCATCCTTTAGGGTTAGGGTGAGGCCTAAGGCTAAGGTTAAGGTTAGGCAAAGATGAAATAAAATAGCAAAAAAAACCCTTTCATCTTAATGAAGTAAAACATAGCAAACAAAATGTGCTGTCCAGAAGCAACTTAAATGTCCTGTATATTCAGGTGTGTCAGTGGAACCCTGCTGACCCTATTGGGTAAACATTGCACTGCTCACCACCAGGTTGGCAGCTCTAGCCCACCAGCCCCTTCCTGAGAGAGAGGTGAGTCTGTCTGTTCCCATGAAGAATGATGGACCCTCTGTAGGATCACTCTGAGTCATAAGCAGCATCTGCACCAGTTACACTCACACATGAATAATCAATGGGCTCTTATTTTTCAATATCAAAGTCAGCACACACTTTGTCAAAGATGGTTTGACAATGACGACAACGCTGGCTACTACTTCTGCTCAAGTTTGCCTATGGGAATAGAGTCCTTGTGACTGGAGAGAATAAACACAACTCACTTGGAGACACCCAGGTGACCTGGAAGATTTGGATTGTTTTCGTGGAAAAGACCATAGCCCCATTACCCTGATAAGAAAAGTTTTCGTGATGTTTATACGTTTTAATGAATGTTCCCATGTGCAGTTTTACCTGCATTCAGCTCATCTTCTTGCCTGAGAGGTCTAGTCTACCCTGATGCATCCAGCATACAAACACACTCTAGAAACGGGCCCGGATTCCCAAGCAATATGTGTAAAGAAGAAAGTGACTTCCTCTGTGTCTAATGGAGCCTGGGGACACATCCCATCAAGACCACAAGATCGGCACCTCAAAACCACCAGCCACTCCACAAGAGAGATGAGCCATTCTATGCCTGTGGAGTTAGTGTCACAGAAACCCACAGGGTGCCTATGAAATGAGAGCAAAGGAAGGGGTCATGATCATGAATACTTGACCCGTCCTGAGTAAGTCAGAAAAAAGGTCTATTGGATGCATAGAGTCTCCTAAGGATACTCTCCCTTATTCTATATTTTTAAAAGTTTCATTCAGGTATATGAACACACACACACACACACACAAAACAAGAAAGCACAGCAATTTCAACCAAAGCAGAAAGTGGGTGTGCACAGCCTTGTGCAAAAGGGCCAAAAGACCTGCTTTTCTTGGCTCTTCCGTCCTGCTGGCATGTAAGGCATGGGGTCTCTCCCTTGCTCGCTTTCTCCCAACATACGAGCTGCCTGCATCAGTTATTGCACGGGGAGAGGAAGCTGGGGAAATAGCACTTTCTGTAAAACGACCACAACTGTTGGTGGGAAGAAGGAGTGGTAAGAGGAAGGGAGGTTTCTTTCAAAATGTGTTTTCCTTAAGTCGCCAGTATCACAAAATCCAACTGAATCTCTCGCTAGAACCACCCCACTCCCCAATAGTTATGCACTTATTTAGCTCAGTGCAGAAACATCAGCTCCATTATTTGATTAGTATTTCTAAGAAAGGACTACTGGCAATTTGGTTACACACACGTACTTTTCAACCTGCTCTCAGGCACTGGGGAAGCTTGGCATCTGGGTTCTGGGCCCCTTTCAGGATGGTCATCTTTTGGGTTTAATGTTCAGAAAGGAAGGAACTGCTAAAAAGAAAAAAAAGAAAGAAAAGAAGAAAGAAAGAAACGCCAAGAAGGTATGGAAAGAGTGGTCCTGAGAGAGCCTCTTTTAGGTAAGTGCCTAGCTGTTTATCTGGAAGTCTTCCTGGTATTTCACTTGCACAAAATGATGGCATCTAACAATTCGGTATTCTACTCCTTGCTGTTGATTCTTGGGGCAATTTTAGCTGGGAGAGAAAGTCTCGCCTAGGGCTATTACTGATTGCTACGCATTTCTGACCTTGATGAGAGAGCACAAGGCAGGGTAAAAGACTGAAGTTGTAGTTAGTTGTGTGCACGTATGAATCTTGAGCTTGAGAGAGAGAGAGAGAGAGAGAGAATTGTAAGAATCACACTAGTTTCAAAACCCTTGCTATAGGTCAAAGAAAAAAAGATGAAGACAAACGCAAAAGAAGCATAAATCAATCCACAGGTTGAGTGGTGGGGAAAATTTGGGTCCTCACTTGTAAAATTACGGTGTGCTTTTGCTATAACCTGCTTTTTGTGACCAGCAATTTAAAGATAGGGTGAGGTTAGGGAGCAGATGTTGCACAGAAAATTTTTATTTCCTTCAGGCAACTAAACGCGGAAGTCTGAGAGGAGATAAAGTGAGACTTTGCAGGAGAAAGGTGGACATCTCGACGGGTGCGACACTCTCTTACTGAGCGTAGTCTGAAGTCACTTCAAATGATCCACAAACTATATTTTATAAAAGCATAATCTATGGGTCATGATCAAAATCCATAATGTTTCCAAAGTCAGAATTGTTTACATTCCTTATACCTACCACAGAAAACTTACATAACTTCCCACTCCCCTACTTCTCATAAGAATAGGTAACAGATTTTAAAATATTCCAGTGAGGTTTCCCCTACCGGCAACCCAAACTGATTTCTCCACCGACAAAGAAAAATATCTGACAGAAAAACACCGAGAGACCTCTGTAGTCTCTGAAAATCAACAACAAACTTGCTTTGACAGACCTTAGGGGAGGAAAACACTTGCAAAACTGAGTGGGAAAAATTCTTCTCTCCGACCTCGATCACTTTTACCGAGAGCAAACAAGACAACATCTGGAGTTTGTTTCTCAGGAAGGAAGAAAGGCTCTTTTTTTTTTTTTTTTTAGGTCCCATCATTAAGTAAAAACCCGTTTTCCATATGCAAACAGCACTTGTAAATTCCCCCAGATAAGCGTAGAGTCCTGAATGACTTAAGCCTGTTTTAAAGCAATCGCCATGCTCTCATTACCTTTGGAAGTTAAGTTCAGAGAGGTCCATGTGCCAGGGTTGAAGTTAGTGCGTACTCTTACCTGCAATGAATTCCGACTCCTGGCTGGCTGTGGAGTTGTGACAAGGCAGGAATAAAAAAGGGAAGGGAAAAACAAAAATCAGTCTGTGCAGGTTGCCTTAGCAAAGATACGTGCTTAGATTTACTCCATAGGAAGAAAACTCCCTCGCTGCTCACTGTCAGTCAGAAGCAAGTTGGTACAAGTTTGAGTGGGGATTACCTGAAGGGATTGAAAAGAGAAAGAAAGAGATTGGGCTTGGGCGGAGGAAGGGAGGAAAGGAAAAGAGGGAGGGTGAGGGAGGAAAGTTAGGACAGAGAGAGAGAGAGAGAGAGAGAGAGAGAGAGAGAGAGAGAGAGAGAGGAGTCCGTGATGTCATTAGTACTACGTCTTAAGGAAATCTACAGACCAGTAAAGGATTCTAATGGACACTGAGCTGCAGTCCCTGCAAACACCTGTATTAAAGAAACTGGTGTCTTTTTAAAAATGCCAGTTAGTCTTGGAAGAAACTTAAGTCACTCTTATCAAAGGCTTTTAAAGGCCCCTCCGTTGAAGTAAAGCATAAATAAATAAGCAGATTATCTTTTCTAGCAAGCTCTCCTTTGCCCCAATGTTCTCCCCTCCCTTTTCCTTGTCCTTTCCAAATGAATATTCACAAAACTCTCTGCTTCCTTGAAAATTCAGAACAAACTGAAACAGACTATACCGATAGCAAATATGTATGCTCTTAAGCAGGACGATTTAAAAAAATGCTGCAAACCGAGGGAAACAGGTTTTTAGCTCAATCCCCTTATGGTTCTGTTGATTTTCCTATGTTGATTTCTCTGATCCAAAAATGTAAAAACTGATGTCACAGAGACATGGGAAAGGTTGACTTCATCAGGATCTGGGGAGTTGAGATTGGGATATGTATGGGAATTTGATGTCCAACATTCTTGAAAAGCCATAGCTCTTTTATGAGCAATGGACAGATTTTCATCCTCGAGGCAGAAACCTTAGGGGAGATTGTTTTGGTCTCTGAAATGGGAAGCAGTAAACATGCTCAGGAGACAGTCTTGTATCCCTGGAGGCTAGTCCCAGGCTCACACGGCTGACTGCCCTTGTGTGCAGCCCCTGACGCCTGGTGACTCCATATCCAGGGAGTAAAAAGCTGCCTGGTCCTACACCATCCCTACGCATTGTGAGTCACAGGGTTTTCAATGGCCGGAGTTTGGCCATTCTTTCTTCCTAATCTTAGTCTGGAAGTGCAAGTAAATCCTGTTCATCAGCCTTGTAATCCACAATCCTCTGCTGGAAAAATGGTGGTGGCCGTGAATAAGGAATATTGGCTGGAAAGGGATCTCATTCTATAAGATGGAAGGCTAAATAAAATTCTACCTCTGAACCCTCTTAAATCCTGAGACAGGATGTGCCTCCCATAAGTGTCTCTGCTGATGAGAAGCCCACGTAGGCTAGAGAAGCACAGGTTCTCCTGATTACAGACATGATGGCATTGGCACAGGACCTCTGAACGGACACCTTGTTGAGGCCAGCATTGTGCATCTTGCTTGCCTGGGAGGGTACAAGGAGAAGAGGGATATGTATATCACTGTCCTGGTGGGAGTTGGAAGCCCAGCCTTGCTCTTGGAGAGTTGCTGCTGGATTTGAACTGTCAACCCTCTGGGCTGCAGGATCGCACACAACCACTAGGCCAGTGGTCAGCCCCAGGGATGTATTTTTATTGGAAATCCATCTTCCCAGGATTCACACGCATGTCTCCACTTCACTTGAATGCAGCTACTGCTGTCCTAAGGACTGGAGTTGCCCCATTTTCCACCCCCACCTCCTCTTTCTTTCCTAACCCATGCCTCGCTCCTTGGGTAAGTGCTGACATTCTGGTCTTTTTTAAAAATAATTTTATTGGGGGTTCATACAGATCTTATCACATTACATTCATCCATCGATGTGTCAAGCACATTTGTACATTTGTTGTCATCATCATTTTCAAAACATTTTCCTTCTCCTCAAGTCATTATTATCAGCTACTCAGTTTCCCCCCTCCCTCATGAACCCTTGATAATTTTATAGTTTTTTTTTATGTCTTACACTGACTGTTGTGACCATAACCTTGGTGGTCCCAGCATCCCTAACTAAACAATAAGCCTTGTCTACTTTATAATTCTGATTTCTGTCCCATATTTTATCCTCACTCTATCCAGGAGTTTCTAGTGAGGTTATTTTCAGAGCAATTATTGTAGTGTAGGGCACCACTTAATCTTTCTGGTCTCAGGGTTGTAGAGACAGATGTTTGTGGGCTATATTCATCCATTGAAAGAATTGCTTCCATTTGTCATCCATTTTGCACCTTAGATGGGTTTCCATGAGCTTTTAAGACCCCAGTTACTATACACTCAAGCAGAGAGTAAAACATTGTCTTTGTGAACTAAATTATGCCCACTAGCCTTGGGTTTCCCCCACGGCTATGATCCCAAACCTCCAGGCCCAGTAGCACATTCCCTCAAAGTGTCTGGTTATGCCTATGAAGTTTTTATAACTTTGCCCCCTGCATGGACCACCGCATTCATGAATGGTGCAAGGAAAGACTCAAAGCCTTTTCAATGAGTCCAAAACTGCATGAGCAGCAAGTGAAGAGGAGTGTGGGGAAGAATTTGGTAGGAATAGCCATTGCCTCAATTGGTTCCATGTGAAGGACTATTTATCTAACCTTAACCAGCAAGTAAGGCTTATCTACAAATTGAACTGAACTCAGGGATGACTTTTAGGGTAAGGGTATCACATATGTGATTCACTACATTTTCAACAGTCCTGTTCATACTTCATCTTATAGTTTGATCACTTCCGTCTTCTTTGAGAGGTAGCCTTCAAAATAATACTGGCTTCTCTTTGTCGCTGAAAAAATATATGCCAACTGAACTAAAAATCTATTCTCACTGGAGGAATGAACTTCAACTCATATCTCAATTATGAAATACCCATTTACGGCTCTTGTACTTTTTTTCTGTAAAAGATACATACTCACTGCCAATGAGTTCATTTCAACTCATAGAAATCCTATAGGACAAAATAGAACTTTCCTCTCCGGTTTCTGGGACTTTAAATCTTGACAGGAGCAGACAGGCTCATGTTTTCTTCTGCAGAGAGGCTGGCAAGTTCAGACCAATGACCTTGTGTTAGCAGCTCAGGGTGTCGGAGCAGAGCCCACTATGCCCCCCCCCCAATCAGGGCTCTTTCAACTATAACACAAAAAAACTCACCCAAAGGCAGTGCCACGGAGTTACCCTGACTCACAGCAATGCTACGGGACAGGGTAGGGTTGCTCCTTGGGTTTTCCAAGACCGCAAATCTCTAGAGGAGTAGAAAGCTCTGTGGAGCCACTGGTGGGTTTGAACTGTTAATCTTGCCGCTAGCAGCTGAATGCATAACCTGCTACATCGCTAGGGTTCTTGGCAAGTCAACATTTCATATCTGCAGTTCTTTAATGGATGTTTCTGGCCCCAGCTTTAACGAATTAACAGTTAAACGCTATTTCTTAATTTATGGAGCTCTTTCAGAAATGTTGTTAATTTGGTGCTCAGAGCCAAAGGTGGGCATGATTAGTTGCATTTTATTCACCTAAACCTGGGCCTCTTGGGAATGGGTATTCTGTGTTTTGCTTAGTCACAGAACTAAAAACGGGTGGGTTGAGCCTCACATCACTCTTACCCCTCTCAGCCCATGCATTTTTCATTATGCTCCATTTTTCTCAAATTAGTCTGTTGTGGACATACATATGTATGTGGAGATTCCTTTGAGTATTAAGGAATACACTCCATGAATTATAACCACACTTTAATCGTCTGGCAAGTTTTTGTTGCTGCAAATCATGCATGGTAGAACACACATTCATTCATAACATAGCCTTAAAGACCAGGAAAGAAGAAAATTAGTCAAATAGTATAAATATCTTATATTCTTACATGTTAAGACCATACTCTTTAACTTTATCTTATTTTCCTAGCTTTTATCTTTTTTATTTGGTGGTGTGTCGATGCTTGTGTCTTGTGATTGATAAAATACAATAAAAAGATGAGGGGCATTATCAATGCATAACTCAATGGTTTGAGATGTGCTTGAGAACATCTTAAAATAAATGCCCATAAGACGTCTGTTTCAGAGGACAGACTCTGTTTTACATGGTTTAGTAACTGAGTGAACTATTTAAGAATTTCTGGAAACTTCTAGAAAGGCCAAGTGAGGAAAAATAAGATAAAACTTTATGCCAAAAATTAGAGGACAAAGATTATGTTACATCATCCAGCCTCCCTTGCATCACTGAGTGAAATCTATTTCATAACCCTTGCCTAAGAGACAGGGTCCGGAACCTATTGCATAAGATTAGGTAACATAACAGTTAATCCAAAAAAAAAATTTAACACACAACAATAATAGTTAATCATGCTGTAACTGAAGCTTTTCAAGATTATTGGGTGAGTCACCTAAAAAAAGAATAATTATTCAGTAACTAATGTTATATATTTTTTTGTTTTGTTTGTCTTTAGCTAAGAAGTTAATTGAAAGCAAGACTCTCAAAAATGTCAAATTTGCATAGACTACACACCTAAAGTCTGGCTTTTTATCCAAAGTCCTGAGAAGATGTCTAAAAATTTGGGCAGAGAACTTCATAAGAACCAGCTTTTTCAAGAAAGTCATTCCTCAAGAATAATTTCCAAAAAAGAAAAAAAAAAAGATCCTGTAGTGCTTCCAATTCTCATCTTGGCTTGAACGGAGACATGAAAAAATCCTGAAGTGTGATGAGAGAGAAAAATGCATTTGTACCTTTGAATAGATTCTATTTAAGTTGGGTTAGATATGAAGCTATTTATAGAGGGTTATGTCAGTACTTTACACTTCAGCGGAGCCTCCTATGCCCCAACCTGTTTAAAGAGATGTTCCTGGTGGGTATGATTTGTCTAAGTAATTTCCTGCTATTGGGTTTCCACCTCAGCCATTGAAATCTCCCTTGAGATGTAGGTGAGCTATGGAGGACAAAGTCTGCCCTTTTCAACTCATTCCAGGCTCTTTAGGTTAGACTAGGGGACCCAGTTGACTTTGAGCTTGTTTAAGGGACCCTGAAAGTTGCGATCTTATCTTAGGGTTATTTCTTTAGAAGTAGATGTTATGACAACTGTGTGTGTGGAATTTATTACAGGATTGCTCTTGAGAGAAACCCATCCAGGAATAGGGGAAAATAGGGAGCAGGGAGTGGGAAGAAGAAGCCAAGTAAAGATGTGATTTCTGGTCATGTCCCAGCTCCTACCTGATCCTGTGCAGAGTTCTTGAATCAAAATAGAATCTTAGGTAAAGGAATTAGGCTTCATAGTCAGACCCCAGTGAGTTAGTTGTTGGCTACCTGTAGAGGAAGATGGTGGGGTCTGTGGTCATCCCCTAAGCACTCTTGTCCTGTGCATCTATAATGGAAATGGCTCTTCTAGTCTAAGGGCAGTCTTCCAAAGGTGTTTCTAGGTGGTCAGGTGATTAGAAGTAAAGTTTAGAAGTACATGCTCAGACAAGGGAATTTGATTTGAGGAGATCTGAATAGATGACTAAGAGTGTTGACTACAATAGATAGTGCTGTGATTTTCTGGAATGTTTTCCCTTCCATAAGTATTATCCCTTATCACGGCCCCCCTATTTTCCCATCATGCTCTGCCCTCCTACTCCCACCACAGTAATAAAATAAAATCAGGAATCGAAGCACTAAAATGTAGAATTCCATTTAAGATGCACATGATCAGTTCCTCAATGTCAGGAGGATGCCCACAAGCACTTCTAGCTCACCTTTGTCATAGATATCTCCATAATCTGATTGGATTGCTAACTAAAGCAGGTGAGACTTCTCTTTGTTGCTTCACTGTTAGGTGCCATGGAGTTGGTTTTAATCTATAGCAATCCTATGCACAATAGAAGGAAACACTAACAAGCCCCCTCTCCCTTGCCCCGTGCTATCCTCACAATGGTGGCTATGCTTGAGCACATTGTTGGAATTGTGTCCTTCCATCTTTTTGAAGGTCTCTCTCTTTTCCCTGACCCCTGACTTTCTTTTTGCTGAGTTGTAAAAACCCTACTACCTCTGCACTCCATACATTGCAGTTTAGCAGAAAGAAGCTACAAAGAGCTAACCTTAAGACAGTGTGCTGAGTGACATGTGAGCAACAGAGACTCCCTGCTCACAGAAAGCACAATGAGGTCTGCTGGGGAGTTTGCAGGTAGGCTTCCAAAGAATAGGGCATTCAAATTCAACCTTAGCTTTTCATAGGGAGGGACAAAGAAAGGTTATAGGTATTCCAGGAAAAGACAACAGAATAAATAGTGGCGAAGATTAAACAAATAATAATAATGATTGACTTGGAGGACTCCCAAAGAGTGTAGCTGTAACCTTAATCATCACAAGATAAAACGGCTCTGATTATTGATGGACTAAGGGTGTGCCCTTAAGTTTGAAAGAATATAGATTCAATTTTCCTTGATTTGACCTTATCCTATAACTAGGAACCCTTCTCTATTATAGGCACAGAAGAATAAAATCCAAGTTTTATTTAGTGTCAACATTTTTTTACTATCGACTTTTTAAAATTAAGAAATCTAACTTCCACACCAGACATTTAAATCACCCAGCAGACATGAGCTGGTTCTGAACTTACAGCGGACAATCCCTTTTATCAAGGAAATTCACCTTAGCCCAATGTCACCTTCATAAAAGTTACATGACTCCTCATCTTGCCCCTTTGCAGTCCTACTGCTCCCATGCAACAGCTCTCTTTCATTGTATGCCCCTATGAATGGCTTGGCTCTGAGAAAAAAATGGAAGCTTTCATGAGCAGAAATGTTGCTGAAAGGCATCAAGGAGGGAAATCACACAGATCCAGTGGGAGTTTGAAGGAACCTAGAGATCATTCCCATCACTTTTTTTTTATTTTGCTGATTAGGATCCAGAAGACCAGGGGAAAAGTGATTTGCATGATATCCGGAGTGTGGACTTTGGAGTTCATTGGAGAACTCCTCATTGAAGGTCCTCGGGGGCATCCCACGTTTGTCGGTTCAGGTAGACACATGTATCCACAAAGGTTGCTCAAATTCCAGAAACTTATGTAAAAGCTAGCATTGATATAAGAAAGGGCTGTCAACATGTGCCAACAAGCTCTTTGATTTACGATCCCTGATGGATTTGTCCAGGTAAGTTTTAATAGAACAAGGGTAATTATTCCTGAGACACAGACCTGATGAGCTCATCTTGTGGCTTTTCTAGCAGGGTCAACTAGGAAAGGGGGTCCTGGGTATTTAATTTTAGTGGAAGCTAGGGCCACCCCTGTTCTCAGCATCTCAGCTCTGAGTGACATGACCAAGTATGGAGATACACAGGACATCTTTGGAGAATATAAGAACATATCTTCTGAATTGTTTGACTTGCCTTATGAAAATGGAACCAGTTCTAACATGTTCTCATTTTCACTTATTCCATATGGCCTAAATAAACAAAATTCCATGCTATATCACATTAACCTCTTCCTGCCTCCAAATTTTTATTAACCTAGAACTCATAAACCACTCCTCCCCCCGCCCCGCCACAACTGTCCCATTCTCTAAAGGTCCAGGAAGGTAAAGAAACAGATCATAAACATGAGTGACTTTCTTTTCTTGAACAGAGAATTTACCAAACTCATTGCCATGAAGTCAATGTGAATTCACAGCGACCCTACAGGAGAGAATACAACTGCCTCTCTGGGCTTCTGAGACTGTCGGAGTGGCTGGAGTTTCAAACAGGTGACCATTCAGTTATCAGCCTAAATGACAAGTTTTATGACATTATTCTGGTGAAGAATATCACTCATCCACTCACCTCTATCAAGTCAGTGCTGACTCACAGCGACCGTCTCGGGCAAGGTGGAACTGCCTTCGTGGGATTCGGAGATTGTAACTCTTTACAGGAGCAGAGGTTTTAGTTTTTCCTAGATGATCTGGTGATTTCAAAGTGCTGATTTTGTGCTTAGTAGCCTAATGTGTAACCTCTGTATTACCAGGGATTCTGGGTGAACACTAGGGAAGTTTTTTTATTCTATGAAAGATTTGAGAGATTTCAAAATTATCAGTTGAGAACAATTCGAGGGGGTGCTGCAGGAAAAAATAAAAACAATTTGAGACAGACCTTAGACTGTCCATTAGTCAAGCCTGTACCTGGGATTAGTTTTGTTTCAGTGAGTTACATGCAGTACAAGTACAGCAATCACTCCATGGAAGAAAGATGTGTACCTCTGCAAAGAGGTACAGGCTAAGGGCAGTTCTGTCCTGTCCTATAGTGGGGCTGTGAGTGGGAATCAACTCAATGGCAATGAGTTTGGTTTTGGAGCTTGGTGGCAAAGACAATCCACTCTGTTTTTCCCCAGAAAGACCTCCTGAGGAGAAACAAGGCACAACTCTCACAGAATGACTTAAGTTAGTATGGTCTTGGATTTCTTTTCCTCCACTGATTTTTAAACTAATTCTATGGAAGCAGTCATCAGATCCCCTGCCCTATGGACTCTTCCAGATGATGTCCAAATGGACTTTGGGGGGTGGGCGTCATTGCAGTCTCTCTTTGTTCCTTGAGGCTCCCAGGGGAGAAGCAAATGAGACTGATCATCCTGGCACCTTGCATATTCTACCCACTAATATCTCCCTAAGAAGAATTCCTCCCAGGGAAACACTGAGGTTATTGTATGGCCTGATTGGACCATCCTTTGAACAGATGGGGCAAAGATTAGCTAAACATGCAAACATTACCGAATAGAGATGTTGCCTCCAAATTATTGCTCAGTAGGATGAGCAAACATCCTGGTTTCCTGTGACTGTCTCAGTTTTAGCACAGAAAGTTGTGTATCCTGGGAATCACTCTTTGGTTGAAAAACTGCATTCTTGGTTACCATAATACCTTGTGGGAATCCCTCAGCTGTGCATATAGTTCATGCACGTAGCTGCTAATGAAAGGCTGGAACTTTGAATGCGCTCAGAGGTGCTTCATAAGGCCTAGAGGTCTAGTGCTGAAAAAAATCAGACACTGAAAACGCTTGGGTGCATAGTTCTCCTCTGACACAGGTGAGGTCACCCTGCATCAGCATCAACTGTGTGACCACTGACATGGTCTTACTTTCCCAGTGTGTCCTCATTTCTTTTTAGTGACCAGTTAAGAAAAGTGTAATAACTGGAAAATAAAAAATATTAATTCAGACATGATATCATAATTTTCTAGCACTGGATATATATTTGCTACATTCTGTATACAATATAATTGTGTCAAATAGGAAAATGTGCTTAAATGAATTCAGTATAGAAATGTCTATGGTTCTGTATAGATGCTGATGTACAAACCAAACTCACTGCTATCAAGTTGATTCTGAGTCATAGAAACCCTTCAGGACAAAGTAGAACCGCCCCCATGGTTTCAAAGAGTAAATCTTCTTGGGAGTAGAAAGCCTCATTTTTCTTTCTCCTGGGGGCAAGCTGGTGGTTTTGAACTGCTGACCTTGAAGTTAGCAGTCCAACGTGCAACCCACTCAACCACCAGGGCATCTGCTGACAACCTACCTCCTTTTAAACATCCATAGTTAGTTGGTGATTCTTAGGTCTCGATCCACAGCCTGACTTTGGACCTGGTGAGTTATAAAACACTATTGGCATTACCAAATGATGACTGGATTTCTTGTTGCCTTACCCATATTGGGTATATTTTGCATTAGCTATTGTTGGTGCAAACTTACTTCTTGTTCGGGCCACATACTTGAGACTTGGTTCACTTCAGATTCAAGTTTGTAAGCAAATTGTTCTATAGTCATTATTTGTGTCAATTAAGAGATATCGAGAACACTATTAACTATGGAAGCATATGCCAATACAACCATTCAAATTTTTGAAGACAGTATATCATATTAACAGTTTTTTCAGTGTTGGTGCCATGGGCTGATCAACAGAAAAACAGTACCCACAGGGTAGAGTCACTGTCTCCAGTTCACTTCAAACCAGAGGACCAGCACCTTCCTTTAAAAGCCACGCCAGATCATTCATCTAGAAATGTATCGAGTGCTTGTTTACATGAGCTCCATTAACTGCTGCGAGGCCTCACTGGTGTGTGACTCGAAGTCCAGGCAATCTCCTCTGAGATAGGAGGCCCTGGGTCCTATCACCACTCGATTATCAGGAATTGTACTTTAGACCCAGCAGGTTGATCCTCAGCCCCAAACTTTAAAAGGCATTTTCAGAATACTTCACTATTATAGACTATGTTATTATCATCATGAATAATTCAGTTCCTATTTTAACCTCTTTCTAATGAGCTCATGTGCTTTCAAAAGCACTGATGTCAATGTTTTTGTTCTGTCCTTCACAACCATGAAGAACATTGTTTAGATCCAATGGAAAAGGGAGCTGGAGTCCCCCAGAATCATTTCATGGATTACTTGGAGAAGAGAAAAATACTGAATGAAGCATTTTGCATTTTCACATTTTATAGTTTAGTGGCTAGTCCATGCTTGGTGCTAAACTACCTATTACATTGTATCTTCTTGGGTGGGTGATACCAGTGCCAATAAGTTGCTTCTGATGCTGTTTGTGATGATATTTCAATTCCTAACATATTGGTAAGATGCCAGGTGCTGTAGTGAGTTACACGTTAGGCTGTTAACTATAAGGTCAATAGTTCAAAGCCACCAGCCATTCCTTGGGTGAAAGATGAGGTGATCTACTCTTGTAAAGAATTTTAGGAGGGGCTGAGCCCTGGTGGTGCAGTGGTTGTGTGCGGGACTGTGACCCACTGGGCTGGCGGTTCAAATACAACAGCAGCTCTCCAGGAGCAAGGCTGGATCTCCCACTCCCACCAGAGGGTAGTGACGCCCCTTCCAAAAAAAAAAAAGAAATAGTGTTGCATTTGGGCTGAGCCTTGGTGGCGCAGTGGTTGAGTGTGGGACTGTGGCCCATTAACTAGGTGATTCAAATCCAGCAGCAGCTCTCTGGGAGCAAGGTTGGGTAGCTCCCACGACCACCAGAGCTCAGTGATGCCCTCCCCCTCCAAAAAAAAATTACAGGGACAATTCTATAGGAATTGCAATCCTTTCCTATAGGATTTCTATGAGTCAAAATCGACTTGAAGTAATTGAGTGAGAGTGAGTGTGTGAGTGAGAGTGAGAGTGAGTGAAGGCTTTTTATGGACTGATTTTTCATTGATTTGTAAAGTAACTCACCAGGCCTTTCTTCCTAGTCCTTTCTAATCTAGAAGTTTAATCTAATCTAAGTCTAATCTAATCCAGAATGAGACTGGTCAACTTCATAGCAACACTACAAGTCTCTATGAGATACATGGGCTGGAAATGGACCGCAGATCTTTTGCTAATATTGTCATACATATACTTACTTGCTCACTCATGCATTCTCTCACTCTCACACTAACTCAGTCTGTCACTAGCTCACTCTCACTCTCACATCACTCATTCCTTCACTCACTCTCATGATGTCCAGTCTACAACCATGGGGGAATGGCAGGGAAGAGGGCAGAGTTTCATATTGTCGTGAGTGGGTTTGTCTTAAGTGGAGGCCCAGAGAACAACCACCACAGTAGAAAAGGTCTCTTCTCACTCCAGAAATTAAGTCCTGGCTGGGCCACAGGTCATTCAGAGCATAGTGTATGTTTTCTGGTTCTTTATTCGGTTTAGCCGTAGGTGATATGATTCTGTTATCATTTCCTCCTTGTGACTTTCCAAATTGCCTCCTGGAATCCATATAATGTCTACCTCTGAAAACCACACAGAATTTCGCCAAACCCATGATCTTTCCTCCCCACCCCTATTCTGTGAGATATAAGTGAGAAAGCACTGATGAGAATTCTCCAGGGCCCATCTTAGATATTTGTTATTAGCCAGAGAATTGGGTAAACAACTAGATTTCTTTCTTTGGAAGCTTTCTTATTGGGAATTTAAACCAAGTTGCCAAGTATTCTAGCTTCTGTGGATAAACTGAGAAACACAAATTGATCCATTATGTGAAGTGCAAGATCCCAGCCCAATCGTCACCCACTTAATAGGACTTTGCACTGAAAGAAGTGGTGTGAGTGTGTGCTGGACACTCTTGAAATGGCAAGTGGGAACTCCACCTCGTCCTTATCAGTCTCAGGGAAAGGTAAGTGCAAGCTGAGCAAACATGGTCCAAAGAAGCCACAGCATCACCCAGAGTCACAGCAAATGTATTCAACCAAAGACGGGTTCCATGAGAACGCTTCCTGTGGTCACATTGGACCTGCCACCCTCCTTCACCTTATCAAGCATATGTGAGAGAGAGTGCTGAGTCTCAGCACACCAAGGAGGAGAGAAAACAAACACGCTCAACCAAAGGGTATCCCTCCACCTCTTCATCATTCGCTCCCTTTGTGGCTCTATATAACAATGGAACCTGGAGATTAGGGTCCAAGGTCAAGCTCCTGAAACCAAAGTCATGCAGCCCTTAATTGCCTAGGCAATGACCACACCTGGACATTCAGGAAATGGAGAGTTATTTCTTCAGTTCGGCACAGTTTCTGATTTTAAAATTTTCCCCATTAAGAAATATTCCAGAGAGATTGCACCGTCATGCATTTATTCTCTTGCTCTTTTTTGTATTCATGGCTGATATTTATTTCAAGGCGCTCTGGTGGCTGAGTGGTGAGGTCAGCAGCTCACATGTATCGGAGGCTCCTCTGGAAGACGAGGAAGCAGACTGCTTTTGTCAAGATGTACAAGAAATCCTAGGAAGTGGTTCCTCTTTGTTCTGTGGGGTCTCAATATGTCAGCATTAATTCAATACGAGTGGGTTTTATTTATCTTCCATTGCATTTTAAATGTTGTTTTTATTATTATGGTGAAAATAGATGTCAACCATTTTCAAATGTGCAACTCAGTGACATGAATACATTCACATTGCCATGCAGTCGCCACCACCATCCATCTATAATTCTTTTCGTTACTCTTGATAAAAATTCTGAATCTCTCAAGCATGACCTCTACTCCTGACCCCTTCACCTGCCCCAGGTAGACAGTAATGCATTTTCATCCTCACGCATTGACTTCCCCTGGTTAAATGGGCTCAGTCAGTATTTATCTTGTTGTGACTGACTGATTTTTCTCAGTATCACGTTTTCAAGGTTCTTCTATGTCAGTTGTTATTGTTGCTAAGTGTGATGTGAACAACAGAATGGAGTGTTGCTTGGTCCTATGCCTTCCTCACAATCCTTCCTAGAATTGAGTCCATTTGGATCTCCTACTTTTTCACTGACTTTTAAAAAACTTAATGTGATATTCTTTCCAGTAATTTGCCTTTCATGATTACATGTCCGAAGCAAGCCAGAGCAAACAAACAATAAAAAAGCAAAGTAAGCCAGACAGTTTGGCCACTTTCTCACCTCTACTATGCCATAGTAGAGCTTTTTCTTTATGATTGAACAATCGGCCATTGTATAGACTTACAATGTTTTCTGTATACATTCATCAGGTGATGGACTCTTAGGTGATGACTATTTGGGAGATAATCGTAAGCAGTGCTGCAATGAGCACTTGAAATCTAAGTATCTCTTTGTATTCCTGTCTTCAATTCTTTTGGGAATCTACACAGGATTGGAATTGATGAGTTACAAAGTAATTCTACATTAAACTCCATCAATAGTGGTGTTGTCAAACTGTTTTCCAATGCAGCTATCGCATTTTACAACCCCACCAGGAAGAGGTGAGGGTTTCAGTTCCTCCACATCCTTGTCAGCCCTTGTTCTTTTCCTTTTCCCCTTCAGATAACAGTCATCTTGTTATTGTTGTTTTCTGTGTTATCCAACTCCATTCCCACTCACTGTGACACTACAGAACAAAATAGAACTGCCTCCTAGGGCTTTGTAGACATTAGTCTTTACGGGGATCTTGACTGGAAGCAGACAAAACCAGGAAGATGTTTACTTAAGTTTTATTGACTATACAAAGTCATTCAATTATGCCTTTAGAACAAATTATGGATAACATTTCAAAGAATGTAAATTGATTGTGTTCAGATAGAACCTAGAGGACAGAGATGAAAAAAGGCAGTCAGTCATGCAAGCAGAAAAAGTGGACGATGCAAGGTTTAAAATCAGGCCAGCGAATGCCTGGGTTGTATCATTTAAACATGATTTTCAAGCTAATGCTGAGCAAATCATTCACGATACCACTCTATGTGAAGAACAAGATTGGAGGAAGACTTGCTAGCTGTGTGTAGCATGCTGACGGCACAACTTAGTTTGCTGAAAGTCAAGAAGAGTTGAAACAAAGGAGACTTGAAGAAAACCAAAGATTTCATGTGTTGTGATAGATTAAACTTTAGCATAAAGAAAAATCCCATGGCTGGACCATAGACAACATCATCAATCAAGGAGAAAAGATTGCCATGGATTCTATTTTACTTGGATTAACAGTCAACACCTATGAAAACAGCAGTCAAGAAATTGAATGGCCTACTGCATCAGGCAAACCTGCCATAAAAGACCTCTTTATAGGGTTTAAAAGATGTCACCTTGGGCTGAGCCCCAGTGGCGTAGTGGTTGACTGCGGTACTGCACCCCACTGACTTGATGGTTGAAATCCAGCAGAAGCTCTCCAGAAGCAAGGCTGGACCTCCCTCTCCCACCAGAGGGCAGTGATGCCCCCAAAATAAAACAAAAAATAAAAGATGTCACATTGAGGACTGAGATGCTTCTGCCTCCAACTAGGGTATTTTTACTCTCAGCATATGCATATGAAAGGTAGACAGTGAATAAGGAAAAAAGGGATGCATTTAAATGATGGCTTTTGCAAGGAATATTGAATATAATATGGACTGTCAGAAGAACAAAATGATCTGTTTTGTAATATATATAACCAGAATGCTTCTTGAATGCAAGGATAAGACTTTGTCTTATATTCCATGGACATGTTAATAGAAGGGACCAGTCCCTGGAGATGCCATCATACTTAGTAGAGAATCTGTGAGTAAGAGAAAGGCTTTCATTGGTAACAATTCTCACAGTGACTGCAATAATGGTCTTGAGCATAGCAATGGTTGTGAAGATGATACCGAGCAAGAATTCACCTGTGGTAGTAGGCTTGGTTTTTAGATTTTGTCCTTTATTCTTGTCCATTCTCCCTGATTGTGCTGCTAACAGCTGGTCAGCAGTTAAAATGACCAGTCTCTCCTTGGTAGAAAGATGAGGTTTTCTGCTCCCATAAAGATTTATGGTTTCCAATGATGAGAATAGAGATACCACCAAGGTAACCTTGTAAGGTGTGTGTGTGGGGAGGGGAGGGTGAAAGGGGAAATCAATCACAAGGATCAAATATAATGCCCTCCTAGGGGCACGAAATACTAGTTTATAATTTAACAAGGGTTCATGAGGGAGGGAGCGAAGATGGGATGGAGGGAGGGTGGGGGAGGGAGGGAAAGTGAAGAGCTAATATAAAGAGCTCAAACAGAAAGAAAATGCATTGAAAATGATGATGGCAACATATGTACAAATGTGCTGGATACAATGGATGAGTGTATGATTGTGATAAGAACTCTAAAATCCCCTAACAAAAGTATTTGATAATAAAAATATGTAGAGTTTCCGAAACCCACAGAGGCAATTCTACCCTGTTCTATAGAATGCCTAAGATGGCAACAAGTTTTGCCCCAGAATGAGTGTTTATCTACAATGTGCTGTTCTTCAAGTTCACTTTCATTGGGGGAACTTTCACTTAACATGTGCTACAACTCACTCGCCTTTTAAAACCTGCATTTCCATCCCCAAACCCAGGTCTGGCTTACCAGTAAGTAATATTCCTCACCCAGCGAAGTATGTACAACAAGCATACTTGGAGTATCAATTTCAGACTCAGCAATCTCACAGACAACCATTGCTATGTTTTGTTTCTCAAATGTGCAATTGTCTGTCCCCGGGGGACGGGCGGGGGGCGGGGGGGGGGGCCAGGGACAGGAGGGGGGTTGCAAACCCTTTAGACCCAAGAGTCAATCCCGTCCCTCCTAACAACTTTAAAATCATTTAAGAGCCTTAAATACACTTTTCCAAACAAATGAAATCGCTGTCATCTGAAATGACAACCTTCAAATGTTTGCAGTGTTGCTTCAGAGCTGCATGTTCACACTGAAAGAGTTCAATATGGCTGATGAGCTGCAGTTTGCCGACTGACCACTATTCTATCTTATCTTCTCATCAGCTTTCCTTTTATACCCTAGAGGACAGCGGAAAGATTGAACCTAAAAGGTAATACTTCCTTAAAGACACAGGGTTGTTCTCCCCACCCCCACCCCAGCCTGGCAAGATGGACAGAACAATGGGCAAAATAGCATAGGCCTAGATTTAGATAACCTAGGATTCCAATTCTAGAATGGCTACCTAGTAGCTGTGTGACTCTCAATTGGAGCAAGTTCACTGGTGTCTTTGAGCTGCTTATTTAGCCCAGTGAACTGAGGAAAATAAATTTCCCCTTGGGTTATTGAGCAGTTTAAATGAGCCTGGCAAGCAGAGTTCCTGTCTGAGGATGAGAAGGAACTGAATTGCATGGTGAAGGTGAACAACACTGAAATCATCTTTCTGCTTTCCTAGCTGGGTGTCCCCTTGGTTGGACTTGAACTCCCATACAGAAATAACCTGTACAAATCCCTTCTCTAGTTCCTCATTTTAGGTTCCTTCCCTCTGTCTGAATTGGGGGATGGGGTGGAACAGATAAGCTGCTTATTCAGCTCCATTCCAAATCTGCTGTTTTCACCAGCCTTTATGCAGGGTTGGCTTTAAAATCACCTTGACTGATTTGCATTCCCTGGAAGTGCTGCTGCTCCTCTCAAGGAGAGCAAGACTACTTGAGCAGTCAACTAGTTTGGATTACAGACAGTCTCAAGGTTATGAATGGGAATAATCTTTAAGTCAAAGTCAAAGTTGTATGTAAATAGGAAAGAGTCCCTACAGTTCTTGTTTAACCTTTCGTTAAAAAAAAAAAAAAAAAAAAAAAAAAACCTTTTCAGTGACCCAAAGCATCAAGTAAAAGTGATTAAGATGAACAATTGGTTGTGAAGTGGAGCTGATTCAATCATTTCAAAGTGAGGGCAAGTTTACTAAACATTGAAAGATAAATAATTGCCCAAAAGTCAACTGTTCATAATCCCAGACCTTACAGTACTTGGGAAAAGCACTTTAATTAGCTTGTTTCTAGGAAACTGGGTTTTATCATGCCAGCTTTCTTGAAGTGCCTTGCACTGTAGTGATCATCTATGAAGGTTAGGCTTTGTTTCTTGACTTTCACAGGGCATTTGCATTCAGAGCAATCAAGCATGCGAATCTACCTCCTGTCTTAGTTGTAGAACCTTTACAGAACCCGAGTCAACATTTGATATTGCTCAGATGCCCTTCTGTTCCTTGTTTGATGTTGAAAATGCACACACCACACACTGCATCCAGCACCACATGTGAGCAATCTGCTGGTGTGTCCATGTGTGAGGCTCACAGACACAGGGGAGGCATATATATAGTCAGCCTCTGGGTTATGATCGTCTGGCTTTACAAAAAACCCATGACTTTCCCTTGAAGATCCTGTAAGTTCGCTTTCACTTTGAAATAGTTGAATCAATCTCTGTTATCGTGAGATGTCTTCTTTGAGTAGCTTCTGGTCCACGGAGTCTCATACATATCAGGCAAAACACCACTGCCCATCCTGCACCACTCTCACAATTGTTTCTAGGCTGGAGCCCTTTGGTGCAGCCTTGGTGTTTATTCATCACCATAAAGGTCTTCCTCTTTTTTGCTTCCCCTCTGCTTGATCAAAATGGCATCCTTCTCCAGGGATTAGGCTCTCCTCACAAGTGTAAAGTTTGCTATACCCAACTCAAAACCTGTTCTTCTTGACAATAATCTTTTCTGAGCTGAGCCCCGGTGGCGTAAGTGTTTGAGTGCAGGACTGCGGCCCACAGGCTTGGTGGTTCAAATCCAGTGTCGGCTCTCAGGAGCAGCACTGGCTAGCGCCTACAACCATCAGAGGCAGTGATGTCCCCCCCCCAAAAAAAAACAAAACAAAAAAAATCTTTTCTGAATTTATTTTTTATTGCAAATTGGGTAGGAATTTACAGTTCTGATCATCAGCTTTGTATTCAACAGTTTAACCCACTAATCAATATCCTCTAGTCATTTACCCTTCTCCCGCACCTTGATTTTTCTTTTCCTTCTTGTGGACCCCTCTCCTCCGCTTCACCCAAGTGAACACCCATCTCCTTTTAAATCTTTGGAAAATGTTTCCAGCCTTTATTTGCACTAAGCTATTCTATTTATTTGCACTAACACAGAATGTCAGGCACCTGGTCCCACTTAATCTACAAATTCTTAAAGATGCAGGAAATTACCTCACTCAGAAGGTGGGGGCTACATATTTACTGACCCTTGCCATAGAAGGTGTTCTTTAAAGTGGAAACTTGTACCTGTATTTTACAGATTCTCTTGTTCAGGGTCAACATGGAACAGATTGGGAACATGAGGGGGTGGAAAGGAATTTTAATCAAGAGGGAAACTTGTATCCCCAGCAAAGCTTCAAAGGAGTTCCTTCAGCTTTGATTCATTAATGCAAATTTGCATTTCCACCCCAGACATTCATGTACTAAATCATAATCTTTATTTGCACATGGTATTGCAATTACCTGGGGATCCCTTAAAAAAATCACCCAAAGATCCTGTTAAAATTATAGATTCTGTTTCAGTATTCTTGGGTAGAAGTACAAATAATCAGCAGGGAGTTAATCCAGAATAAATAGATTTAAAGCCTGGGTGAGCAGGGTAATTTGTACTGTAGATCCTGACTGACTGTGACCCTATCAGATGGAAACAAAAATCACCATGTCCTTCTCCGTGTAGCTGCTACTGGATTTAAACTGATCATCTTTAAGCACGGTGTCCCCAGGGCTTCTGAGTAACGTACAGAAGTTGGGTTTCTTCCTAAGATTGCACTAGAGCAAGGGGGTTGGGAAGCTAGCTTATACACTCTGCTCATAAATGTATTTGTGAAAGTGGGGGAAGTGGAACATAGGCATAAAACTGAAGGGAGAAAACAGCTGATTATTCTCTTGAACCAGAGGCCAATTTTCAAATGAATCATGTAGAGTAACAGAGTAACAGAGAGTTAACACCAGTGCTTCATTAAGACTGTTCATCCATGCATCCATCCATCCATCCTTAATTTTCTTGTTTTATTATGCCTAGTTTTTTATTACCTTAAAAATAAATTTAAGCCTGGGGCAACATAAAAAGTACCATGTCTCCAGTGATTAGGAGGTCAAACTGTTTCATACAAAGTTCACGATTTAAGATATAAACTATCACCTACCTAATTTACAATTAAAAATTGTTAGAAATAACACCCTCACCCCTGTAAAAAAAGAAAATTCTCTTATGAGAAGGACTAAATCCAAGATTGGCTTTCAAATACGTAAATCCAAGATATCAAACTTGTGGAGGGAAATTTATATTCCTGGTCTGATTATTAAGAAAGTAAATACATGTCCCTTTAAAATGTACACACACACCACACACACACACACACACACACACACACACAATTGGCCATGTTGGCAAGTATTTTAGTTGTTACATGGGGCAACAATGTTAGCTTCAATTTGCCTTTTAAAGAGTCTGTGTGCTTTGTAAAACACTTTCTATTTATTTATTTATTGAAATCAACCATTTGAAAGCATTTATCTATGAATGTTTCCATTTCCACTAACATCCTCTCTTTTCCCAAATTCATACTTTGGCTGTATGCTTAAAGCTGATTTTAATGAGCATTAAAAGAAAACAAAATCCCACATCTATTCAGGTCACCAGAACTCATCTCTTGACCCATCAAGGGTAGTAGGGAATATAGAAATCCCACACCCATGAATACAGTGAATCCAAAGGAAATCAAGGGAAGCTTTGGAATTTCTATATGTGGTTTGCATTCTGCAGAAATATCCCTCCCAAAGTTCATCTTTATTATATGTTGACAAGTAACCAGTTACCCCGGCTCTGAGTGAATTTGTGTTGTGCCAAGAAAACCATCCAGTGCACATCTTCAGGACAAAGCAAAGCTTTCTTCATGGGTTTGATATTTATTCTCAATCCCATGTAATGAGGAAACCAGATTTAATCCAGATTCTGAGCTCATTTTAGTCCAAATAACAATAGCTGCCATTTGTTGAATGTGTATCATGGGTCAGGAATCTGAGACTTTATGTCTACCATCTCAATTAATCATTGTTAGCTTTTACATTACTAGTTAACTTTAAAAGTTCATTTACCAGCATATTAGTGAAATTCGAGTCTGTGAGATATGTATTATTTCCCCCATCTTGGTAGCACTAAGTTTAAACACTAAGTTTAGATGAAAGAGCTATGGTTCAAACCCACCAACTATTCCTAGGAGAGAAATGAGGCTGTCTCTTCCTACAAAGGTTTAGTCTCCCACACTCTATGGACCAGATCTACTAGGTCTGATAGACTCACCATGAGTTGAAATCAAAGCAATGACAAAGGGGTTGGTTTTGGACAGCTGAGAATAATACAGGCATGGACTGTATTTGTTATGTTACATGTAAAGTCTATGTGGTAGCTACATAATCCGGGGTCAATTTGAGGATTATGAATGTAGGGGTGAAGTCTAACCTGTCAATCATTATATAGCCAATGAGGCCTCTGTGTGGGCATAGTCTTCTGTTGAGAATTCTGGGGATTCCTGTATTTCCTCCTTGGAGATGGGAGACACTTTGTCTCTCTGCTCACTCCCTGAGAGACACTTACTGACAAGTCAGATGGCATTATGCTGATAGACGCCATGCCACAGGAAATCAAGGAGCCATGTGGAGACCTCTATGATGCTTCTATCACCACAGGATCCACAAGACTTTTCACCCACTGACCTGTGATCTTCTATATTCAGTGTCATTTAATGTGTTTCATGAGTCTGAAGTGGAATTTAGAGATTGGTATCAGACATATGGGTATCAGACATATATACAATATCAGACTTGAACTTGATCTGGACTGGACTGGCATATTTTCTCAATGTTCATTGAGGTGTCTCTGGATTTGTTTCTCTAGTCTCCCCGGACTAACACAGTCAACATGAGTCAGCGCCCATTGGATAGCCACTAACAGCAACAAAAACAACCACACAGATAAGAAAATGAAGTCCTTGATTAGATCACTTGTTAAACATCATATACCTGGTGATTCAAGTGCCAGATATTCACACCTTGAACTCTCTCACATTAAAGCCACACAACAAGAATTATGGCATGACATAGCCACCCTGTGAATCCGCAGTCGGTATGGGCCATTTCAGGGTTCAGTGAGCTATGGTCATGATTTGCTCCTTTAAGAAGGCTAAAATGGTCCCAAATGAGACTAACTGGTATCCTGCTTGATTTGCAGTTGTAGATACTGTCTATCTTTTAATCTAAGTGGAAACATTTATAAGGTTATCTCACGACTTAATTTTAGACACAGTCTCATGAAAAACTTGCAAGTGCAAAGATGGGGGTTCCTGGAAACCATCTTTATTTATTTCTTGTATTTATAGCATTATGTTACTGTGTTAGTCTGGGTAGACTAGAGGAACAAATTTCATAGACAAGCATGTGGATATCAGGAAAATAATGTTTATATACAAGAGGAATGGGGCATTGAGAAAGCGAAATTTCCCAGACATATCAAGAGAAAGTCATGCCCACACCGAGGCCTCATTGGCTACTCAATGGCTATCTTCAGATTAACAGGCTAGACTCCACCCCCCTACATATCATTCATAAAATTAACATAAGCATATGACTGCCACAGACCACCCCTTGTTAATTTTATACTTTCACATACCTCTGTTACCATGTGTAACCTTCAAATAAACAATAAAATATCTAAACCTATCAGGATAAAAGTAAAATGCATACATTTTAACATGTGTCACCATCATTTAAAAAAATATTCTATAAGTGAACAAAACAAAAGATATCCGGTGTCTTACAATTGCAGTAACAAAATATCTACACCTTGATTCTATAATCCTATGAATATATATTCCACCACCTATAAGAGTTTGCAAGCCAACCACCTCATGCCTCCATTCCCCCATTTTGGGTATTTAATTTCTATATTGCCCACTTAAACCAACCCAGTGCTCTAAGGAAGCAATCATATCTTTCAATGTGAAGAATCTTCATTCCAGTTGGAAACTTCTGAAGTATGCATCCATTAGCAAAGTCAGATCAGATCAGGCCATCCATAAAGTCAGCAGCAATATGCACCAGGTCACAGACTTAAATTGCTTCTCTTCCTCTGGTCAGGTTCTGGTCAACTCAATGTGGGCTTTTCCACTTAGCCTCAGCAGGGTAGCCTTTGGTAACCTTCCCTTTAGACCAAGGTCCCATCACAAATTCTTAACATGCCTAGCTCTCTCATGCTAGGTCATGAACTTCAGACGATTCAACCTGCTCTCATCTCGTCTATTTCCTGTGAACCAAGTCCCACAGGTGTCAGTGGCCAAATTCAACCCACCTATTATTGCTGCAGTTCTCCTATTTCTAATCAAAGAGTAGATCCAGGTGGAAACCTAGCAAGCATTTCAGCCTGCCACAGGTTTCTTTTAACATTGAGTCCCAGAGAAGCGTTATCTTCATGGTTCCAGTTTCCTTCACTTCTGAAAATAATCACTAGTCAGGATTTTCCAAAGAAACAGACTTTATCCTTCTTTATTGGTCAGTTTGACCTTCTCTTAGAATACAAGAATCCTGAGTACTCCAAAAGACTGGATGGGGCTAATTTCTTCAGAGAAGTCTTTCCAGGTGTGGCCTAAACCCATCTAAGCACAAGGTGGGGTTAAACTCTTCAGAGATGTCTTTCACGCTAAGTCCTGAACCCTCTAGAGGTCAATACTTGGCTTGATGTAACTGGATTTGTAAACTCTTCTCATACTTCCCTATAAACATTTCTATGCATCCTTATATTTACAATAATAGGCATAAGAAATCAGTATAAACAGGATTGTCAGAAATCATACTTAGTTCTTAAAACAGTCAAGGTCAATACTTATTAAGTGTATATATATATCCTTATCTAAAGTACTGTTTACTCAAAAACATTGAATTAGGTCTCTGAAGGCATCAAAACAAATCCCTGCTTTCGGTCTGACAATATGGCCTTCTTAACCATTGTCCTTGTGCAGAATCCTCATTTTATAAAGGAATAACCAAAGACAGCATCCAAACAAAGTAATCAAAACTTTAACTTCCCACATTGTTTCCAGAAAATAACTCAGTAAACTGCAAGGACATATCTGACTCCTGGCTAGCCAAAGAAGTAACAATACCACGAGGCACAAGTCAAACATACATCTACTTTCCATCTTTATGATTTGTTCCTCTAGTACCCCACTCCTAAGGCACCGTAATGTGTTAGTCCAGGTAGGCTGGAGGAACAAATTTCATAGACAAGCATATGGACATAAGGAAAAGGTTTATATACAAGAGGAATGGGGCATTGAGAAACCGAGATTTCCCAGACTTATCAGGAGAAAGCCAGATTAACAGGCTAGACTCCCCCCTACATTTCAATCATAAAATTAGCATAAGCACATGACTACCACAGTTACTAATGAAGAAAAGCAATGGAATTTCACTTTAGTTATGCATTGGAATTGTTCCATGCAGGGATTTACTTCCCCTGTCCCCCTTCCCCAAACCATTTTCTTAGGCACTAAACCAGAAATCATACTATTGCATAGTTCAATCACATCAGGCAAGATTGTACAATTGGTACCGCAATCAATTTCAAAATATTTTCTTCCCTCTGAACTCCTTGATAATAGCTCTCTTTTACCCCTTCCACCTTCCCCCAAAGGAATCCATACTCTATATTTTGTCACTATAGATTCTTCAATCCTGGGTTTCATATACTGAGACAAGAGAAAAATATGAATAATGATTTAAGAATTTAAGAATAAAGATAAAGAATTTTAGATTGAAGAAGACTACTGACATTGATAAAGTACATCAGAAGTAAACTCGTGTGTGTGTGTATAAGACAAAATGAAACCCAGAAAATATTGAAAGCCAGATAAAACACAAAGTGTACCAGGAGAGAGGTAAATGACAAAATGTTAACCATTCAAGCCTGGCTTATTTTAATCTACTATAGTCTTCTCTGCAATATTCTGGTAACCAATTTATTTCCATCATGTCTAGAGGAAACTCCTGGGAGGCTTACTTCCTGTGTGGATCTCATGAATGTATTTTGTTCTTCCACTGCCATCCATAGCCTTCTGCAAACCAGAATCTCAAAATTAAAGCTTCAAAACTATTCCCACTTCTTACTTTAGAGGATATAATTTATGATGTTGGTGTGCTCTTCTGTGTGGACTTAGGTGTTATCTCATTTAGATGGCTGCTTGTTTGAAAACAAATCTCTAAGACACAAGATGCTACTCTTTCTGACAGTTGGGCACCATCTAATTTCTTCACCACACTTTGCTATAGAACATATATCGTCAGTGTTTCCTTCATGTGGGTAAGTATTCAGCAGGGCCATTTTCTTTTTAAGCAACCAAGAAATTCTGATTTAACTGGTTTGCAGCAAGACCTGGGCATCTATATCATTTTTAAGATCATCACTCACATGATTTGAATGAAGCCTGGATTGAAAAGTATAAAGGTAGACGCACAGAGAAAATATTGAGAATTGAGCCAAAAACCAATCAGCCAAACAGCAGCAGCAAAAACAGTCAATTACAGATCATGAAGAGCACCTATGTGACTGAATAGAACTGTATTGTATCAGGTTTTCAATGACTGTTTTTTTTTTCTTCAATGCAGATTCGCAGCTCCTTCCTCCAATTCACCTCTGTTTAGGTTCTATCATCCTTAGCTTATAGCGAAGTTCTTAATTATTTGTACCAATCAAAGACTCCCTGGGCATAGAATTAGGATTAGATCAAGCATGATTTGGAATCCAGGCTCCCGATCCCATCATCTCTGCCCACTGAGCCCTTCTTAACTTGCTTGTTTTTCAGACTCTGTGATGCTGCTGCTTATTGAAAACTTCTGTGCTCTAGGCTGTGCCTTTCCCCATGCTATGGGTGAGTCAATCACCATATTCAAATACAGGACTACATTAGAATGACGGGGTCCATGAGGTCATTTACTTAGCAATGTATCCACTTCCCTTTTGATGTGTTCCCAGACTACCACTATGGTTTCTTTCATAACCACTCAGTAATAAGAAACGGCACAGTTCTTAGGACAGAGGACCTACAGATACTCATTAGTTCCTCAGAGCAGACACTGTAAAAGTAACTGCGTTTAACCACAACCGTCTCATGGTTTCACTGCCAGCTCCTAGGATGAGATAAACTTTTCCAGGAGTCAAAGGACGATGCTCCCATTTTTTCCACTTACCTGAGTCATTTTCCAATCCAGTGTACGGGAGTGAGGTGGGACCAGACATAAAAGATATTTCCAAAAATGTTGGGATTCACTCAGGTTTGTCTAGATGGGGATGTCAGAGGCCAGAATAGTGCTGGGGGTCTCCTAACACATGAAGCTGCAGCTGCCCTGAGACAATCCATACCTGTGCAGGATCAGATCAAGGTGATGTTTTGGTGAAATGCAAGGCACACCAATGAGGAAGTAGGTTTGAGAACAAGCCAATGATGAAAGACCTTCAGTTCCAGTTCTGGCTGGGTTTCTGTCCCAAAGTGAGTGAGCATGAAATGCAGATCCACCCTGCCCCCCTGATATTTTTAGAATCCTAACCAAGGGACGGAAGTCCACCCCTTTGTTCTATCTTGAATAAGAGGATTAGGTCTGAGGAGAAAGAAGGAGGTACAGTTTGGTTTCCCTTACATGTTGATCCTTCCAGAAAACACAGGCAATCCGGTAGTCCCTTCCTCCCCCTTCCCAAAGTCTACTTGGTGAGGAACCAGTTTAACCACAAAAAGCTTAGTGAACCAACGCTTGAAGCTTTGCTTCAGGTCTCAGGTTTAGTTTGTATAAACACAATGGTCATATGGGTTATCTAAAAAAAAGGGAAGAAAAAAGAAAGTAGTGAAGGGAGAAGAAAAGGTCGTTATATATATTTTCCATGAACTGGGCTTTATATCATTTAGAATAGAGTCAAGCTTGATAGCCATTTAACCTTTCCCAACAAACACACAAACCAAAAGCCCAAACCAACAGTCATTCCAAGTCATTTGTGACCTTACCAGACAGAATAGAACTGCTCCACAGAGTTTTGCAGATAGATAAATCTACAGTAGCAGACAGACCCATTTCCTCTTTTTAAAAATATAATTTAATTTTATTAAAAGATCATTTTATTGGGGGCTTTTTCAATTCTTATAACAATCCATACATCAATTAAATCAAGCACATTTGTACATAATTTGCCAATCTTTTCTAGACATTACCTTTCTATTGAGCCCTTGGTATCTGCTTCTCTTTCCATCCACCTGCATGACCCCTTGATAAATTATACATTATTATTATTTTCATATCTTATACCAACCACTGTCTCCCTTCCTCTATGGTTTCTGTTGTTCATCCCCCTGGAAAGTGTGTGTGTGTGTGTGTGTGTGTGGTTATATGTTGATCATTGTTATCAGTTCCCCCTTCTTCCACTCCCCTCCCCACCTTCTCCCTTCTTTTCTGATTCCTGTTCTTGGATTCTATGACATGAGCTCTTATTTCTTATCTGTACCTGTGTACATGCTCTGGTTTAACCTGCAGTGAAAGGCAATGTGATAGTGGGGGGTGAGGAAGCTTCAAGGAACCAAAGCAGCTGGTGGATTTGAACTGGCTAGATAACCTATACCACTAAGGTTCCTTGTTGACAGTCACTAGCAGGTCTTCAGTCAAGTGACAAATGGCCTACAATAGAAATACAACTTATATTAAAATAGAAAGACAATTAATATTAAAAAATCTACTGCCATCAGTGAATTGTGAACCATAACAACTCTATAACACAAAATAGCATCGACCTGTAGACTGTAATCACTATGGAAGTTGGATGTCTTGTCTTTCTTAGAGTAACTGTTGTCCATTTGGTTAATAAGCTATGAACCCCCTGAACCTCCAGGGACCCCACTGTTCACTCTCCCTGTTCCCTTATCCACTGAATTGGGTACACAAGACAGCAGTAACCTCCCACCTGTTGCCTGCACTACAAATTTCAGAGCTGCCTATCCTCACAACCACGCAAAACAATTCCTTAAAATTAATGTATCTCTCAATATTGATCAATTCATCTATTTATCTAGATAGATAAAGATATACACAATCATTTTATTGGGGCTCATACGACTCTTATCACATTCATCCATCTATCGTGTCAAGCACGTTTGTACATTTGTTGCCATCATCATTCTCAAAACATTTTCTTTCTACTTCAGCCCTTGGTCTCAGCTCCTCATTTTTGTCCCCTTCCTTTCCTTTCTCCCTTTCTCCTTCCCTCCCTCATAAACCCTTCACAATGTATCAATTACTATTATTTTGTCATGTCTTACACTGTTTGATGTCTCCCTTCAGCCACTTGTCTGTTGTGCACCCCCCAGGGAGGGGTTATATGTAGATTACTGTGATCAGTTTCCCTTTTCTACCCCATCTTCTCCTTCCCCTCTTGGTATCACTACTCTAATGATTAGTCTTGAGGGGATTATCTATCCTGGATTCCCTGTTTTTCCAGTTCTTATCTGTACTAGTGTACAACCTCTGGTCTAGCCAGATTTTTAAGGTTGAATTGTGATCATGATAGTGGGGTGGGTAGCATTAAAGAACTAGAGGAAAGTTGTGTGCTTCATTGGTACTATACTGTACCCTGCTCATCTCCTCCCCCTGAGACTCTTTTGTAAGGGGAGGTCCAGTTGCCTACAGATGGAATTTGGGACTCCACTCCACACTCCCCCTCATTCACAATGATATCATGATAGATATATTAAGATCACATATTAAAACCCACTTAGCCACTCCATAGAAGAAAGATGAGGCTATCTTTTCATATATATGTATCTGTATACATACAAAGGACTTCAAAAAGCTCAAGGCAAGATGGAATTAATAGAAAATGCAATTTCCAATGAACCTTTTGAAGCACATATATGTACTACATATAGTATGTGTATATACTATATATGTACATGTGTGACATATACTATACATATGCTACAAGTATAGATGTGTATGTGTATATATAAGAAAATACTGTCCTTTCTTGCTCCAACCTCAGGAGTCTTCACATATTGTGTTTTTTTTTTGTTGGGCATCACTGCCCTCAGGTGGTGGGAGTAGGAGGCCCAGCCTTTGCTCTGTGGACCTGGAATCGAACCCCCATCCCAGTGGGCTGCAGTCCTACGCACAACCACTATGCCACTGGGGCTCAGCCCCATATTGTGTGTTTTGAATGCTCTCCAACCTAGGAGACTCATCATCCAGTATCATGTAGGAAAACGTTCTGTTGTAACTCATCAGGCTTTCATCGGCCAACAGATGGGCACTACATATATAGTAGACATGGTAGACATTAGCATGGAGTAATACACGGTATATATTAGATAAGTTGGAAACCATTGAAAATACACAGCATATGCATGTTCCTGAAGGTGGAACAGGATAGGATGGTGTGTTTTTTTACTGTGCTTGTGGTCACTGTCAGTCAGAACTGAGTGAATGACAACTGGCAACAACTGTTCTAGGGTCACTATGAGGTTGAATCGGTTTGACCGTGTACAACAAGTCCGGGTTACGTCTCTGTCTATAAGGCTCTTTCCTATACACAATCCCACGTGCTAACTCAGCTCCTAGCCGGTCCTCCATCACTGTTGCTGAGGCAAGAGACCATTGAGGTAGCAAGTAGTTTAAGAAGGGCTCCTGGGGGACTACTGTGCCAGGGGTGGGGGCAGGTGGTAAAGGGGACCTGATGTCAAGGAGTTCCAGAAGGTAAGAGAATGTTTTGAAACGGAATGTTGGAGCCATTGTACAATCGTCTTTGATGTGATTGAACTATGGATGAGACGACATCTGTATTAGTTCCCCCCCAAATGGTTTTGGGGAATACATAAATGAACACCTTTAACAGCAACAAACAAACAAATAAATAAAAAGAAATATCTGAAAATCAGTTGGGAAAGCATGTGAGGTTCAGATCAACTGGCTTCAGTGTTTCTTTGGAAAAACACGTTCCATACTGTCACTCCACATCTGTTTGTCAGCTGCTTCTACCCCACGTATTTCTTTATGTACACTATGCCAATTTTATAATAATATGTAAAATATGAGCATAGCAATTATGAAATGCATAAAATAGCAGGAACCATTTTGCTCATAGAGTCTTGATTACATCTTGTCTGGATAAATTACTGAGAAAGGATTGACAATTAAATGTTATCTATTGACTATTGAAACAAAATGACCAGAGAATGAGGTGTGGGTCAGAGATGCCTCGGCCCTGCAGAATGGTCAAGGACTCTGGACTCTCTCTAGCCTGGTAAACCTCTGCTCGTGAGGACAGGAGATGATAACACTCCTTGACTAGGTGCTTGAGGACAAAAGCAGAATAAGAGAGCACATTGTTGTTGAAAATTTACCTTAAAAAAGGGGACGATCCTTAAACACAGTAATCCTCTATTACTTCCAAAGGGTGTTTTGTCAAAATGTATCTTGGTCGTGGCTTCATTTTTTCCACACCGTTAAAGATTTGCTGTTTGTAGCAGAGAGCCTGACTCTGGAAGAGCGAGTTCACTAGAACACAATGGAAATTCTGCTGAGCTGCCTCGGGCCTCTGCTGCCCATTTACACCCAGAGAAGAACTGCCGGCCACGGCACCAGGGCTGAGTTCACGGGTCTGCTCGCATTTTCACCTCCAGCATCCTCCACTGCCAGGAGACTGCTGGAACAAGAGCCCGAGCCCACCACAAGGGAAGGTAACCTTGCTGATTTGCATTTGGGGAAATTGCAAACCTGAGAGTTCTTAGCAAGAAAAACATGTCTTACCAAAGTGCAAACCAGACACTTGGCCCCTACCCTTGGTGACGCAGAGCTCCCCGACTGGCAGGAAAACCACAGTAAAGAACTGATTATGCTGTGAGAACACATTCCAAGGGCAGTCCAAGGCTATTTTTATTTTACAATAAGGTACAATATGTTCCATGGTGTTCTCTATCCTGGGCTCATTTTTTTTATTGTATTTGCATACTCATTAATCCCAGTCAGTCAAGGGGTCTGTCAATGATGTGAACGCATCTGCCTAATGTAGGTATATGTGTTACATTTGATGACAGTAAGGAGACAGGTGAGATCTTTATTATAAACAGAACACTGATGGTTGGTGATCACCTGTTCCTTATGGAGACCTTTCACATGAGATGGATATCAAGAAATGGACACAGAGTTTTACAGATCAAGTGCCAAAATATGATGCTCACTAGCAATGGGAATTGCCTTTTTAAAAACTCTTCTCTCCCCCTTAATTAAGAGAAGTCAAACTTGAACGTAATGTTTGGTCAAGTGCTCTTTGGTCTAGAAATATACTAAATTCATGTAATAGAGCATTCCAGGAAGTTTACCCATTGGGAATAAATGTTCTTGTTTCAACTTGGACTCCATAAAAATTAAAATTGTTTTGGAAGAAGGGAGGGTTTCCCTGTAACCTAATGGTTTTCTGTAACACAATAACTCAGATACACGCTGAGAACAGTCTTACTTCCACCTCAACAAGGAAAATAAACTACTTCTTAAGAGTTTCATTCAGATATTTCAAGAAAACTTCTTTGCTAATGCTCAACTTGCTATCATCACCATTTTTGCTTTTTCAGAACTTCCTAGCTACTTTTTAACCATTTTCAATCAGGAAAGTGGGACAGAGTGTATCAAGTCAAGATATTTTGTTCTCCGAGAAAAGGTCTAGACTTCATGAACTTTTTGAAGTCTCTGTTGTTTTCATTCTTTGAAAGATCTTGAGGTCAGGAGAGGGTTAGCTACTCACAATGCAATGATGGGAGTGTATATTTCTTGATCTTCTGAGGGTGGCGAGGGGGAAATGGAAAAACAGCAATCTATGTCATAAAGTGTGCTTGTACTTGCAGAAATAAAGGGAGGAATCATCAGAGGAAGAAATGACCAATAAAATTACTATTATTGTTTTTTAAAAATATAACTGTTCATTGTAAGAAGAAAGAATGGGAAACACACCCCAAAACTAGAAGCAACTTTAAGGGACCGCAGTGAAAAGATATAGACAGAGCATATTTACAACTCATAAGAAAACACAAATAAACCATGATTCTTGTTCCAGTTTTTAACATCAACTTTGCTGACAAGATCAGGAGACTGGAGCCAAACATCTGCATCAAATGATAAATTCACGGCAAAAAATGTCCTTTTTCCACTGTAGGGCAGTCACAGCAAAGCAGACAGACAAGGATCATTTTCTGCTTTTACTTAACGTGGTGATGAGAGTCTGTGCCCAGAGGTCCCAGTCCTGGGAGCAGTAGCAATTGTGTTTTCTTTCTAACCCACACTTGTAAGTTAAGATAACGTTAGAGGGGCTGACCTTTCTCACAGCTTTGGTTTACTCACTGACTTGCAAACATCTTGCATGTAGATGCCATACCTTGTTTCTTATTTAGCTATTATTTTTATTTAACTTTTATAGAGCACCAAAAATGTGGTTGAAGTTAACCACCTTTGCTGCCTTTCCAAGCTCACAATGGAATTTGTTTTTCAAAGCACTTCAAAAGAAAAATAAGGAAAAGGAAAAGGAAAACAAAAAACAAAAGACAAGAACTGAGGATCCCAACATAAATATTTTGGGTCCCGTTTATTCAGATTTCTGGCCCAGGGAATCCTCTGGGCCTCCAGTAGGTGTCATAGGAAGAGCAGATACCAGAGTGTCCCAACTGGTTTCTTCTTGGCTTGTGTGTCCTTTCTGAGTTGGTTAAACGTCTTGATCTGATCAGAGTAATGTCGTAGGTACTGATGGACAGCTATAAACATCCATGGTGCAAAGTAAAATGTCAAATCAGAGATCTGGATTTGAATTCTTTGTTTGGTGAATGTGAACGTATCTCAAGGACCATCTGGTTGACTAAGATGTTAAAAAACAAGCCCGATTTTTTTTCTGGATTCTTCTCCATCAACTCCATGTCCATAGGCCTTTTTTTCCTAAAACAGTCATGAGCTCATAACCACAACTTCTGTGGTTCGTGAAAAATACTTTGACTTTGCAAGTTAGTTATCATCTAGAAACACTCCCGCAGCATTCCTTGTCACATTTGCACATGTCCTAACTCAGCTTTCACTTATGTTGTGGTTTTTGAGTGTCATCGCGTTGGTTCTGACCCATAGAAACACTGTAAGCAACAGAACAGAAAGATGCACCATCCGGCACCAATCTCACAATTGTTCCTATGCTTGAACCCACTGTTGGCATGTGTCCATCCATCTTGCTTACAGCCTTCTTTTTCGTTGCCCCTTTACAAAGGATGAAGTCTCACCATCCTTATCTCTAAGGACACGTCTGACTTAATTATGCCAAGACATGTGTTTGTCCTTGTGGCAGTCCATAGACCTTTCAATATTCTTCACCAGCCCTACAAATCAAGTGCATCTCTCCTTCTCTGCTCTTCCTGTTCAGTGTCCACCTTTCTCATGATATGAGGTGATTGAAAATACCATGACCTGGGTTAGGCGCCCCCTTAGTCTTCCAAGTTACACACTAGCTTTTCAACACCCCAGAGAGGTCTTGTGCAGCAGATTTACCCAATGCATTATGTCTCCTGGTGTCCATTTCCCTGTTTTTTCCTGGCACAGCTTCTAGTATCACCTCAACCCACAGGACACCATGTTATGGCAGACTGTGGTTTGCATCATACCAAGTGACTTTCCCTTGAATCGCAGGATCATTTTTAGTTTGGAAGCAACCTTGTGTACAAAAACTTCATTCTGAAGGCAAAAAGTAAAAGAGAGAAAAGTAACTGAAGGGAAGGACCATTTTCCCTCTGTACTTGTTTTTTTTTTCTCACCCAGTCCTAGACAATTGTGTATTAGAGAGTTTTATCAAATTGTTGTATTTCTTCCCTTATTTCTGCTACTGGGGAAAATGGCTTCTTATGAACAATGTTTCTGTCTAACCACTCTACGAGGGTTCAAGCATTATAATTTCTAACTTGAGCATCAGATTAGGTTGTTTTGTTGTTGCTTAAAACAAAGAGTATTGACTATGTATATATATATATATATATACATATATATATCCCTTTTTAAAAAAATAGCTGAGGAATGAAGTTATCATTGTGATCAAATGTATGATGCCAATAGTTGCATGCCTATATTTAGAATACATAATATACAAAATATGATTACATATTTTGGGTCCTGCTCTGAACCAAAGAAGGAGCCCTGGGCACCTTAGTTGGTTATGTATTGGGCTGGTAGTTTACCTGGTCAGATTTCTTCCCCCATTGGGATTATGGCCTCAGAAACTCACAAGGGTAATTCTACGTGATCCTATGTTGATATGAGTTGAGGTGACTCAATTTGACTTATTTTGGTTGAAGGGTCAAAAGATTGGTGCTCTTGCTCTCTGAGAAAGGATTGTATGCTTTTTAAGGGACTTTCACACCCTGTAGAATATGTGAGAGCTAAACCATGATGAAGCAAAACTCTCAGAGAAGGAAAAGTATGAGTAATATCTCCCAGAGGATTTGAACTGTGGTAAGACTGTACCCTGACAAAGAAAGGAAACATGCAAGACAGGAAAACACAAGGTAGTCCCCTGGGGTTCTTGCATGCTCTCACAGGCTTCCCTGTATGTGATCTCATTTGGTTTTCCTTCCCAAATCACTGCCATTTGCAAGTAGATCATCAGACCTTTCTTCTTTTTTTTTTTTTTGTGGGCATCATTGCTTCTGGTGGGCGTGGGCGCTACCCAGTGCCGCTCCTGAGAGCCGCCGCTGGATTTGAACCGCCAAGCATGCGGGCTGCAGTTCTGCACTCAACCACTTATGCCACTGGGGCTCAGCCCCCATCAGACCTTTCTTTAAGGGACAGGGAGATGAATTCAAACTGACAACTTTTTCGTTATCAGCTGATTGCTTAAGCATTTCCACCAAAGACACTTTGACCGAGGAGTTCTGCATGCTCCTCTGGGCTTTAGAAAAGATCACACTGGACGTGATCCTCTATGAAAGTGATCAGTGTGCTTCAACACTAACAGTCAAACGAAGCTGCGCGATGAGGAGTGTTATTGTGGAAAAGACAGGCTGTTGCTTGAGTGCTTCATGTTTATGCTCAGCTTTTCAGCATGACCACCCACCATGTGGCAGCCAGAACACTCCACCTCACAGTTTACCTTTGTAGCAATGAGATGTAGGTGGATGTTTAACTGAGATAGTATAACAATGAATCTGACTCCATTTTTGATGACAAGATGATTCTGTCTTATAAACGCTACCATATTCCCTACTCCACCGGTTCCACATCTGGTCAAACTGAAATAAAAATCTAATTACTTCTACCTTTGGTACCCCTGGGAAATTCACAAGTGCTAACCCTTACCAGTGTACAAAAACCCTCACTGCAGGTTCTCTCCTAATTACCATAAAGGCCAACCCAGTCTTCTTTCCCTGCTGGCTCGCAAGCTAATTTCAGATTTGTTTGGGAGTCTGCCACGCTTCTCCAGAAACCTTTTCATTCTCTCTTAATGGTGGCATGTATGCTATCAGGAGGCTCAACATCTTATCCAAATTGGCCATGAGGTATCCTTCTTACTTCAGGAAAATCTCTGTATCATGTCATTTCCACCTCATGCCTTTTCCCTTTTTCCTGCTCATAGTAGTTTGGTCCAGCCTCTCATCGTATGGGGCAATAAGCTTGCACCAAGAATGGTTGAACAAGAGGACAGAACAAAGTTGGATCCCTTAGGATGAGAAGCAGATTGTCTTCTTGCTCAAGACATTACCCAAATACCCACATGTAATAGCTGTCTAGGGAAACCATCACGCAGTTCTTAAGAATGACAGCAATACATTGTCTTACAATTCTAGAAGGTAGACAAATGAATTCCAAATACCAGTAGTGTCATATTCTCACTGAAATCTCTATTCTGTCCCTTCCAGCTTCTGGTAGCCCCTGGTATTTCTTCCCAATAGGTGTAGCATAAATCCATGTCATTCAACATCTTCACATGGTCACCAGCCCACTGTGACAACTCTTCTATTTTACAAAGATACCAGTAACATGGTTTAGAACCCACCCTACTTCAGCATGACTACATATCAGCTTAAATAATGGCATCTTCAAAAACACTGTTTCTAGACAAAGTAATCAGAACTTCGATCCATCTTCTTTCTGCACATAATGCAATGTGTACACCATCCTGTGAGAGAACCTTAAGGTCAGGTAGAAATGACCCTTTTGTTGAGTACCAATTCAATCAAGGGCAAAGTATTAGATACAAAGAGAAAAGAAAATATACTTCCTTCTAAGTTTCTTCCATTATAATTAAAATGTGATTCGATTAACACTGCATTTGTACCCAATCTTTGGCATATCTGAATTTTTGGAAATGCAAGTGATAATGATGGTGATGGAAAAAATCTTTGTGGGTAAGTTCAGGATACTGATGAGTGTTTGATCCTCCTCTCACTGGTCTGAATAAACAAAGGAAGCAGCACAACCCATTCTAACCTTATAGCTATGATGGGATGAGAGATAAAGGGAGAGCGGGGCCCCTGGAAGTGTAATTTATCCCATATGAGAATTGTAATGAAATAACAGTATTTATGTACATATTGAGCATAGAAAAGTCTATGGCAAAAAATGAAATAACCCAACAGTTGGAGAATGGAAATATTAAAGCAACACGTAGAAAAATGGTGAACTCAATTTAGAGAAAACCATCTCTCCTTGAAGCTCATCAAAATGGATATGCTTTATCTTCTTAGCTCATGTAGTTGTCAATAAGGCTAGGAAACACCCAGAGTGCTTCATAGACCACAGGCGATATCTTGGCAATGATAGGAGACGGTTTCAAAATTTTCTTGAGAAACATCCATTACCTCCCACCTTTCCATGATGCTTTTGAAGCTCCCCTTATATACTCATATATGTAGTTGTAAATACTTGAACCCCGATGGCAGAGTTGGTTATGCACTTGGCTTTTAATGGAAACATCAACTGGTTTGAAGCCACCAGCTGCTTGAAGGAAGAAAATAAGACTTCCTACTTCTGTAAAAATGTTCAGTCTCAAAAACACATGGGGGCACTTCTACCCTGTCCTGTATGTCACTATCGTATGACTCAAGGGCAGTCAGTTTTCAGTGTGTAATTTCAAAGACCAAATGTTAAGAATTGAAGTTGCTGAAAAGAGTTAATGTACATCAAATAAAGCAAAGAGGATACATTTCATCCACCATACTTCTTGAGTAGCAACAAAGGTCTGTGCACTCTTTTTTTCCCCTAAAAATATGGAACACTTCACAAATTTGCGTGTCATCCTTGCGCAGGGGCCATGCTAATCTTCTCTGTACCATTCCAATTTTAGTATGTGTGCTGCTAAAATGAGCACTCTGCACTCTTTTTACCATGGGTTATATGTATGCTCAACTTTTAGTTCAACTAGAGAGAGTTTTGTAAAAACCTTAAGAAGTTCTCCAAAGGATTTTTAGCAATTAAAAGGAAGGAGGTTTCTTATACTCCATCAAGAACTGTCTCTAAGAAGAGTATAAGGTTTTTAGGCCCAACGAACTCTTAAATTCACAGAAAGTAGTCATTGCTTCTATTGGTTTGTTTGAAAGCTAAGGTCTCTGTTCCACCCCGAGCATTTCCTGATTTTGGCATGAGACTAGCTTATGTGGGTGTCTGGACATCACGCTGTGTTTGAGCAAGAGGAAAGTGATCCAGCAAGGTAGCTAACCTGCCTGACGGGTATTACCTCCACCTGGATGGCTTTATCATGAGTCAGAAAACACTTCTGTTGCCAGCTTTGTGTTTGATTTCATCCTCCGACTTGTTTGAGTTGGGATGCTGAACACATTTTAAATTCATGAATGTAAAACTTTTAACAGAAATATAAAATAATCTTAAGCTTATTATTTAGTATCCCAAAATAATGAATGTCTTTCTGTTTAGCCCATAAATGCACCCACCTGTGTCCATCCATCTTGTTGAGAATCTTCCTCCTTTTTGCTGCCTTTCTCCGTTACAAACATGATGCCCTTCTCCTGGAACGGGTCTTGCTTCACAACATGTCCAAATCACTATTCTTGCTTCGAAGGGGCATTCTGATTGTATTTCTTTCAAAACTGATTTGTTTGTTCTCTTGGTGGTCCTTGGTATTTTCAGTATTCTTCACCAACACTATATTTAAATGTATTGATTCTTTTTTGATTTTCCCTATTCAATGTCTATCTTTCAGATGCATGTGAGGAAATTGAAAAACATCATGGCTGTGGATAAACTATAGAGGTTATTTAAATTCAGGCTTAAGTCCTTTGAATAGATCACAGTCCTTTGTTCTTCTTGCTATTGGTTGCTGTTGAGTTGGCCCCAACTCATAGCAACCACATGGGTAGCAGAAGAAAATTTTGCCTGAACTTGACTTGTACCACCCACATGATTGTTGGGATGTTCAAGCTCATTATTGTGCCAATCTTAGTTGGTTGTTCTTACTTTTGGATTGATCCTCTATATAACCAAGCATGATGTATTTCTCCAATAATTGATCCCTCTTGATGATGTGATTGATCCCTTCTGATGATGTATTCAAGAAGTAGCTTAATTAACATTGCTATGTCTTGCTAGAACACAGTTGCTCCATTTGAGTGCTTCTCTTTGGTTTACCAAGAATCCAGGGCTGTCGTACCTAGTCACTTCATCATATTGTGTAGAATCTTAATACAAAAGATAACCCAAGGATCGCATCCTATGTGGCCGTTGTTAGGTACCGTCCAGTCAGTTCCTACTCACAGTCACTTTAGATCGTCCTCCTCGCAAGCATTGCTAAGTTAGAGCCCATTGTTCTAGCCACTGCAGCCACTAAACTACCTCATTAAAGGGTTTCCCCACACCTGTTGTTAACCATCTATTGTATTATAGAGAAGTTTAATATACATGACAGTAGCAGCACACACAGGAGACAGATGTTAGCAAAGTTGTAGTGTACTAATGAAATGCCACTCAGACTTGAATACAAAGAAACAAACGAAGAGAACCAGGAAGGATAAATAAGATTAATATAGAAAACGTTGTGAATCGTTACTTTAAGGGCAAGCCATGGGGAAATGTGTGGGTGGTTGCCATTGAGTCTGTTCTGATCCATAGCAACCTTATGCACAGCAGAATGAAATACTGCCTGGCCCTCTGTCCTCCTCGCAGTCTCTCCTGTGCTCGAGCCCATTGTTGCAGCGACTGGTTCAATCCATCTCTTTAAAGGCCGTCTTCTTTTTCACGGCCACTCTTTTTTTTACCAAACAGGATGCCCTTCTTCAGGAACTGATCTCTCCAAAGGATGTGCAAAGTATGTAAGATGAGATCTCCTTCTCCTTGACTCTGGTCATATTTCTTCCAAGACAGATGGGTGGGTGGTTTTAGCAGTCCATGGCACTTTCAATCTTCTTCTCTAGCACCACAATTCAAATGGATTCATTATTCTTTGAGCTTTCTTATGCAATGCCTAAATGCCACGTGCATATGACGCATTGCCATTGCTTCAATGCTCACTCATAACCACCCCCTGTGGATTTCTGAGACGGTAACTGTTTACGAGAGTAGAAAGGCCCTTCTTTCTCTTGCAAGGCTGCTGGTGTTTCAAACTCCTGACCATTCAGATTGCAGCCCACTATGTTACCACCAGGAGTCCCCACATGCGTTCTGGACTGGGCAAGTGAGAACATGATGTCTTGGACCAGGCACATCTTAGTCCTCAAAGTAGCATTCTTGCTTTTTGATACTCTAAAAAGGTCTTGTGTAGCAGTTTTAAATACACACACACACACACACACACACACACGAGGGAGTACCTACCCAATCAGATTTTTTTCAGTATTCTTTTTTTTTTTTTGGGGGGGGGGGGGGGGGAGAGGCATCACTGCTCTCCAGTGGTGATAGTAGGAGGCCCAGCCCCACTGCTGGAATTGAACCTCCGTTCCAGTGGGCTGCAGTCCCGTGCATAACCACTGTGCCACTGGGGCTCAGCCCTTTTTTCAGTATTCTTAATGTTTAACCAAGCCCAAACCAAACCCATTGCCATTAAGTCAATGAGGACTCAATGACGCTCCAGACAAGACAGAACTGCCACTGTGAGAATCTGACACTGTCACTGTTTATGAGTAGAAAGTTCCTCAGGAGTCATTGGTGGTTTCAAACTGCTGACCTTTTATACACCTAAAACATGTACACACATATCATACTTTAGGTATATAAGGGAGTAACCTCCCCCCAAAAATAACAACCCAGATTTTTTTCAGAGCTATGTATTTCAATTTATAAGACAACCTTACCACCTTCAAAGTACTCTTCATTACACTGAGTACATTTGTTAAATCTGCTATTCCATTCTTGGAAACATTTATCAAACTCATCTCTTTGAATGGCTGAGAGCACCTCCCTCCTTTTTTCTTCATCTCTTCTACATCCTCACATCATTGTTCTTTCCTTTCCCTCCTCATTCATGGAAACAAAAAGCCACATGGAATGAGGTCAAGTGAGTTGAGTGCATGGAGAAAAAGAAGCATGTTTTTTGTTTTTTTCCCCAAAGCTGGCACACTGAGAAGGCTGCAGGAACAGATGCATTGCCATGGTGGCAAAACCAGTCTCCTGTCTGCCATAAATCAGGGTTTTTTTTGGTTGCACACTGTTATGCAAACTTTTCAGAATCTATAAATGGAAAGCTTAATTAACAGTCTAACCTGGTGGAATCAATTTCAAATGTACTATCCTCCTCACATTAAAAAACAAAAACAAAAATAAATGAACATCGTCTTAATCTACGATCTCACTTGAACTTTTTTGGAGTGAGGTGACGATGGGCTCTTCCACTGGTTTGACTAATGTTTGTTTTCAGGGTTGTAAGAATAATGCCATGTATCATCATCAGTAATGACCTCCAGAGCAAAAAAGTATGGGTCGTTTTGGAACTGTTCTTTCAAAACACAGCATGTTTCCATTCAATGCTTTTTCCAGTGCACAAATTGCTTAGCAATGCTTCTCCTTCCCAAATCTTTCATTAAAATTCATTGAACAAAGCTCCAAAAGAGTACAGATTACTTCCCATCTCTTTGATCTTTAAGCACAAGTGCATAAATTTTGTTGACATTTTTGTCCATTCAGGGAGTTGTATGATATGTTAATTAAAGTTCAATAAAATGAATTTTAAAAAGAAAAAACATTAAAAAAATTACTAGCAAAGCACATCCATCAACATACAAAAATAAACAAGTATTATTTATGACAAGAATGCAAGTGAAATAATTTAACGAGCAACACTCTATTGATATATTAGAGGACAAAAATCATAGTCACCTTATTGGATGCAGAAAAAAATCGACAAAGTTTAATATCTTTTTATGATGAAACAAGACACTAAAAAACTAGAAATGACAAAAAATTTTCTCAACTTGGTAAAAGCCATCTATAAAAATAAGATTTCTTAATTTCAGAACATGCTGTAAGACCACAGTAAACAGTGATGTTCCCCAAAAAAGACCACAGTAAGTGCTAAAATAAAGATAACCATGGTAGAATAAGATATAATAAAATAGGCAGGATAGTGTAAGAGTAAGGGTAAATAGAATTAAATGGGAAATTCAAAAATAAACTCTGAATTAATGGTCAACTAATTTTCAAAAGGATGTCAAGATAATTCAATGGGCTTAAAAATAGTCTTGTTGGCAAATGGTGGTGGAATACCTGGAAATATAGATATAAAATTATGAAGTTGACATCACATGAAAAATTAACAACAATGAAATCACTGGTCTAAATATAAGAACTAACCCTATCAAACTCTTTTGAAAACACATTAGAAAAAGTCAGGTTAAGCAATGTTTTAGCTATAAGATGAAAAAAATAAATGACAAATAAAACATAGAAAAGAATGAATTTTAAAATTAAGAACTTTTGTCTGCAAATAATTCCATCAAGAAATTGAAAAGACTTCCCATGGAATTGGGGAAAATTATTTTTCAAATGATATATCTGATAAGGAACTGGTATCTGGCATTTATGAAGAACATTTATAAAAATAAAAAGGTTAAATAGTCCAACTTAAAAATTGCCAATGGGTCTAGATAGAGATTTCACCAAAGAAGATATATGACTTGTCAGTAAACATATAAAAAGATGTTCCAAATCACTCTCTGACTTTGGGTCAATTGTGACTCCTCGAGAATGAAGAGAACTAACTACCCTTTTGCTTTCCCAAGGCTGCAAATCTTTATGGGAACAGAAAGCCAAGGAATTGCTGATGGGTTTTAACAACTGGCCTTGGAGTTAACAGTTCCTCATATATCCCACCAGGTTTGATCACTAGTTACTAGGTAAATGCAAATAAAATCACAATGAGATACTATTTTACTCCCCAAAGGAAGACTATCATCCAAAACGGAGATAAAAATGAATATTGGCTAAATGAGACTTAAATACATTTCTAGTAGGGTCATAAAATGGCATAGCAACTTTGGAAACTAGATCGGAAGTTTCTCAACATGTTACACAATGGAATTAGCAATGCCACTGTTGATCCCAAACCATAAAACATACCAACTCCCTGCCACTGAGTCCATTTCCACTCACAGTGACCCTACAGAGGGTTCCCAAGACTATAAGACATGGGAGAGCAGAAAGCCCCATCATTCTCCTAGAGATTGGCTGGTGGATTTGAACTGCCAACCTTCTCGTGCAATGCAATGCAATGCTTTCTCAACAGTGACACCAGCGTGATCTCTAGTTGGTTTTTGGCTTACAGGGACCCCATGTGGCAGAGTAAAACTGTTTCAGATGATTTTGTAGGATCAGATTGGCAGGTCTTTTTCTTCAGGAGCCACTGCATGGATTAGATCAACCAACATTTTAGTTGATAGCTGAGCTACAAGTCATTGTGTGCCCAAGACCCCTTGATAATGAAGTTACCATATGATCCATCAATTCCACTCAGATATATGTTCAAGAAAAAGAAAAAGATACACTCACACAAAAACTAGTTCATTAATGTTCACTGTAGCAATATCCATATTAAGCCAAAGTAGAAATTAATTTAATATTCATCAATTGATGACCAGCTAAATAAAATGTGTCAAATATATGTATCATATTCCTCATCAATGAAAAGGAATGCAGTGCATGGTACAACTTGCATAAACACTTAAAGCATTATAATAAGTGAGAGATGGCAGACACAAAAGGATAAATGTTATATTTGCCCACCTAGATAAAAAGTCTAGGATTAGCTATAGCTTTAGGACTAGAAGTTGGTTGTCTGAGGTTCAGGGAAAAGTGATGGGAAGGATGAGAATTGATAAAAAGGGGTTAAATCTTGTTTTGTTTTGCAGTGGGGAGCAATGAAAATGGTTTAAATGGATTGTGAGTGTAATTTTCCAACTTTGTGTATAAACTATATATGCCACTTAGTTTTATATTTTATATGAGTGAATTGCATGGTATGTGAATTATTTTAAAATCTAATCATGTGCAAAAACTTTGTTACAAAATTTTATCCTCATTGGTGTAGTTCCAATGTGTTGAATCAACTCATTGACAATGGGTGATTTGAGTTTTGTTTTCTCAATACTCAGAAGTTTGGACTTCTGTTACCAGTATCATAAGTTCTTGATAATAAGTTACATCTTTAAATGGTTCAATCTGGTCCAGTTCTTTTGAGAACAGTCTCTGTGTAGTCCTTCCATATTCCTTTGATGCATCCTTTGGTATTTTACCTATGTAACCTCTCAATATTACAACTTGAGCATTGTTATTTTTTTTCTTCAATTCTTCTCAGCTTAAGAAATGCCGAATGTATTCTTCCCTTTGGCTTTCTAACTATGTTTTTTGCACATCACATCATTATACTTTACTTGTCCTCCCAAGTTCTTCGTTGACATTTACTATCCATTCTTTTAGTGAATTTTTTTTTTCATTTATTTTAGCTATGCTCCACTCAAAAGAAAATTTTGGAGTATCTTCTGTCATTCACTTCGATTTTCTTTCCTGTCTTTGTAATGACATTTCACTTTCTTTATGTATGATGTTCTTGTCCTCCGCAGTTCTTCTGGTCTTTGGTCATTAGTCTTCATTCAGTGCATTAAATCTGTTGTTGAAATAGTGTCTAAATTCAGGACTTGTTTTACTTTTCCTCAACTTCAATCTGAATTTCCCTATTGGCAATAGGTGATCTCTGCCACAGTCAGTCATAGGCTTGCTTTGCCTGTGTGTCTTCCCATATTTGTAGCCCATTTAATTCCTAGATATTTATCTGGAAAGGTCCATACGTATGTTGCTATTGTTCTTAGGTGCCATCAAGTTGTTCCAAGTAACAGTGACCATTTGCGCCACAGAATAAAGCACTGCCAAGTCCTGAACCAGCCTCACAATTATTCCTCTTCTTGAACCCATTGCTGCAGCCACTGCCTCAATCGATCTTGTTGAGGGCCTTCCACTTTTCACTTCCATTCTACTTCGCTGTGCATGGTGTCCTTTTCCAGGAACAAGTTTCTTCTAAAAACATGTATGCAGGGCTGAGCCCCGGTGGCGTAGTGGTTGTGTGTGGGACTGCAGCCCACAGGGTTGGCGGTTTGGATCCAGTGGCAGCTCTCCAAGAGCAAGGCTGGGCCTCCTACTCCCACCAGGGGGCAGTGATGCCCACACACACACACAAAACATGTATGCAAGATGAAGTCACACCATCCTTGCCTCTAAGAAGCTGTAATTTTTCAAAGACAAATTGGTTTGTCCTTTTAGCAGTTCTTGGTAGTTCTATTATTCTTCTCCAGCACCATGATTCAAAGCCACTTACCCTTCTTTGGAGTATAGCTTCTGTTAAACGTTGCTGACCAAAAGTATTTGTGATGAAGAAATCATTGGTCTTGGAAAATTCTATCATGCAATCTCCAGCCTCGTTTTCATTACCAAGGCCATATATCCCATGTACTGATTCTTCCTTGTTTCCAACTTACGAATTCCAACCACCAGGGATTATCAATGTATCTTGATAATGTGCTTGATCAGTTTCAGACTGAAGAAATTGGTAGTTGGCACTGAAAATGCATTTGCTTCTTACCAATGTTGGCTTCTCCTGACAAAACTAATACCATGAATACTGGTGCAAAGTACAAACCTTGGTGGTGCTGTGGGTTAGCTTTGGGCTGCTAATGGAAAGGTCACCAATTTGGATCCACTTGACAATTTAGGGAGATAGACAAGGTATTCTGCTTCTGTAAATATTTATAGACTCAAAAATCCTATAAAGCAGTTCTAATCTACCTTGTAAGGTCACCGTGAATTGGAACACATTTGGTGGCATGGGTTTGGTTTTATGCAAAGTAAGAAAGATGTAACACATGAGGGCAATTTAAGCAAAGTGCTTCACCTGAATTTAACTGCTTTTAGTAAGTTAACCATCCGACTTTCCGATTTGTATCAAAATGTTCAATAAAAATTCAACTGCAAGGAAAATGGGAAAGTTCATGTATAAGAGAAGCAAGAAGGCATATGATTTATTCTACCATTGATTAACACAAAAGTGAAAAGACAATGAATAAGAAACGTTCACCATACTGACCCCTCAGGAGTCACCTTCATATAGCACTGTGAGTCCTGAAATGAAATGAGATAAAAATGACAAGTCTAAGTGGCTGGTGAATCAATCACTGGTAAAGGGAAGGCAACATTTTCTTTCACAAGGAGTTTCAGCAATATGGGTTGTGGGGGAGAATAACGAGGAACATAGAGGAAAACTAAAACCCAGGGCAGTGGAAGAACATCTCTGTTTTACAAAGATATACTCACAAATAAATGTTACACGTGACTGAGTATTAATACTCAGCATCATAGATTCCTTTCATATTGCAAGAATTGAATGTCTCATTTTGACTAAATTTCCCTCTACAACAAATAATGAACACTTTCCATTTGCTAAGCTTCCATGCTAATGAAATACAACATAGTGTTTTCAGGAACAAAAATCAAGGACTAGATGATGGTCTCCAGTTTTGCCAATCTGCCTTTCCACACTCACCCAAAATAACCCATATTTCAGGCAACAGTTTTTAGCGTTTGTGTTTAATAGTTCATTATCAGCCATGCTTAATGTATCCCATTCAGAGATAAGCTTGGTCAAAGCCATACTCGATCCTGCCTTTTTATACACATATCTAGTTTGTATGTTCTATATCAATTTTTAATTTTTCTATTTTCATGATGATGTATTACACTGGGCTTTTTCATTTGGGAATTCATCTCTTTCTGGCATGCGGAAACTCCCAACTTCTTTGAGTTCAGATGGCCTTGGTTATAGATGACCAAGGAATCCTCTAGAACAAAGAACTGTCTAATATGCAAAACCATCCATCTTGACATTAACACTTTACCATGCAGACGTGGCCCGTGGGGATGTCCCGGGGCTCCTGTGAAGAGGAAAGTAGAAAGAACATAGCCTCTTAGTAGGAGCTCTGTGTGTGTATCTTTACTGGTTGCAGAGCGTGAGGCAGATGAAGACCTCAGTTTACTTAACTGAAGACACCAGGGTTTTAAAGACTGCTCTTCTCCACAGACTTCCTTTGCACAAAAGGGATTTCTTCCACCTCCTTGGAGTCCACAGGAATTAGACAAGCCTTTGTCTCACAACCCCACACATTGGCCAATACATGGGTGGAGCTCTTACTCCCTCAAAGCTGAGCTGTCACTTCAAAAGGTCTAGAGCATCTTTTCCAAAGATGAAAGCTCACCACAACCCCAGGCTGTGGCAAAACCAGGTAAGCAGATTGCTTTGTTGTTCATTTATTTACTGTGTGTTTAAGGGGGTGGGGGTGGGGGGTGATTTTTAGTTGATGTGGGCAAGCAAACAAAATGTTTGATCAAAGAGAGATGTTCACCTCCTGCTAAAGTTCCGTAACATCCATCCTCCTCACCACATCCCATTATGTATTTTACTCCCCTTACCTTTCTACTCCCTTCTGGAGAGAATTCTTTCTTTATTTCAATTCGAGGACATTGAACAAAATTAAGCAGTGTTGGGCCAGCAGTGGGTAGTCTCATGTACCATGTGGGACATCTTAAGGTACATCAGCTTCCCCGAAAGTCTCAAACTTCTCACAACTCTGACACCTCAACCCAACTCTCCTTATTCCTGAGCTAGAGGAATACTTAGGCCCTTACTAGGAACCTGGTTATATTTCTGCCATCTGCTGGATGCTTGTGAAACTGCACTGGCTGCAACCAGGATCATTGTTTGTTTGTTTTTTGCTTTTAATTTTTTACTTTGGAAAACTACTTTATTATCTGGCCTGATGCACACTTGGAATCAATCATATTAAAACTAAGGGACCTTATAACTGAGCCAGTGTGAGGATTGTCTATATAGTATTCATTAATAGTTAGGATTGATCATACATTTGAACATTTTTGACTTGAACACGTGATTTTAAAACAATCATTCAAATAGATTAATTCAATGAACCTAGTCAATTTATTTAGGGAAAACTACAATTAGGTAATTGACACAAGTAGCTCACAAAGATGTTTTATTCCTCTTACTTAAATACATATCAATATTTTGGGTAAGTCTTACCATCCTAGACATTTTGTGCTCATTAGTTACACTAATATTTATATTAGTCTTAATCTCATTTAAAGGAGTACTATAGATTCAATTTGAAATTATTTTCTTCTTTTTTAATTAAAAATCATTTTATTGGGGGCTTGTACATCATTTTTCACAATACATAATTACATATACTGTGCCAAGCACCTTCACATGTTTGCTGCCGTTATCATTCTCCAAATATCTGCTTTTCCACGTGAGCCCTTGATATCAGCCTATCCTTTCCCCTCTGTCCCTACTCCTTTCTCCCCCACCAATCCTGAATACTTTATAAATTATTATTGTTCTGTCATATCTCACACTGCCTGACATCTCCCCTCCACCCCCACCCCCCGCCCACTCCTCTGATGTCTGTCCTCCAGATAGGAGGTTAATGTGTATATGGGTAGATCCTGGTAGTTGGTTCCATCTCTCTACCCACCCATCAGGATCATTGTTTTATACCTCAGCTGCCCAGAAAAAGGAGACTTCAATATTGATGAACAAATTGAAGAAACACAGATGTATATTGCATTGTTTAGAACATCAGATTGAAGTAGAAGTTTAGCATAAGATATGAGAAGTTAATTTTATGTCATAGAAGATATGTTCTGTGCTTTAATCCTTCCGCTCTTTTGTATGCCTTAATCTAGGAAAACATCCTTTGAGATCCACTTCCTAGGTCTTAAAATGGCAGTGCCTATGGTCAGTAGTACAGCGGTCATGATAATCTTAAAGGTCTCATGAATATTTAGAAATACCAGGTATCTTTTTCTTCTTCCTTTCTTTTCTTTCTTTGGACGCATTGACGAGTTCAACGGCAGTATCAGAAATCTGTGATTTCATGCTAGGGAGTGGAGGGGATGTTGGTTTTCCAATACCTTCTCAAGGGCTGGAGTTGATAGAGTGATACCAAACAGGATTGGGAACTGAGATTCGTGACCAGATTTTAATATTGGTAAAGCGGGACACCATTGACTGTGTGTGTGTGTGTGTGTGTGTGTGTGTGTGTTTTCTCCCACTGTTCCCTAGCTTGTCATACATTCTTTCCAAAACTAGAGACTTTTCAAAAATGCTGCGGGACACGGAAAAAATTGTTTAAAATCGGGACTATTCTGCCAAAAGCGGGACATCTGGTCACTTAGAAGCCTGGGCAGGGTTTCTGGGAACTGTAAACTTTGGGGAAGACTGACAACCTCTTCTTTCTCATGAGAAGTGATGGTGAGTTTATGACTTTTCAGTTAGCAACGCAGCATCTAATACACAGTGCCACCGGCCTTGCTTTCCTTTAGCATAGATAAACTCACAGTCATTGACTTGATGCAGAGGCATAGCGACCCCATAAGACAGGATATCACTGCTCCATGTGATCTTCCAGAGATTGCAACTCTTTTAGGAATATAAAGCTTCATCTGTTTCCTGAAGAGTGTCTGGTGGTTTTGAACTGCTGACCTTCAAGATTGTAGGCCAGTGGGAGCTGTGTAACCTGGACCAGAAAAGTACCCATTCAATCAAGATTAAAACAAGGAAACCTATGTGTTTCTGCCTAGATTCGAATGGGGGGAAAGGAGAAAAATATGGAAGAATTCAGTAAGATAATCCCACTTCCTTAAAAACTATCTTGTGTTCAAATTTCTACTTCCACATTATCCAAGAATTTTTCATTAGGAAATAGAATCCCCTTCCCCTAAAAACTATCCTGGGTTCAAATTTCTACTTCCACATTGTCCAAGAGTTTTCTAACTAGGAAATTATCACAAAAACTTGTTCCAAATCAGGGAACACCTTTGGAATCTTAGTAGACTCAATGATACTCTCATAACAGAGGTCATATTTCACATATTTTCACATATTTCACACTGAACAAAAGTCAGTAGAAAATGATCATTGAATAAAAATATGTAGCAAAATCCTCTTAAATCCTCTTAGTGTCCTAAATTAGGACATTATAATATTCAAGAAAACATACTCCACACTTGTGTCTCATCAGACTAACTGAATGGAAGAATTATAACCCAGAGAAGCAACTCAATGCAGAATTCACTGCCATTGTGCCAATCAAGATTCATAGGGCACTTGAGATAACAGAAAGAGAATATACAAATGAGTTTAAAATAATGACATATATAAAAAGAAAGAGATTCTAGAGGAAAAAAAACAAATGAACTTGAAAAGAAATAACCTGGATCTTTTAGAAATAATATAGTCAGTGAAATTAAAAACTCAATTGACAGGTTAAGTAAGAAGAGATTTAAGTCAACTTTAGTGAACTAGAGGCTAGATAGAAGGAACTTAGTAAGACAGTAGCATAGTGATAAATGGATGCGATATATGAGTGAATAATAACTTTACTATGTGTTTCATACATGTTTTAGAAAGAGACTAGTAAAATAAGGAGGCAGTGAAATTAAGATAATAATTATTGGGACTTTTCTAGATCTGTTCAAAAATAGAACTTTTAAATTCAAGAAGAAGAGGGAATCATGAACCATAATATAATTAAAATTCACACCAGGAGATGTTATGAGCCAACAGAATATTAAAGCAAAAATAAAGTAATAGCAAGGAGGATAAAAGCTGTCCACTACAAAGGAACAGTAATTAGTTTAAATCAGAGTCCTTACAATAATATTAATAAATATCAAATTGTAATAAAATAATATAGCCTAGACATGGACAAAAATGCCAAGTTTGCATTTTATTTACAACTGTTGTCATTCAAGAATGAGAAAGAGATGATAACATTTTATTCATAAATGTTAAAACATCCCCAAAACAATCAAAAACATCCCCAAATATATGCACTCTATAAAAAAATAAGCCAGTGAAATAAAAACAACCTAGTGAAAGAATATATAGCACGGGAAAGCAGTAGATAAATATTTGATAAGCATATGGCGATGTGCAACAAGTATTGACTAAACATGAAAAATGTATAACCATGAAAATATGCAACTAAACTATTAGACAAATAGGCCATATAAAATAGGAAGGAAGATTTGATTTAGGAACCCTTGTGGTGTAGTGGATATACATTGAACTTTGATCCACACAGTTGGCAGTTTGAAACCTTCAGCAGTTTCAAGAGAGAAAGACTGATCTTTTAATTCCCATAAACAGCAACAGTCTCAGAAACCCCCAGGGTGGTCTCAGTGAATCAGCATTGACTTGATGGCAGTGGATTCTCGAGTTCTGTCCTATAGCGTCTCTATCAGAAGGCATCGATTCAATGGCAGTGAATTTTTCATCTACTTGTAAGAAAGGATTCCTGGTGGTGTAGTAGTTATACTTTGGGCTGCTTACTGCAAGGTCAATAGTTCAAAGCTTCCAGGCTTGTTTGTTCTTTTGACAGCCCACAGTACTTTCAATATTGTTCACCAGCACCATAACTCAAATGTATCCATTCTGCTTCAGTCTTTCTTATTCAGTGTCCAACTTTCATATGCATAGGTGGTAGTTCAAAATACTATGCTTTATGCCATGCACACCTTAGTCCTCAAAGTAACATACTTCATTTTCAAGAGTTCTTGTGGAGATTTACCCAATGCAATGCAACATTTAATCATCTGACTGCTCCTTCCATGAGCATTGATTGGGGATTCAAGCAAGACATAATCCTTGACAGTTTTAATTTTTTTTAATCACTGTCCTCATGGGAGTAGGAAGCCCAGCCTTGATCCTGGAGAGCTGCTGCTGGATTTGAACTGTCAACTCTGTGGGCTGCAGCACCACACACGACCACTGTGCCACCAGGGCTCCACTGACAATTTTAAATCTCCATCTATCAGGATGTTATTTATTGGTCTGATTGTGAGGATTTGGGTCATCTTCCCATTGCTTTGTAATCCATACTGGAGGCTGTAATCCCTGAGCTTTATCAGCAAGTGCTTCAAGACCTCCTCATTTTCAGGAAGCAAGGTTGTGTTATCTGTATACTGTAGGTTGTTACTAAGCATTACTCCAATCCTGATGGCATATTCTCATTCTCTTCTTCATATAGCCCAGCTTCTCCAACTTTCTCAGTATTCAGATTGAGTGTGTTGAGATGATACAACCGTGATGCATACCTTTCTTGATTTTTTTACTCTGCAGTATTCCCTTATTCTGTTTGCATCACTACCTCTGAACCCATGTACAGGTTCTGAATAAGCGCAATGTAGTGTTCTGGTGTCCTCAGTCTCCTCAAGGCTATCCATAGTTTACTTACTGATGAAGATAAAGACTACATATAGCCTTCTTACACGTCAGCATAGAGAAAACAAAAACAATCATCCTCACCATTGGATCAATGAGCAATATCACAAAAAATGGAGAAAAAGCCCCAAAGTTATCAATTATTTCCATTTACTTGGATTATAGTAAAGGCTCCTTAGGCACAGTAGTTGTTAAGAATTCAAACAACAGATTGAATTCAGTAAATCTGCTGTGAAAGTCTGAAAGGGTTGAGAAGTAAAGATGTCATTTTAAGAACAAAGGTGCCCTTAATCCAAACCATGATTTTTTCAAGCACCTTATATGCACATGAAAACCAGACAGTGAATAAGGTGACTGAAGAATAACCGATGCATTTAAATTATGTTGTTGGTGACAAATATTCAAATCAACAGGGACAACCAGAAGACAAACATCTGCTTGGAAGACATATAGCTAGAATTCTTCTAGTGAGACAGCCTCTCACATATTTTGGACATATTATCAAGAGAGAGCAGTCCCTGGTAAAGGACATCATGTTTGGTAAAGTAGAGGCTCAGTAAAAAAGGAAGATCCTTAATGAGATGAATTAACACAGCACAGTGACCATAGGCTCAAACATAGCAATATTTGTGACAATGGTGCAGAAACAGATAGTGTTTAATTCAATATGAGTTGTGAACCAATAGAGAGGCTTGAGGGGACAGTCCCATTACCAACTATATGAACAGAACCACCACTATCCACCCCCCAAAATAATTCACTTCAGTGGACACCACTGTAGCTAAAGTTCAAGGAGAGGGACTTGTCTGATCAGAGCACACTGTCATCAATAACAGGGGTGGGAAAAAGAGTGAAGCACATACTGGTCTACAAAGTCCTAAGTACAATATTTCTTCTCAGAGAAGTCGATGCATAAAGAGGACCATAAGACCAACTCTACCAAGAGACACAATGTTTCTCATTGACCTATAACACCATGAGGGACAACACTAGAGACACATGGGTGGGCGGGAACTGTGCCTCCCCCCTGAGCTTATCATGCCTAAGTCAGTCACTGGGGGTATGCCACAGAGAAGCAAGGGGAGCAAAGCAATGAACTATGTACATATATTTGTAGGGTTACTATTAAGGAAACACATGGATAGTGGGCCTCTACTCCAGTACTCACCCAACACAAGAACACTTTGTTCTAATAATTCGGCAGTCTGAGATGCTCACCTTCCCTGCATGATCACTGAAGACAAAGGGGGTGCATAAGCAAGTGTGGCAAAGAAAGTTGATGGTGCCCCGCTGTCAAAAGATATAGTGCCTCGGGTCTTAAAGACTTGAAGATAAATAGGTGGTCATCTAGCTAAACACAACAAAACCCACATGGAAGAAGCACAGGAGCCTGTCCTGACAGGATCTCTGCAGACAAAGTGTGTGCATAAAGCAAATGTGGCAAAGAAAGCTGATGGTGCCCAGTTATCAAAAGAGATAGCTTCTGGGGTCCTAAAGACTTGAAGGTAAACAAGTGGCCATCTAGCTCAGAAGCAAGAAAGCCCACATAGTGTTGAGGGGATTAGCTATTAGGCATCGAAGAACAAAAAAATCATATTGTGAATGAAGTGGGTGGGGGGCGTGCAGAGTAGGAATCCAAAGTCCAGTCGTAGGCAGCTGGACATTCCCTCACAGAAGGCTTGAGGAGGAAGCGACAAGGCAGTCAGGGTGCAGTGTAGCAACAATGAAACATACAATCTTCTTTTAGATCTTAAATGTTTCCTCCAATATGTACAGAAAAACAAGAGACCAGCAGCATACCAGCAAGAGGGAGGAGTACTGAGTTCCTGAGGGAATGCCAAGGATATACTTAAGGGCCAGGATGTGGCATCCCATCAGATTCAACCAGACGACACTCCTAGAGGTCAATAAACAGACCTTGAATTATTTACAGGTTTTTCTTTTGTTTTTATTACTTATCTATATGTTTTTCTGGACGTGTTTTTTTGGTTGTTGTCATCATTTTGTTTTCTTTTGTCGCTCTGTCTTGTGATGTCTTTTTTTCTGTACATATTGTTGTCTCTGCAGGTCTATCTAGATAATAGACTGGATGAATAGTCTGGAGGAGAAAACAATGGGACTGATGGTTCCTGGAGGACCTGGGAGATGGGGAGGTGGGGGAAAGGAGGTGGTGCTGTCCATCCCAGGGATAAGGGAATAACAAGTGATCCAAGATCACTTGGCAGGGTGGGTGTAATAGGCCTGATAGGGATTGATCAGGAGTAATATAACAGAGAGAAATTACTGAAATTCAAATGGGAGATGTGCATGATAGTGGGATAAGAGGAATGTAGAAGGGAATAGAAGAACTGGGAGGCAAAGGGTATCTATAGAGGTCTAAATACAGGCATAAACATAAATGAATATATTTATATATGATGATGGCGAAATATATCTACATGTATATACTTATAGGGTTAGTATTAAGCCACCAGATGGACATTGGCCCTCCACTCAAGTACTTCCTCAATGCAAAAACACTTTGCTCTATTAAATTGTCTTTCCTTGATGCTCACCTTCCTGACACAATCACTGAAGACTAATGTGTGCACAAGCAAAAGTGGTGAAGAAAGCTTATGGTGCCTGGCTATCAAAGATATAGCATCTGGGTTCTTAAAGGCTTGAATGTAAACAAACGGCCATCTAGCTCAGAAGCAACAAAGTCCACATGGAAGAAGCACGACAGCCTGTGTGACCATGAGGGATCAATTGAATCAGTTAAGAGTCATCAAAGAGCAAAAACAATATCATTGCTTGTCCACTTGCCTGATATGATCACTGAAGACAAAGGTATGCATTAGCAAATGTGATGAAGAAAACTGATGATGTCCAGCTATCAAAAGATGTAGTGTCTGGGGTCTTAAATGCTTGAAGATAAATAAACAGTTATCTAGCTAAGAAGCAACAAAGCCCACTTGGAAGAAGTACACCAACCTGTGTGACCTCACGACATAGAAGGGATCAGGCATCAAAGAACTAAAAATTATATCATTGTAAATGAGGGGGAGTACAGATTGGGGACCCAAAGTCCATCTGCTGGTGAAGTGACATCCTTTGCAGAAAGGTCTTAAGTCAGAGATAAGCCAGTCAGGGTGCAGTGTAGCAACAATGAAAGATGCAACTTTCCTTTAGTTCTTAAATGCTTCATCCCTCCCACTATCATGATCTGAATTCTACTTTACAAACTGGTTAGCCCAGAGGATATATATTGGTACAGATAGGAACCGGAAACATGGGGAATCCAGGATAGATGATCCCTTTAGGATCAGAGGTAAGAGGGGTGATTCCAAGAGGGTGGAAGGAAGGTGTAGTAGAAAGGGGAAACCGATTAAAAGGATCCACATATAACCTCCTTGTTGGGGTATGGACAACAGGGAAATGGGTGAAAAGAGACATCAGACAGTGTACAATATGATAAAATAATAATAATTTATAAATTATCAATGGACCATTTGAGAGGAGGAAGCAGGGAGGGAGTGGAAAAAGGAGGAGCTAATACCAAGGGCTTAAGTAGAAAGAAAATGTTTTGAGAAGGATAATGGCAACAAATGTACAAGTGTGGTTTGCACACAATGAATGTGAGTATGAATGAATGTGAGTGATGAGTTCTATGAACCCCCAATAAAATTATTAAAAATGTTTTCTCCCCCACCTCTACCCCATTATCATGATCCCAAATATGCCTTAAAATACCAGCTGGACTGGAGGAGGTACACTAGTACAGTTAGGAACTGGAAACACAGGGAATCCAAAAAGGAAGAACCCCTCAGGGGCAGTAGGGAGAAGGGCAATATTGGGAGGGTGAGGGAAGGTGGGGTAGAAAGGGAGAGCAGATTGCAAGGATCTACATAGGACCTCCTCCCTGGGGGACAGACAGCAGAGAAGTGAGTGAATGGAGAGATTGGAGAGTGTAAGATGTGACAAAGTAATAATAATTCGTAAATTATCAAGGGTTCATGGGAGAGGGGAGAGTGGGGGAAGGAGGAGAAAAATGAGGAGTGGATACCAGAGACTCATGTGGAAAACAAGTGTTTTGAGAACATTGAGAGCCACAGATATACAAAAGTGCCCAAGACAATGAGATGTATATGTAGATTTTGATAAGAGTTGTATGAGCCCCCAATAAAATGATTTTTTAAAAAAGAGTTGCTATGAGTTAAATTGTCCCTATGACACCTGAAGCAAACAATATGAACATATATGTATGCTTATATATTTACATAGACATACAAATACATGCATAGATATTTTTATATAGTTTAGAGAATCCACAATGACATGGTAGAAACTATTTAATGACTACATAATGAGCTAATTTTACTTATTATAAAAACTTTTCAAATTGGATTTTTAAAAATCCAGTTGTTTTCTCTTTCATCTAAACCAAAACAAACCAAAAAGAAATTAAAACACAATGAGGATTATTAAGAATAAATTGATACAGCTATTCCTCACATCAGACAAAATAGTATTTAAGGTAAGGAAACATTACTGGAGATAGAGTTACCTAGCGTAAAGATGGGTGATTTTAAGGAAATAAAATATGATAATTCTCAGATTATATGTATCTAACAATGAGGACTTAAAATAAATGAAACAAATGATGATAAATTATCAGGTACAAAGGAAAACTCTATAAGAATCAGAAATTTGAACACATCTACCTCAGGTATAGACATCATGCTTGGCTTTATTTTTTTTTTAATTTTCAAATTATTTTATTTGTATAAATGTCAAAAAATAAATTCACCTGGAATATGACATAGTTCTAAACTTCTAGTTTCTTAGTAACATTGTCTCAAATAGACACCATAACTTTAATTTTATGATATAAAATAATCTGTTAAATATAAATTTATCCTGGCTTACCCTACTTCCTCCTTGTGTTTTCTAATTCTATTCCTAAACCTTCTGAACTTTATTCTTGGGAAAGGCTGTAATTTTTGCACATAGAATTTTTAATGAATAGAGTAATAAGCTTTATCTAATTATCATTTAGTTACCCTTGTTTCATCATTAGAGAACATAAATTTTTTATACGCACCCATGTGACACATAACAATTGACATTTTATTAAGCAGCAATATTTAAAATATCAGAGAACTTGCTATGTTCCACTTAAGAAATGTGTCTCCATTTAAGAACTGGAAGATAATTATTTAGGATTAACTGAAAACACATATATGCTTAAAAACATTTAAAAGTGTTTTTTTTTTTTTTTTGAGAGAGAGAGAGGAGTAGTGGGGATGGAGGGGAAATATGAGGATCTAATACTAAGGGCTTAAGTGAAAAGAAAATGTTTAGAAAATGATGATGGCAACAAAAATACAAATATGATTTGCATACAATAGATGAATGTATTGATTGTGATAAGTCTTGTATGAGCCCCAAATAAAAATGGTTTTTTCACATTTTTTTAGTTCTCTTGTTAATTGCATAAATCTTAGAGAAGATCTTAATGACAAACTTACCAATGAATGATAATAAAAATGCTAAATTTCAAACTGGAATTCAGCTACAATAGCCTTTGATGGGAAATATGTAAACTTGAATATCTTTATTAGGAAAAACAAAAAGAGTGCCTAAACATTCATAAGCTAGGCAGTCAAAATAAGAAGTCAGATAAAGATCAACAAACAAAACATTAAGGCAGTGATACAGAGAAACAAAAATGATTGCCTCAGAGGTTTTGGAAAGCTGGACAATGAACAACAAAGATGGGAGAAGAATTTGTGCCTTTGAGCTATGTGGTTGGTAATAAATGTTGGATATGCCATGAAATGTTAGAGGAATGAACAAATCAGTGTTGAAAGAAGTACATTCAGAATGCTTCTTAGATGGTGGCAAGTTATACTCTTATGTACCTTTGGCATGTGTGTTAGTATGGATTGACTAGAGAACAAATTCATAGACATGCATATGGATATAAGGAAAAGGTTTATATACAAGAGGAATGCAACATTGAGAAAGCATCCCAACCCAGTCCAGTTCAAAGTCATAAGTCCAATATTAGCTCATATGCCCAATACCAGTCTATAAAGTCTCCTTCTGACTCATGAAGTCACAGGTCAGTGGGGTGCAGAGTCCTGGCAGGGATCTCCTCATGGCTCCTCACTTCCAGGGCTTAAGGTCTATCAATAGCATCCAGTGGTGGTAGAAACAACTCAGCGCTGGCAAGGATCTTCATGTGGCTTCTCCAGCTTCGGAAGTCTGGTTCCATCAGGGTAAGAGTGTGTGACTTCTCCTCTGACTCCTCCAGCTCCTCAGACACTGCTGTCTTGTCTTGTCTGTAGTTCGTCGTCTCAGAGACAGACTCCCAACAACTGGGAGATATCTTCTCATCTCCATGAGGGAAATATCTTGAGATTTCCCACAAGTTTCAGGAGAAATCCATGTCCACACAGAGGCCTCATTGGCTACTCAATGACTATCTCCAGATTAACAGGCTAGACTCCATCCCTACATCTCAATCATGAAATTGACATCTCAAATACATGACCACCACAGCATGTGATCAGGAGGGAGCAGTCTCAGGGGAAGGTCACCATGCTTAGTGAAATAGAGGAGGACCCTCAATGAGACAGACTGACCCAATGGGCTAAAGTATAGACTCAGCATAGCAATGATTGTGAGGATGCAACATGAACAGGCAGTGTTGACATGGAGTTTTATTGTACACTGGTGGCAGTCAGTTCAGACTCAACAGCACATAACAGCAACATATATTTTATTTTTCACATTTCCCCCTTACTCTCGTTAATGTCTTAATAGATTGGTCTTGAGCTTTGGTCTATTTTGAATTATATTGCAATACAATCTATATTTCATTATATTTGTCTGTCTGTTTTGGTTGTGTATACTCAGCATCCTTCCATAAAACAGAAGGGTTTTTAATAAAAACAAAATTGTTTAATATATAGATGAATCAGGATGAATCAGGAGCCTAGTATTTCTTTTCCCTGAAATGTCCCCAGATTAAAAAATTAATGGGAAAGTTATCTCAACATGTCAAGTGTTTGGAAAGAGCTGTGATGTACACAGTGACCTCTCAAGTGGGGCCAGTCTATGATTTAGATGCTGTTCTCTTCTCTGTTAGCCATTTGACAGGTGCCCCAAGTTATGTGTTAAAGATCCTCTGATTTTTCATTCACAACTGCAGCAACCAATATATAAAAAATGACACTTTATTCCTATCGTCTCTCAGTTTTTACAGTCAACATTTTCTCTTGCTATTTATTCCATATTTTTACTGTAATATTTGACAGAAACAACAACAAAAACCGAAACAAATGAACAGCAATGCAAAGTTTTGTATGGTATAGAGGGAGTTAATTAAAAGCATGCGCAAAATCATACTCAAACACCATGTGGATTTTCCTGGTTATGTTTTCCAGTGTTATTGGTTCATTCCCATAGCACCTTCTGTCAGAATGACCTGTGTTCATATACTGGTTCTTTTTTTAAAAAAAAAGTTTTATTTTTATTGGCATATAATTCATATATCACTCAATCCAGGAGTTCCATCATCTTAAGAAGTGTTGTGTAATCAACACCCAAATACATTTTAGAATATTTTCTCTTTCCATTGCTGTTAGCTCATCCCCTCCTAGAAACTCCCCTGCCATGCCCCTAGCAGAACCAACATACTGTCCAGTCTTGCACCATCCTCACAATTGTTATGTTTGAGCTCCTTGATGCAACCTCTGTGTCCATTCATCTAGTGGAGGGTCTTCTGCTTTTGCACTGCCCCTCTAATTTGCCAAGCATGATACTCCTTTCTAGGGACCGTTTTTCCTTAGGATGTCCAAAATAGGGAAGAGGAAGTCTCACCATCCTTGTTTTTTGAAGAAACATCAAACATGGTACTTCTTCCCATATAGATCTGTCTGTTCTTTTTGGCAGTCCATGATACTTTAAATATTCCTTGCCCACACCATAGTTCAAATACACTGCTTTTTTATTCAGCCTTCATTATTCAATGTCCAACTTCCACACCCCAATACCATGGCTTGGGTCAGTTGCACCTTAGTCTTCAAAGTAGTATCCTTTCTTTTCAATATTTTTAAGAGACTTTGTGCAGCATAATGCAATGCAATGCCTTCTCTAATCTGTTTGAGCACTGCTTCCATGGAAATTGATTGTGGAGTCAAAAAATTATCTCCCTTTTCCCCAAGACCTCTTCTGAATTTCTAACAACTCCCATCAATGTACTGCTACAAGTATTGTTGAATGACCTTCAATAAAAGTTTACTTGCAGGTAATATCAATGTTATAATTCTAAATTGTTCTTGTGTGTGTCATCACTGCCCTGGTGGCAGTAGGTAGCCCAGCCTTGTTCCTGGAGATCTGCTGCTGCATTTGAACCATCAACCCTTTGGCCTGCAGTCCTGCACACAACCATTACACCATCAGGGCTCAGCCATCATTCTCAAATTTTATTATTCTGTTGGGTCACCTTCCTTTGGAATAGGTGCAAACACAAACCTCTTTCAGTCATTTGGTCAAGTAGCTGTCTTTCAAATTTCCTGACATTGATAAATGAGTGCTCCCAGGACTTCATGAGCTTGTTGAAAAATTTGAACTGGTATTCCATCAATTCTTGGGGACTTATTTTTGGTTCAGTGCAGTTTCAGTGCAGCTTCACCTTTTTTCTTCTTCCACATCACCAGTCCTTGATTATATACAACCTCTTGAAATGGCTCTTTTGTGAATAGAAAAATCTGTTTATTTTTTCCATCTTCTCTTGATAATTCCTGCATCATTCAATATTTTGTCCCTGAATCTTTTAAGATTGCAACTCGAGACCTGAATTTTTCCTTGAGTTCTTTCAGTTTAAGATATGCTGAATGTGTTCTATATTTTTGGTATTCTAATTCTAGGTCTTTGTTCATTTCACTATGCTACTTTACTCTGTCTTCTTGAAGTACCCTTTGACAATTCTCTGTTCAGCTTTTTACTTTATTTTTTCTCCATTTGTCATAGCTACGCTACAATTAAGAGCAAGTTTCAGTTTCTTCTAGCCTCTGCTTTGATCTTTTCTATCTTCCTTGTCTTTTTAATGAACTTTTGCTTTCTTCATGAATAATGTTCTTGATGTCATCTCACAGCTCATCAGGTCTTCTCTCATTAGTGGTAGATGCGTACAATCTGTTTTTGACATGTTTTTGAAATTCAGTACTCAAGGTCCTAATTTATCTCTCATGGACTTATTTTAATTTCCTTCATCATCGACCTGAATTTACATATGAGCAATCAAAGGTCTGTTCCACAGTCAACCTCTGGTTTGTTTTGTGCTGCTTGTAGTGAGCTTCTTCAAGGTCTCTTCCCAGAGATGAAGTCCATTTGATTTCCGTGTATTCCATTAGAAGCCCACATGCCATGTGTTGTTGAAAAGATTACTTGCTAGGAGCAAGTTGTTGGTATTACAGAATTCCATCAGGGACCTTAAGCTTCATTTCTGTCACCAAATCCATATTTTCTACCACCATATTGCTCCTTCCTCCATGTTTCCAACTTCTGTATCCCAATTGCCAACAACTATCAATACATCTTGATTGTATGTTTCATCAGTTTCAAATGGAACACCCCCCCATAAATACACACACAAAACAAACAAACAAACAAACAAAAACAAACTGACGGTCTTGGGGAGTTCATGTCAATTCATCATGACCCCATAGTTCAAGGTAGAACTGCTGCTTGCGTTTCTGGGAGTCTAACTCTGTGAGATTAGAAAGGTCTGTCTTTCACCCACATACTGAAGACATTGGTACAATTCTACAATTTCTTCACACTAGTTTTAGTGTCTGGTGCATAAATATGAATAAGGATGATATTGATTGGATACCCTTGTATATTGATGGTTATTACTCTACCAGAGACAGCATTGCACTTCAAGGTAGACCTTTAAATGTCCTTCTTCCCAAAGATTTTGACTCCATTCCTCTTGACTCTGTCTTTTCAGTTTAGTCAATTATATGATTGCTTGACCTTAAATGGCCAATAGTCTATTTCGGGATATTGATATTACATAGACTATGGATTTGTACCTGTTCCATTTAATTTTGACCACTTCTAATTTCCCTAGATCCCTAGTTTGCACCTTCCAAGTTCCAGTTATTTTTAGATGCTTGCAACTGTTCTCATTATGAGTTGTGCTCCTTCAGCAAAAGTAGGTCCCAAGGCTTTCCTTCATCTACGCACGTAACTGTGGTTGACTCTACTTGAAGAGAGTAGCTCCTCCTCAGTTATATTCTGCATGTCTTCTTCCTGAGGAGCTCACCTTTGGTCACTATCTCTTACAGTGTTCTTCTGCTATGCTTGAGATTTTCCATTTCTGATAATGGTCAGCCACCATTCATGACGTTTCCTACAGCCAATTTCTCAGAAGTGGACAATTTATTCTTTCTTCAGAGTCTGTTCTTTGTCTGGAAGCTCTGTGGAAACTTTGTTACTCTGGGTGACCCTGCTGATATTTGAAATAGCAGTGACGTAGCTTCCAGCATCGCAACCACACACAGCCACCACAGTATGACAGACCGAGAGTCAAGTGATGCCCTGTATGATAAAAGCTTCTTCTACCTTATTTGTGATCCTTTGTACATAACAGCTCTTTCGAAAAGTTTTCAACTATAGCCATCTTCTTCCTTAAAATTTCTACTTATGTCTTAGTTTCTAAATTAATTTCTGTCTGGTATTTTATATCCCCAAACTTACTCTTATCAAGTTGATTCTGACCCCGTAGCAAACCTATATGACAGGGCACAACTGTATTGTGGGCTTCCAAGAGTGTAAATCATTACCTCACCAGGCTAGAAAGAAGTCGCCTTTCTCTTGTGGAGAAGCTAATGGTTTTGAACTGCTCAGTTTCTGGTTATCAGCCCAACTCATAACCCACTAGGCCAGCTGGGCTTCTGCTGTACCTTATATACTTTTCATAGATGTTTCTAGCTGTTATTCAATATTGTTTTGTACATTTAAGACTTCAATCCATTTAAGGATTATTTTTGTATATGATGTGTCATTATAATTAAAATTATATTTAAATTTTATTTTCCAGTGTGGAAAACTAAGTGATTTAATAACATTTATTGAATACATTACCCCTTTTCACTGATTTAAAATACTACCTATGTAATTTATCAAGTCCCCAGATAGATATGTTTTTTGTTTCCTAGCCCTCTATTTTATTACCTTCGTTGTTTTAATTAACTTGGTGGGAACACTATAACTTAAAAATTACTCTAATTCATAGTTGGTATTAACATCTTCTAGAGTGATTTATTAACTTCTGTTTCTTTTTTGCATCTTTCTCCTTCTTTTTCTTCCTCTCTCTTTAAAATGATCTCGACCACATACAGACATTTACTCTTCCACACTCATGTAAAGATCAGCTTACGGATTTCCACCAGAAATAAATAAATAAATGCAAACCCTTATGGGTGTTGTTTGACATTCAATAAAACTCATAGGTTTATATGGAGAGAATCATTATTTTTACAAAATTGTGTTGTTCAGTCATAAATATGGTTATCTCACCCTTTTGATTAAGGAACAAACCATGGGCTGTCAGAAAAAATGAACAAATAAGTCTAAGAAGTAATACAACCAGAATGTTGAAAGTGAAGGCAGTGAGACTAGAGACATCATGCTTGGCAGAGAATCAGTGAAAATCAGTAAAATCCTCTATGGTGACAACACTAGGCAACAGTAGTTACCCCAAATACACAAAGAATCATGAAAAGGGTGCATACTGTTGTTCTCTTTGACATGAAGTTGGCAAGAGTGCGAGACCAATGTTGACTCAATGGCAACTAAAAACAACAATAAAAACTCAACTTGACATTCTTATGTATGTCATTTGTTGACTTTTGCATAAACACACTATATGTATGTATGTGTGTCCTAAAAGGTTGAGGAACATTTTCCATTATTTTTGGGTTCCACTTATCTATGAACTTTTGAATCTCCTTCCAACACACACACACACACACACACACACACACACACAGAGTTTTTAATGTAAATAACATACCTTCTCATTTGTTTGCCAACTGCTGCCTGCCTATGGTAGACATTTTTGTAAACATATTAGGTTAATTTTCTTGTTTTATACAAACATGTAAAAAAAACTAACATCACCACCCCTGTACAATTAGTTTCTGGGAGGAAGGAAGCAGTTGGCAACAATCATTGAACTATATTTTTTGTATAAGAAATTATATATATGCAGTATATATGCTACCTACATATATTTAATAAAAAATAATAAAGAATGTATAATACATTGAATATGTAAATATTTATAATTGATGTATTTTTAGCAGTCTTTAGTTTTAGAAAGGGGATCTTTTGATTAATTACTTTAAAGAGAATTTAAATATTTTAATTTAAAAAATAATTTCATGTTTCTTGTGTAGAGAATGAAATACTTACTTATTCCTAGTTCTCTACCTCTTGGAATCTTGCTAAAATTTGTTTTCTCTAGAATCTTCAATGTAATATTAAAATGAGGAGGGAGGGCTGGGCCCCGGTGGCATAGTGGTTGAGTGTGGGACTGCGGCTCACTGGCTTGGTGGTTCAAATCCAGCAGCAGCAAGTCTGGTTAGCTCCCATGACCAACTGAGGGCAGTGATGGCCCCCCAGGCCTCAAAAAATAAAAAAAATAAATAAAAAGAGGAGGGTTAGTAAACTTCCTGGTTTTTCAGTGGAATCTTTTATAGGTAACATATTTGCTTACAAACCATATCAAATTTCTCTTTGATGCACACTATCATTTCAACTTTATTTATATATTTTTCATGAATATATGTTGATAATGATACTGAACTAATTTTCTATGATTATTAAGACTAATGTATTCTTACTTCTTTAAATCTACTTATATGGTGAATAAAAACTCGATGTTCAAATGTCAAATCTGTGACAAATCCTACTTCATAATGATATATTTTAAAATAAATTATTTGATGTGTCAACATTTCATTTGAGACACATATTCATGACTTCAGTGATTGTGTTATTAAATTCTCTTTCACTTACTGTACTTCTCTGATTAGCAACAAACTCATTCTAGCTTCAGAAAGCAAGTTGTCAAGTTTTATTTCTCCACTGTTTGGAGAAGTTGTATGAAAGAGGTGTATCTATTTCATGACAATTTAATAAAATTAAGTAGTGTCAGTTAATGGGTGTGATTATTTTTATGTGGAGACAATGGAATGTGCTTCTTTAATTGATTTAATTTTATCTATGTTTTATTTATCTTTGTGAGTTGATTTCTATCTTTTTTATTAGTCTAGTAAAATTCCTGTGGCAGTCATGTGCTCATGTTAATTTTATGATTGAAATGTAGGGGTGGAGTCTATCCTGTTCATCTGGAGATAGCCATTGAGGCCTCCATGTGGGCATGACTTTCTCCTGAGACTTCTGGGAAATCTTGCAATATTTCCCCTGTGAAGATGAGAAGATATCTCCTCCAGTGTTTGGGAGTTAGTCTCAGAAACAATTAATCACAAGATTAAATTTATTAAATTTATCACAAGAAAAAATTAATCACGAGAAAAGACAAGATGGCAGCATCTGAGAAGTTAGAGGAGCCAGCGGAGAGACCACACAGCTTTGCCCTGATGGAGCCAGACCTCTGAAGCTGGGGCGACCACATGGAGACTTCTGCCAGCGATGAGTTACTGCTGCTGTTGATGGACCCTGAGTCCTGGAAGTGAGGAGCCATGTGGAGACCCCTGCCAGCGCCGGGACTCTGCACCCTCTGACCTGTGGCTTCGTGAGTCAGAAGGAGACTTTATAGACTGATACCAGGCATATGGGTTAATATCGATCGGACTTATGACTTTGTGCTGGACTGGATTGGGATGGTTTCTTAATGTCCTATTTCTCTTATATATAAGCCTTCTCCTTATATCCATATGCATGTCTATGAAATTTGTTCCTCTAGCCTACTCGGACTGACACAATTCCCCACATAAGTTTTCAAAATAATTGGCATGAACTCCTTGTATGACTCTATATTTTTAAAATTTGATTTAAATAAAAATATATTTTAACTTTATATTTTATAGAAAATATAAATATATTTTCTATAAAATATATAAAATTTATATAAATATAATATAATATTTTATAATATATAAAAATATACAAAATTTTATATAAAATATATTTTAATATGTAAAAATATATTTTAATATATATTAAAACGTTTGTCACATCAGGAGATATTGTACAATTGCAACCACAATCAGTTTTCAAACATTCTTTTTCTTCCTGGACTCCTTGACATCATCTCCCTTTTATCTGACCCCCATCACCACCACTATACTCTCTGCCGCAATCCCCCGAAACCCTTATTCTACTTGTTATCCCTATAGGTTCATCAGGTGCTACCCCTGAGTTTCATATACTGAAAGACGGAGGAGCCTAGAACACACTTTCAAGAGGTGATCCACCAATGACAAGACACCACTGAGATAAATGTAAGGTTTGTATCATTGCTTAAAAATTTTTTTTGGAACCAATTGTAGGGATCTACCAAAACCTCCTCCCTGGGGTATGGACAAAAGGAAAGTGGGTGAAGGGACACATTGGGCAGTGTACAAATTGACAAAATACTGATAATTTGTAAATTATTAAAAGTTCATGAGGGAGAGGGATTGGGGAGGGAAGGGAAATATGGGGAACTCTGCTTAAGTAGAAGGAGGATGTTTTGAGAATGATGATGGCAACAAATGTACAAAAGTGGTTTGCATACAATAGATGTATGTATTGATTGTGATAAGAGTTGTATGAGCCCCCAATAAAATGATTTCAAATATATATTTCATGTTTATTTCTATTCCTACTACTTGGTTTTTTTCTATATCTATTTATCATAATAAGAGAGGTCATTGGTTTCTTGATTTACAATAATATTTCATAGACTGGGTTTTTATTTTTGCTGACACTATTATTACTTATTTGAGATTTATAAATTTGTGCTGTTATTGATTTTCTTTATTTCAGCCTATCTGAGCTTATTTCACTGAGTTGAATATTAATATTCTTCTAATTATTACTTATCTTCATAGCAAATATTATATCTTAAGTGATATCTTCTTTTTCACGCCACCTGTTTTTAAAATTTCCACCATAACCTTTTTTGACTCATAAATCACTTCTATATAAATAGTTGGTTAGAATTTGGGACACTTTTTTGTTACTGATTTATGATTTTAATTCCCTTAGTAAAAATTTTATTTATATAATTTCTTACACATTTTCACTAAAATCTTGATTGTGTTGAGTTTTTCTAAATATTCAAGAATTCTGGAATACATTATATAATTTACAATTGTGGATGCAAGGCACTCTCTTTGTTTATTGGACCAAAATGGCTCATTGTGTCATTAAACTCTTATCTATCCATCTTTAGAAACATTTTTATAATTATTTTATTTCTCAGAGTCTTCATGGAAGGTAAAATCGACATTTGTCTCAAGAAGGAGAAAAAAGATCAGATCCTCACTTTTCTTTGTAATCGGGGCATAGCCGCCACGTACAGAAAGCTCAGCCCCTCAAAACTGTCTGTGGGATTTGAAGATGGCACTAGAGAGTGACACAAAGCAGCAAGACAGAGAGTCTTCGTCACAGTGGTACGGTGTCGGTGTCATCCAGAAGCTAGGAAGGCAGGGATACAGCTTTGACTTCTGTTCCTTGGTCCATTCCTGGCATGTAGGCCTCTTTGGGGAATGTGTGGTGTCATTATAGCTGTGGTTTCAGCTTTACAGTTTGTCTGGTTGTTTCCAAGTCTTGCTTCAGAGTGTTCATTGCCATTCTTTGTGACTATCTCCTCCAATCACCCACCTGGGCTAGCTTGAGGCCCCTTTTCTGTGAGAAAGAGCCTAGGCTCATAGAGCTTATGTGGTCTTTCTTTGGGAGAAAGATGAGACTTTCTATTCCCATAAAGATTTACAATTTTGGAAACCCAGAGAGGCACGTCTACCCTGTCGTGTAGGATTTCGTTTTGTCAGAATCCAATACATAATTGTGAGTTTGGTTTGTGTGTATGTAAAACAGAGCTCAGTTCAGATTCCCATTCTTGTTTAAACCAATATTTCATTGTGAATCCTGAATGATCATTAAAATTCAAGACCCTACCTCAGGCGTCCACACCCAAGTCTAAATCCTCTCCAGACTCAATAGCTTCAACTCTGGTTTATAACTTCTGATCTGCGTTCCTTTTTTCCCCTTCAAGTTCTTACCCTCAAATAATTCCTTTTTTTGTTTAAGATTCCATTATTATTTTTTTTGTGTGGGCATCACTGCCCTGGTGGGAGTAGGAAGCCCAGCCTTGCTCGTGGAGAGTTGCTGCTGGATTTGAACCGCCAACCCTGTGGGTTGCAGCCTCTTATTCAACCACAACGCCACTGGGGCTCAGCCCCCATTATTTTTTTAATGTTAAATTATATGACATTTTAAAATAGAAAGGCCTCAACAAAGAATTGACGCATTTTCATTATGGTGCTAGTGAAGAATATTTAATATACTATGGAGTTCCTGAAGAACAAACATAGCTCTCTCAGTTGAAGTTCAGCCAGAATAGTCTTTAGAAGCAAGGGTGGCAAGACTTCATCTCACCTATTTGGATGTATTATTAAGAGGAACAAATCCTTAAAGAGGGACATTGTAAAAATGAGCTGAGCTTTGCCTGACCTGCCCTGACTTCACAAGAGGGAAGAAGAATCTAAACTTACTATCAGCCAAGTCTGAGGTCAGTCATGCCTCTACCCTCTAACCTTTTCCAATTTTGACAGTAAAGGGCCCTCATGCACTCTCTGCTTCTCAGCTGGGTTCCATAATTCACTGCAATGGCTCCACAAAGCTCACAGATCATATTCATGCTTATGATCAAAATGACAGATTATGATTCAAGTGGCGTTCCTTCCTGCATTGACTAGGGTTCCTTTTTCATTTCAAGAGAATAATATAAAAAGAGCTGTGTGATTGCCATGGCTCGGTCATAAAAGGCATTATGGTTCTGATTGTATTCTGTCTTGGCTAATGCGTGCTCCAGAAGTCACCTACCCCAAGGGCACTGAAGTAGCTCTATGACTAGGTTCATATGTTGAAGAACAGAGGCTTCTAGTTAACATATATGTAAGAAAATCGAGTCTCTAGGCCCAATGAAGCCTCTGATCATTGTAGTCCTGGTCCATGGCTTGACTGAAACCTTATGAGAGACCTTGAGGCAGTCAATTTTACAGAGGGTCTCTGGAGTCTTTCATTCATAGAAACTGCAATAGTAAAGACTTTCGTTAAGACATTAGTTTGCAGGTTATTTGTTAATTCAGTCCAAAACAATATTTTACATAAACTATAAAAAAATTTATATCATGGATGATAAACAACCGATACTATCATAACAGATTAAGCAAATCTGTAAGAAAAACACAACTTGGAGATAAAACATAAGAAGTGTACATAAATAAAATAATTCAGCTAAAACAATGTGCTAACTACCATGTACCATATCTACTATTGAGCACCCAAGGATCCCTCGTGGTGTAATGGTTATGCCTCGGGCAGTGATCCTTAAGAGAGTGAGGGGGCTTTCTACTCCTGTCCATTGTAGTCTTGGGACTTCACAGGGGTAGTTCTACCTTGTCCTTTCGGGTCACTATGCGTGAGCCTCGACTCAATGGCAGTGAGAATATGCACAAACCACTCTTACAAGTGTGAGTCATCACCTGCTCTTGGGGTAGCCATTGTGGAAAGAAGCCTGAGCAAAAACCGCTGGCTGTCTCAAATCTTGTTAGCTGCTCTTACGTTGCTTCCAAATTCTGGCGATCCATGTGCAACAGAACGCAATGTTGCCTGCTTCTGCTCCATTTTCTGCAGAACTGCTGTGGTTGAGGTCACTGTGCATTTTCCCTGTCTTCCAACTGAGAGGATTCACCTTCCAGCATGATGCCAGGCAACGTGCTGCTGTGATTCGTTGGGTTTCATCGGATTCTTTCTAGAAGGTCATCCCCAGGTCTTTTCTTCACAGACATCACCGACACTTCAATGTTTGTTTAAGTCTGGAAGATCTGCTGCAACGTGGCCACTCCGTGTAACCCTGCTGGTATTTGAAATACCAGTACTGTAGCTCTGGTAATATTGGTGCTACTGGCAGTATCACTCTAGCATCAGAGCACTATGCACATGGACAGTGCAGAATGCCAACCTGAGAGACAGGTGGTGTGGATCTCAGGATTAAACCACTTGAAAGAAGCTGAAACTGGCTATAAAGCCTGGAAGCCATCTAAAATCTGAGCCACAAACCCTCTGGAGATCAGAGATCAAACTCACCTGCCCCCTTGATCCTGCAGGAATTGCTCCCACCTGTATCCAAGGGTGGCAAAAGGCTGGGTGCTTTGCTTCAGAACAGACACATCAACCTTGCCTGAAATTCATTTATAAAAACCACCAACCCCTCTCACTTTGCAAACTGTCCAGATTTTTCCCAGCACCTTCAGATTTCTGAAACTATCTTTGCACAGAACCCTCATTCTTGACCCCAAGCTTGGTCCCTGGGTTTGCAGCCTCACTTTTCCCGACCCTGCTGTGGCTTGAGCAAACCATGGGATACTGCCAGGACCCCGAGGGGTTCCTCACACCCTGGGCACCTCGGCTTCCCCTCCAAGTTTGGGCACAGGAGGATTTAGGGTTTAGCTTTCTTATAATCATCATCAAGGTTTCATTTTGTGGTATTTTTATAATTGTGCGTCCATTTGAGGATTAAGAGGGAAGGGGTGGAGTTTAGCCTGCCAATAAGGTCACAGATTGGAGGGGTGGGACACAGACTCCCTATGAGACATGCCTGAAGAGAAGTCACATGAAGCTACCCTAAGGCAGTGAGAGTTTTGGAGCTGCAAGAACCACGTGGAGACTACTGCCACTGCTGACATGCTTATGTGACTATCTCCACAAGACTTCCAACCCACTGGCCTCTGGTCTTCCTTGATTTGGCATCGTTACGTGTGCTTTGTGAGACCAAAGAGGACTTTTTTTTTTTGTTTTTTGGGCATCACTGCCCTCTGGTGGTTGTGGGAGCTATCCAACCAAAGAAGACTTTAGAGATTGGTTTTGGACATAGGGACTAATACTGGACTTATGGACTTGATCTGGATTTGGCTGGGAGCTAACATCAGACTTATGGACTTGATCTGGACTTGGTTGAGATGTTTTCTCAATGTTCTATTGCTCTTAAATATAAACCTCTTTCTCATACACCTATGAGTGTTTATGAATTTGTCTCTCTAGTTTACCCAGGCTAACACACACACACACACACACACACACACACACACACACACACACTTGTTTCCAGGAGTGTAATGGTCTGGAGTAAGGGCAGCAAACTTTTAAGACAGAAGAGCCAATCCTGTCCTTCACAATTCCTTAAACATGAATTTTGAGCCAGAAATACATTTTAAAAAGCAAAGTCACTATTATATAAATAATGTCCTTAAAATCCTATAAATGGAGCTATGAGAATTTTATTTTCATATTCAATTTTACTTCAGTCACATGTATGTACCAAAAAAAACCTACATAGCGCTTGCGAGCTGCAGTTTGTCTACCCTACTCCCTATGGTAAAGGCACATGTGCTAACCCTTCTTCCCAAATAAATTGAGGAGGTTGTACCTAGGGCTTCCTTTTCTTTTCACATGTTTACGTGTGCTCAGCCATATGCACACACACAGTGATGTTTCACTTCACTTAACAGACAGAATCAATGGGCACTGGTCTCCTGGCCAGGTTCCTCTTCTTCACAAGACTCTGAGTATTTCTACTGGGAAAAGTCCCACCAGAGGAGAAAGCAGAACATGTCAATGCATCCCCTTGAGCTCTTCCTAACACCATGGTTTTGTGGTAATGTTTCCTAAGAGTTACTCAAACAGCAGCCACATAATGACATGTTAGATTCCCAAATCTAATCTCAGTTGCTCCGTGGCTTGCTGCCCAAACCTGTTCCAGGAGTGCTTGCAACAACAAGAACCCCATTTTCCTCCAGAGGCCACAGGAAGGTCAAGACCAAATGATACTCCATTGTGGCCTCAGTACAGACATGACATTGGGAAAAGTCAAGGGATTGGTCACCTGAGAAAGATCATGGGTAAAAAGTGTTTTCTATTCCCTGACATGATGAGTGATGAAAAGAGCAAGTAGATAAGGCCTGTGAAGGGTGTTAAGTAGAAAATGAAAAAGGCCTGTGGTCTACTTCCCAAAATTAACTAGTGAAACCACTATGGATCAACAATCAGCTCATGAAAATCCCATGAGTAGATACCTGGGCCCCTCAGGGGACTCTGTGAAGCGCATCATGAAATATTGGAGTATTTAGTTCCATTTCAGAAAAAAAAATCACGCCAGAGGGAAATCTGATTTGATTATATGTGTGCAATATAAAGTCACAACCCAGAGAATTTGCAGGAAGCAAGCTGCCCCACCAAGCGTGACTATCTGTTCCCACAGCTTGTCCTTTGCCACATAGTGATTCATTCTTCCACTTGATTTATAGACCAAGAATATCAGTAGGTATCTAAATATTGCATGCTTTTGAGGGAGGAAAATGCACAAGGCATGAAAGTTGACCTCTTGGCTTCTACGCTTTATGTGAATTAATATATATTCATATGTGACGAAGCGTCATCTCAGCCCAACTCCCTATTGCCAGCCCTGGGAGGCCTCGGTTCTTGTGGAATCCAACCTCCTCAGAGATCTAAAATTATTGTACAGACACTCTAACAGGATATTTGTGTTTTGGCATACAAATGGACACACACATCTTTAAAAAGGACTATTAGAATTATCAATGAGAAAAAACATCTACCTTTTGCTCCAGTGACAAAATATTTTAAGGACGCTACCTGAAATTAAGCAATGAAAGTCTTAGACCTGAGATAAATGGAAACACACACACACACACACAACAAACAAAAAAAATGAACTCATTCCTGCTCGTGATGATATATGTCAAGGTAGATATGAGCTTCACAGAATTTTCAGTGAACACGATCTTTTAAAAATAGCTATCTGGTGTTTTCTTCCGAGGTATCTGACTGGACTCAAACTGACAGCACTTAGTGAGTGAGTAGCCAAGTATTTAATCATTTGTGCCACCCAGGAACTCCACGTGGTTATGACCTATTGTGGCCCAGTTGATTCTGATTCACAGTGACTCTATCTATGTAGGGCTTCTGAGGCTGTACGTCTCAAATGCATGGGAGCAGACAGCTTCATTTTTCTCACTTGGGGTTGCTGAGGGACTCCAACTGCTGACCTGGTAGTTAACAAGTGGGTAATGGGCAGCCCTCTACCACACCAAGGCTCCTTCCTTGGGGCTAATGTTGTTGAGTGCCACAGAGTTGGTTCTGACTGAACAGAATGAAGCACTGTGTGGGCCTGCACCAGCCTCACAATTGTCATGCTTGAGCCCATGCCTGCAGCTCCCATGTCAATTCATCCCATGAGGGTCTCCTTCTTTCTCTGTAACCCTCTATTCTGCCAAGCATCAGAGCTCTTTCCAGGTGCTTGCCTCTGCTGATAACATGCCTAAAGTATTTGAGACAAAATCCCTTCATGCTCACTTGTAAGGAACATTCTGGTTATACACCTTCCCAAACAAATTGGTTTCTCCTTCTGGCAGTTCACAGATTCACCGAATCTTTGGTCTTCCCTATTCTTTGCCAATCTTTCACATACATATGAAGCGATTGAGAAAAATCATGGCTTCATGGCTTAGTGAACTTTAGTTCTCAAAGTGACATCCTTGCTCTTTAACAGTAGAGTTAACTAGGTTTATAAACCAAATCCTTAGAGAACCTGGAGATTGCTATTTTCATCTACTTTAAACTAGATTGATTTTATTTTAATCAATATTTTATATGTGTATATTCTATACCTTCATTTTCCATGTATCCTCAGTGTGTTTATATACTTATGATGCACTTATAGGTTAAGTGTTGAGTTTTTAACTATAAAGTAAGAAGTTTGAACCCAAATCAGAGAGTTGGGTTAACCTGATTTCATGAAGACTTACAAACTTAACCATGCCCAGGAGCAGTATTATTCTGTCCTAAAGGGTCATTATAAAGTGAAGCAATCTGATGACAATGGGGGACCATTTTTTTTATTTATTTACTTTTTTTGGGGGGGGCATCACAGCTCTCCGGTGTTGGGAGTAGGAGGGGGACCATTTTTGTATTTCATCCATATTCTGTGTATTTTTTATTCAACTGCATGTTTTTAAAGTCGAATTAAAAATGCAGACAGTGTTCTTTAAGTGTATTAAAGATTTCAAATCAATGGTGTGTTTGTGGTCGGTAGCCATGGAGTGTGCTATTGAAATATTATAATATAAAAATATGATTACGTTAGATGATAAATAAGCCTACATGGAAGAAACACACCAGCTTGTGTGATTATGAGGTGTCTACAGGGTGTGGTATCAATATATTCAAGCCAAACAACTATATTGACACCAATGAGGGGATTTGGAGTGGAGACCCAAAGCTGTAGACAATTGGATATCCCCCCGCCCACACACTCCAGAAAGGTGATAAAGAAGTGATGATTTCACCAAGGTGCAGCATAGCACCGATGAAGCACACATCATTCCTCTAGCTCCTGTGTGCTTCCTCCCCACCACTACCATGACCCAGGTCTAGCTTACAAACCTGGATAGATTGGAGTACAAACAGTGGTACAGATAACAGCTCTCAACACATGGAATACAGGACAGATTGAAAACCTCAGGAGCAGTAGTGGGAGTAGTGATACCATAGGTTAGGGGGATGATCAGGGAGAGGAAGGGGAAGTTAGGGGTAACCAATCACAAGGTTGAATATATAGCTCCCAACCCCACCCTAATGGGATGAGTAACTGAAATGTGTAGGAAAGGAGAAAATGCATAATGTAAGATACAAAGTAATTATAAAAAAATTGATCAAGGATTTGCAAAAGTGGGAGGGTGGGCAGGGAGAAGTTGCCTACACCAAGGACTCAAGTAGAAAATGTTTTGGAAATGATGATGGCAACTTAGGTACAAATACGCTTGATGCAATGGATGTATTGACTGTTATAAGAGCTTTAAGATGCCCCAATATATGATTAAAAAAGAAAAAGTTAGGTGACAAAGTATGGGAGAAATGAATATGGCATAATAATGATTGTGTATGTATTACATCATGGCTATCTGGTTGTGGGATGGAATGATTTTTTTCACATGCCATATTTGTATTTTTCATATTTTCTCTGAAGAGAATGCACATTGGTTATAAAATTAAAAATACAAGTTCTTACTATATTTTGCATACAATATCTGATTTAATTTGCTTAATTACACCTGACAAGTTTACATGATGTTATAAGCCCTTTGTACAAATACCAACAGATCTTTCCAGGATTCACAAACTTCTGTTCCTAAGACAAATCTACATTCCTGTTTCAGATCAGTTATGATGTTCCTACCCATGGTCTAGTTCTCAAATTCTGTTTGTATTAAGCACTCTTATAGTGAAAAGGACAGTCGTGTAGGTACTGCTCTTTCATCATATGCTTAATCCACAAAGAAACAAATGCATTACCAAAGATTGGGGTAGAATCTGCCCTGTGGTTTCCAAGACCTTGTGACTAGTAGCCCACTGAGTATCCTACGACATCACCTGGGCTCTCATATATTGAGTAATTGATATTAATTTCAAAGAGCTTTTGAAAGCCTCAGAATAACAAGGTTGTCCTGTGAGCTTCTTGCACTGCAGGACAGAATTGCAGAGTGCAAGGAATGTGCCTATTGGGAAGTTTTAAGATGTGAGTTTGCCCAAAAGGTCAAATGTAATATATAAGTTGGAACCTTCAATTTCTGGTACCTGCTTGTCATACAAGATGCCAAGTCCTGAATCCACTCAGAGAACTTTCTAGAAGCAGTGGGAGGTAGCACCAGGGATAGCTTCTGACTTTAGGAAAGGACATTAAAAGCAACTGGAAAAGCAAAGTCCCTTTCCCTTCCTTTTATGACTCACTAAGAATCCGTGGTGGTGTGTGGTTGTATGTTGGGATGTGTTCATCAAGATCAGTGGTTAGAAAACACCAGATGCTTTGAGGGAGAAAGATTAGGCTTCTACTCCCATGAAGCGTTGCCGTCTGGGAAACCCACTGGGGAAGTTCTACCTAGTTCTACAGGGTTGGCATGAGTCAGAATTAGCCCAGGAGCTTGTGAAGTTAGTTTGGATTTTGAGACTTTTATGAAGAGTGTTTACATTTGGATGAAGGAGATAGAAATGGTAGCTTTAATGCTGGTGCATTGCTTGTGAAGTAATAGTTAATAAAATGCACATTTTTTCCTTAGAGCTACATAATCCTACTTACTTAGGGATCTTTCTAATTAAAACCATACTTCTTTATTGTTATCTGTATTATTTTGATAGCTTTTAAAAATGGTTTTATTGGAACATAGTTCCCAAATCATACAATTTAACTGTTCATTCATACCACGAAGTGCTGTGCAGGCATCATCACACTCACGCCCAGAACATTATATCCCCCTAAATCCACTGCTGCTAACAACCTCCACCCAACATACACACACCCCAGTCAACTGCCTCTGCCATGCCCCTAGTTACTGTCTCCACAGATCTATCCATCCTGGATCCCATACATTGAAAAGCACCAACACATGAACAGGAAGCAAATAAGCAAAACAGACTAAAAAATGCAACAGCAATGACAAAACAAAACAGAGAAACATCTCAATCAAAAAGTAAGCAGAAAACATTAAAAATGAAACAGCTCTTAAAAGGGGTAAAAGGGAACTCAAACGATAGCGTGCTACATTTTAGTCTACCTATACCTACCACAATTCAATTAAAAAATTTTTAGTTAAAAGATAATTGTATTGGGGGTTCCCACAGCTCTTACAACAATCCATGCATCAATTGTGTCAAGTGCCTTCGTACATATGTTGCCACCATTCTTTTCTAGATATTTACTTTCTGTTGCTTCCCTCTCTCCCCACTTGCCCCCTTGTGACCTCTTGATAAATTATAAATTATTATTATTATTATTTTCAAATCTTGCACTGTCTCCATTCCTTTGATGTTTCTGGTGTTGTTCGTTCCCCTGGAAGTGTGTGTGTGTGTGTGTTTATGAGTCGATCATCAAGATCAGTTTCCCCTTCCTTCCCTTCTCTTCCCACCTTACCCTTACCTTTCTGGTATTGATTCTCCCATTCCTGCATTCCGTTTGTCGGGGCCTCTTATCTCTTAGCTGTACCTGTGCACATGCTCTGGTCTAGCCTTCATTGATAGGTAGTCCTGGAGTCAGAAGGGCTGGGGTGATGGCTCGTGAGGAAGCCTAAAAAACCAGAGGAGTATTGTGTGTTTCATCAGTGTTTTACTGCACCCTGAATGACTCATCTCTTCCCTGTGACTCCTCTGAGAACCCATTGTTGGCAGATGTACTTTGGGTCTCTGCCTGATGCTGCTCTTTCTCAAAAACATGGGTTTTTATTTGTTTGTTTATTTGTTTGTTTGGGCTCTTCTGATGCCTGTTACCTGGTCCCGGTGATACTCATGGTCACACAGGCTGGTATGCTTTTTCCATATGGGATTGTTGTTTCTCTGCTAGATGGCCTCTTGTTTAATTTTAAGCCTTTAAGACCTTACATGCCATATTTTTTGATAGCCTGGCATCATTCGCTTTCTTCCTTACATTTACTTGAACCCATTTTGTCTTCAGTGATTGTGCCACGAGGGTGAACATCACAGAATATCAGGTTGTTAGAACTAAGTGTTCTTACATCGAGGGAGGGCATGAGCAGAGGGAGGCCTGAAGTCTGTCCACTACCTCAGTGTGTTGCCATGTAAATATATCCACATAGGACAACACCTCTATTTTTATGCACCAATGTGATTTGCATATGTATGCTCTATCCATAGCTTTGCTTCCTAGATCATTCCTATGATTCCTTTTACCTCCCTCCTGTCCCACCATCATACTCATCCTACTTCTGCCTCTTGTTAATTCCTCTCAGCTAGATTGCTGTTGCTTCAACACCCCAAGGATTGCTCTGTCCTCATTGTTGTTGATTCTAATTCCTTAGTTGTTCCCTTGTCTATGGTGTTGTTTGCTCACACTCTCTTCCCCAACCTTCTTCTTCCCTCAGTTCCTCCAGGACCATCAGTCCCCTTTCTTTCTCCTCAAGCTTCCTTCCCTTGCCTGTCTTATGTAAGTAGACAACCCTGCACTAACAGAGACCAAACATAAATGAAAGATTGAAATACCCTCCTCCCCCCAAAAAAAACTCTCAAAAGACAAGTCTGTCTACTGACCTTTATGACTATCTCCCCACTGGTCCTGGGGGAATTCCAGAAGCTGTCCTTCCTAGCCTGAAGTCTATTTTGGGGACCCTTTAGGAGCTTTATAGCTTTTCTTTGCTCCTGTTGCTGATCTGCTGTATTTTCCCAGTATTGCCCCCTGTCACAGCATGATTCAGTGAGGGGCATCATGGCTCAAGATATTGATGGCCTTATAGTCCTTTCTGTACTTTAGCAACCCCATGTAGAAACCTCATCCTCTGAACTTGAAGGCTGATAGGGGATCCAGACTGCCCCTTTCTCATTTTTCTTCGTGGTTTGTTTCTGTATGGGCACGGAATGCTGGCCGCTCTTCACAACCTGTAGGTTTAGAGTTCTCTGTAGCACATGCCTCTAGGGAGGGGGGTCAGTTTGACTTTTATTTGGGCAGTCTTCCTCCATTTCTCCTCTCCTTCCCACTCCCCCTTCTTTGTGTTGGCATAGCATGTATCTCCTTGAGTTTGTTATAACCTTTCCCTGACTGCCCATACTTCAACCCATATAGTGTGAGAAAAGTGATCTTTTTCTACACCTTTTGTGCTGATTTATACTTACCTCAGGGGACTCATGTTGTTGTGCATGTCCTATTGTGATTGGCTAACTTCATTTACCATAATTTTCTCCAACTCTTCCCATGAAATGATGTGCTTCATGTGATCATCAGTGCTCTTTAGTGAATTATAGTCCTCCATTGCATATATGTGCCAGAGCTTACTAATTGACTTATCTTTCAATGCCTCTGTCTGATAGCAAGGCTATTCACATCCCTGTGCTATTCTGAGAGGGCATTTACTAGAGCCCAGATCCTTTCAATGGATTTTGGGCTTCCTCTGTCATCCATCATCTTCTGTAAATCAGGTGTTCACAATTTAAGCTCTGATACTATTCTCTCCTTTGGATTTGGATTTTATTATTCAGAATCCTTCAAACACACTGACTGAGGTACTTCTTCCATATGCACTTAATTGACACTCCCTTAAATAGGTGCTTGTTTGGAGATAAGCCTTTAAGATTCCAGATGCTATCCTTTCTAATGGCAGGGCACCGTTCTTCACCACATTTTGCAATAGCCTCCAAAGTGTCAATGATTTCTTCATGAGATCGAGTATTCAATAAGGTCATATCATAAGAAGGATAAACAACAGAAAACTTGGTGAAGGGAGACCGCAGTCATTGTAAGACGTGTAAAAAATGAATAAATTATTAAGGTTTTTTGAAAAAGGTTCTGGGAACGTATGTACAGATGTGCTTGATACAATCAATATATGTGTGGATTGTGATTAGCGCTATAAGAGTCCCCAGTTTAAAACAAAAACAAAACAAAAAACCCTAATTGTTCATAGAATAGGGCTAGAATTGTGAACTCATTCATTCATGCATCTTTGGGTTATATATATTGATCTGTGATTGCCTTTAGAGATACCATTGCCATTTAATGACAGAGAACATTATAAATCATTCATCTGGGCATAAGGTAATTCTATTGATTTAGCCAATAGTATAGAATTTAAAACACAGCTGAGAGAAAGGTATTATACATGTATAGACTGACTTGACAATTATACATGTATAGACTTGAAAAGATTAAATGCTTAAAGTGATTAGACACCATTTGAACAAATAAAGAGGTTGATGACAGGGCAAAATTTTCAATAACACTCATTCACAAAGACAGAACAATGCCTTTCAGAATAATAAATGTCATAAGAAAACAAAGAGACCAACTGAGCCCTGGTTGTGCAGTGGTTGTGTGCGTGACTGTGGCCCACAGGGTTGATGGTTGAAATCCAGCAGCAGCTCTCCAAGAGCAAGGCTGGGCTCCCTACTCCCACCAGGGCAGTGATGCAGAAAAAAAAAAAGAAAGCAAAGAGATCATCAAAATAGTAAATATGTGTTAGTCCTGGGCTACCATTCATTTGGTACCTCCAAACAAAAGATCAGAACCAAGGTCCAGTGAACACTAATTGCGTAACCTCAGGATAGTAGTCATCTGCTTCTTTTTACCCTTGGATGTTTCAGCCTTAAGTCCAATGGAGCATGCCAGTTCTTTAAATCTGCTACACATGAGCTTTAAGTAATTATGGTTTTGCTGGACATTATCTCTCAAAATTACTTTACCTGTTGGGTCACCTTTGATTTCTGGAAGCAATATGTGTCAGAGGAGGACTGTTCCATAGGGTTTTTAGGGCTGTGATCGAGCGGACCCCGGTCACCTGATCTATCTTAAGTGTCTCTGAGTGGATTTAATCACCAGCCTTTCGTTTGATATATGAGCTATGAACAGTTTGTGCTACTCAGAAATTCTTGGTACTCCTATTCTTGATAAGTGTCACCAAGTTGTCTTCAACTCTTAGGGATCCATGTGGCAGAGGACAATGGAACCATGGGGTTTTCTTGGTGGCAACCTTGATTGTCAAGTTTTTTAATTTTTTCACTCAGGTTTGCTGCATAGGCTCAAAAGCTAATCTTTTAATTAGCAACTGATTTTGTAACCATTTGCACCAATAAGGTTTCTTCATGTGTCATTAGGGAATTTTTCATTAAAACAACAATGAGACTTGACTGCACTCTTATTCAAACTCACTGTATGGAGTTCATTATGACCCATATGAATCAGATACTCCTATTGGAATGGCTAAAATTGAAAAACACAAAACAATGCCAAATGCTTGTGAGGATATGGAATGGCTAAGAGAATTATCCAAAGCCATGGTGTTAATATATAGCAGATGTGAGATTCAACTTGGGGTATATTTTGCTCTAAAATTTATTTTTCATACACAGTGCTATTTTGCTTTTCATACCTTGTCTTATAAATACATGTATATGAAGAAATAAATAAATAGATGAGAAAGAAGATAATCATGGAAGATAAGTAAGTGGTTCTGCTTCATGTAGATTAAATTCTGCTTAAACAAGAGTATGAAAATATCAGTTGTGCATGGAACTAAACTATGTACCTGTGAACTAGTCCAGCAGACATTTCGTGTCCTCATCTATAATAAAACAACAGATGACTTGCCCAGTTCATACCTCCTGACTTTGTAACGTTCTCCTGAGATCAAGCATGAGACAGAGGTTTTCCAAGACCAAAGTATCAGAATTATTATTAATATCATCGCTGTTTTTACAAAGTCTAGTCTTTGCGTAGGTACAACAAGAAAGGTAGCCAGATTTTCTTCCATACAACTTTACAACTTGAAAGCAAAGGAAACCTTTCATTTATTTCCTTTAGACAAGCAATCCTAATTGACAAGGACCCAAAATACACAGTCTCCACTTTTCACTTGACCAAATATGCGAGTAATTAACATTTCTTTATCCTGGAGCCAAAATGAGTAGAATGATGTGGGATAAAAAATATCCATCATTCCTTACCAAGTCACAGAATTCTATTATTAAGAGATAACCTGGAGGCAGTCAACTCAACTTGCACTCTATGATGATAGTATCAAAAACAAAACAAACAAATAGTCAAACAAACCCTCAAACCAAACTTACTGCCATGGGCTTTATTGTGTATGTACCTGCATATACCTATTGACTCTATAGGGCAAAGTAGAACTGCTCCCTTTGTGTTTCTAAGTGTCACCTTTCTCCTGCACAGTGCAGCTAGTGATTTTGATAGACTGATATTGTGGTTAGCAGCCCAGTGTGAAACCCACAAAAGCTTCTGATAGTGATAGATGATTATGCTATAGCCTCAGCTGATGGAATACACAAATATTTGATTGCCAGAATCCTGTGTAGAGTGTGCATATGGGATACATAATGCACTTAACTTACCTTGGTCCTGGGAGTCAGGGCTAGGCATGAGGTGGAAAATTATTTGGCTATGTAAAGAATTCTTGCTGTAGAATTCTGTAGAGTGGGTGTTGTCTTACCAACTGCAAGATTAGGGCTTCAAACCACCAACTGTTCTTTAGAAAAAAAGATGAGACTGTCTATTCCCATAAAGGTTTAGTCTCAGAACTCCTATATGTTAGCTGTGTTGATGAACCACCATATGTTGGTTCATTTTACTGCGGTGGATTGTATTTTGCTGTGAAGTTGGAGTGATTTTTATCTGAGTGGATTTAATCACCAACATTTCATTTCGTATTTGAACTATGAACAGTTTGTGCTACACAGGAATTCTTGATACCCATTCATTTATTTCAAATTCTAGTGTTGTACCCCTAAGGTGAACAGGTTTAATCAGAGCTCTCAAACTGAGACCAGAGTAAGAAGAAGGAATGTCCTGTCTACTTTACAGAATTCAGCCACTGTAAACCTTTTGAACAATAACAGAAAGTTGTCAGATATAATGCTGGAAAATGAATACAATTTTCTTAGTAATAGGAACTTTGTATGAAGTATGAATCTAGGAAAATTGGGGGTCATCAAAATGAAATAGAACACATAAAGATCAATATCCTAGGCTCTGGCGAACTGAAGTGGATGAGGTTTGGCCATTTTGACACAGTAAATTATATGATTTACTCTTTCAGGAATTACAAATTCATGACATCATATTAATCATCAAAAAAGAACCTTCTCTCAATACAAGAAGACTTTGCTCTAACAAACTGGCATTCTGTGATGTTCACTGCCCACCATCCCCCTACACCATCACCGGAGACAAAATAGGTGCATCAGCAGATATGGTGAAGAAAGAGGATGGTGTCCTTCGAGTAAAAGATGTAGTGTCTGGGGTCTTAAAGGCTTGAAGTTAAACAAGTGACCATCCAACAGTGAAACAACAAGCCCACATGCAAGAAGCACACCAGCCAGTGTGATCATAAGGTCTCAGTGAGACTGGAAATGGGCCTTTGAAGATTCACAACAAACAACAAAGCAACAAAATAAAATGCATAGGTAAGAATGCAGTGGGGTTGGAGCAGAGGCCCTAAGCCCACCTATGGACAATGGAATATCCCCCCACAGAGGGGTTGCAGGAAGGGGAGTCCATCAGGGTGCAGTAGAGCACTAATGGGTCACACAATACACCTCTGTTTACCGGAGGCCTCATCACCCCCCACCCCGCAATCATGACCTCAGTGCTATCTCCCAATCTCACATAGGTGTGGGCAAGAGATAAAACTCTCAACATATGGAATCCAGGAACAGGAATGGAAAGAGAAATACCAAAAGGGTAGGGGGTAAAGGGGAAGAGGTGGGAGGGTGGTGGGCACCACTCACAATGAATGGCATATAACCACACAAACCACACCTCCTTGCCAGGGGGAAGAACAACAGAAACCAGAGGGAAAGGGAGACAGTGGTTGCTATGAGATTTGAAAATAATTAACAATCTACAATCTATCAAGGGGCCATGAGAATGGTGAGGTGGGGGTTGAGGGAGGGAAGAGGCACTGAATCTAAGTACTCAATGAAAATAAATGTCTAGAAAAGAACAATGGAATATATGTATGAATATGTCAGATAAAAATGCTATCTGGTTTGTAACAAGAGTTGTAAGAGACCCCAATAAAATGATTAAAAAAGGGAATATTTCAAGATCTATCTTGCAGTACAATACTGTAAGTGATAGGAAAATATCTATACTTATACAAGGAAATCCAGCTATCACACTATTATTAAAAAATTACACACTGACCACTAAAGTCAGTGATGAAGAACTTGAAGAATTCAAGTTGTTTAGTCTAAAATGTATCAAGCATGCATAAAAGATGCATTAATTATTTTTGTTAACTGGAATGCAAAACTTGGAAACAAAGAGAAAGGAACAGTTGGAAAACATGGTCTTGAGACTAAAAATAAAGTTGGAGATCAAAAGACAGAACTTTGCAAGATCACTGACTTCATTTCAAGTTACTTTTTGACAACACAAATGATTGTAATTGTGAAGTTTGCAAACTGGAATACACAGGAATCAAGTTGACTACATCTATGTGAAGAGATTGGAGATGGCTCATTATCAGCAGCTAAGAGGAGGACAGGAGCTTGCTGGAGCCATCACTTTCTAATATGTAAGTTCAGGCTAGAGGTTAAAAGAATTAAAACAAGTTCAGAAGGGCCAAATTACAATCCCAAGTATATTCCGCCTGAATTTCAAGAATATATCCAAAACAGAATTGATTCAATGAATGTCATTACCAGAAGACTTAGTGAACTGTGAGATGTTATAAATAGCACATAACCACACACTCTGTGCCAGGTATTGAAAAGTCTTATGTGCAAATTATTGAAATATGAAGGTAGCATGGAAAGAATGGAAAGAATACAGAGTCACTGTATCATAAAGATGTGGTCAACATTGAACCATTTAAAGAGGTAGCATATAATCAAGAACCAATGGTACTGAAGGAAGAAGTTCAAGATACACTAATGGCATTAGTGAAAAACAAGGCTCCAAAAATGATGTAATAACAACTGGAATGTCTTTACAAACTGATTATTCTCTGGAAGCACTCACTCACCTATGTCAAGAGATCTAGAAGACTTGGTCAAGTGACTGAAAGAGGTTTATGCTTAGACATATTCCAAAGAGAAGTGATCCAATAGAGTATGGAAATTATCAAAAATATCATTAATATTACTTGCAAGTAAAACTTTGCCGAAGATTATGCAATAGCAGTTGTAGTAGTACACTGACACGTAGCTGCCAGAAATACAAGCTGGGTGTAGAAGTAATGAGGAACGAAAGGTATCATTGTTTACAGCAGATGGATCATGGCTGAAAACAAGGAATACTGGAAATATATTTACTGTGTTTAGTAACTATACCAAGGCATTGAACTGTAAGGATCATGACAAGCTTTGAGAAGAATGGGAATTCCAGAACATTTCATTATTCCAATGTGGAGCCTGTTCACAGGTCAAGAGGCAGTCATTCAAACAGAGCAAGGGAATGTGGCATGATTTAAAGTCAAGAAATGTGTTCTTAGGACTGTATCCTTTCATTATACTCTTTAAAATCTGTACACCAAAAGCTAGACTATATAAAGAAGCAAGCATCAGGATTTGAGAAAAGCTTATTAACATATGTTATGCACATGACCTAATTTTGCTTCAAGGAGGGCTTCAAGCACTTGCTGATGAAGGTCATGGATTGTAGTCTTCAATACAAATTGCAACTCAAGTGTAAAGAAAACCCAATGCTCCCACCTGGAACAATAGATATATGGAAAATAGATTAAGGCTGCCAAGAATTTTATCTTGCTTGGATCACAATCAATACTTATGGAAGCGGCAGTCAAAAATCAAAGGACTCATTTCATTGGGAAAATCTGCTGCACAACACTTCTTTGGTGTTGAGCAGCAAGGATGCTTCTTTGAGGACTAAAGTGTGCCTGACTTAAACCGTGGTATATTTAATAGCATCATATGCATGTGAAAGTTGAGCAAAAAAATAAGAAAGACATAACAATAATTGATGCATGTGAATGGTGATGCTGGGAGTTAATACTGAGAATATTAAAGACATTAAAAGATTTACAGATGGAATGCACCTTGGAAGCAAGGATGGAGTGACAGCAACATGTGTACTTTGACCATGTTATGAGAGATCAGTCCCTGAAGAAAGACATTATGCTCAGTAAATTTGAAGGTCAGTTTAAAAGGGGCACACTCTCAGTGAGATGGACCGGCACACTGGCTACAACATGGGCTCAGATATAGCACCATTTGTGAGGATGGGGCAGGGTAGTGTTTTGTTCTGCTGTATTCATTGTTGCTATTAACTGAAAGGAACTTGAGAGTTACCAGCAACAAGTTGACTAGTGGCTGAAAGAAGATGAATTCTGAGAGGTGAGTGGAGGCAAACAACTTGGGGCTTTCTTTTTTCTTTTTTAAAACATTCTATTAGGAGTTTGTGTTAGTCTGGGTTGACGGGGGAAACAAATTCATAGACACAAATATGTGTAAAGAGTTTTATATGCAAGAGCAATTGAATATTGAGAAAACATCCCAGTCCAGTCCTGATCAAGTCTTTACGTCCAGTATTAGCCTAAGTGTCTGATACCATTCTATAAAGTTCTCTTCAGACTCAGAAAACACATGAAATAATGCCAAATGCAAGAAAATAACAGACCAGTGGATAGGAAGTCTAGTGGATCCACTGGCATTGTAAGCATCTCAGAGCTGGCAGAGGTCTCCACATGATTTCCCCAGTTCTCAGGGCTCTGGTTGCATCAGGGTAAGTTCATGTGGTCCTCCTCAGGGATGTCTCTCAGAGAATGAGCCTTGTCAGTATAGAGTCTCCAAGGGAGTGAACCAAGAGCGTCTCCTGCCTCCAGAGAGGAATACAGGAGTTTCCAGAATCCTTGGGAGAAGGCCATGCCCACACAGATGCCTTACCGGCTATCATCTTATTAACAGACTAGACTCCACCCCTTCACTCTTAATCCTCAAATTGACAAATGATTATATAAATTATATAACTACCACAGAGCTCTTACATATGTAATTACAATCCATGGGTCCATTAGATCAAGCTTAGCTGTATAATCGCTGCCATAATTTTGAATACATTTTCTTTTTTCTTGAACTCCTTAACATCAGTTCCCTTTTATCCCCACCCTTCCCTACTCTACTATCCCTTTGAACATTTAATTATATTAACAATAAGATATGTTATTATAGTTTTTTTGCCATTACTTACACATTTCAACGTATCAATTCACCTAGAATTCTGGTTTTCACTCCCCTTTGTATTCTCCTGCATACTCATTGCATTTACATATAGATAGACAGATAAATACACTCGTGGTTGCTATCAGCTCCCCCTTCCCTCCTTTCCCTGGCTCTTTCCCATACCCTCAAGGAATCATTACTCCCATTACAGCATCTGATGGGTTTATCTATCTTGGATTATTATTTTTTTTGGGGGGAGGGGCACCACTGCTCTCCGGTGGTGGGAGTAGGAGGCCCAGCCCCACTGCTGGAATTGAACCTCCGTCCCAGTGGGCCGCAGTCCCATGCACAACCACTACGCCACCGGGGCTCAGCCCCTCTATCTTGGATTATTACCTGAATCAAAAGACCTTAATTGTACAAATGTGCAATTGCAAATGTGCAATACACCAAAATAGCATATAAGTGAGGTAAAACTAAGGCCATAATAGTGGGAGGAGAAAATTTTAAAGAACTAGAGGATAGTTATGTGTTTCATCAATGCTGTATTGCACCCTGGATTTATCGTCTCTTCCATGTGGCTCTTCTGTAAGGGACTGTTCAATTGTCTTACAAGTAGATTTTGGGTATCTACTTTGTCTATGCTCCTTCACATCAATTTGCTTGCTTGCTTTTGAACTTCTGATATCTATTCCCATCAGCACCTTATGGACACGCAGATTGGCGTGCTTCTTCCATGTGATCTTTATTGCCTCCCTGCTAGATGGCTGCTTGTTTATTTTCAAGTCTTTAAGATCTCAGATGCTATATCTTTTAATAGCTGGGCACCATCAGCTTTCTTTGCCACGTATGCTTATCTTCAGCAATCGTGTCAGGAAGGTGAGCACAATACATTACCACATTATTAAAACAAACAGTTCTTTTGCTGAGGTAGGATTTAAGAGGACCAACGTTCTTCTGCTTCCTTATTGTATTTACATATAGATAGACAAATAAATACATTTCTATATATTTATATATAATGTATATACTTGTGTATAAGATGAGTTTTTAGGCACATTTTTGTTGTTGCAGTTTTTGTAAAATTAGGTGTCATGACTGATATTTGGATCAGCTTATACTCGAGTGTATGAGGTATATATCTATATTTGTACTCATATATATATAATTTTCATATCCTTGTTTTATCATCTGTTTCTTTTTTCTTTCCTCATGCTCAGCCATCCTTTGTCTCTCAGTAATTCAGTTGGGTACATTTCAATAGATCAAACATCACCAAGGACACTACATCTTCCTCTCCATCAATTTTAGACCCCTTGCTATTCCCTTGTCTCTGACATATTGGCTTACTGATCCCTTTCCCCCATCTTCCACATCATTCTATTCCCCAGCCAGTTCAGATGAGGTGCCAAATGCTGCCTGCCTAGTGGGTAGTCTACTTTCCAGATTCCTCTCAGACTTTGTGACTTTGTTCCGATTGCTGATCTGTTGTACTTCCCACCTGTTTGATTGGAGTTTTTTGTCCCCATGTGGGGAGGTCAGCCTGGCTACACTCCCTACACTATATCTTTAGTTCTGTCCTCTATATCACCGTGATCTGAGGTGTAGACATTACGTCTAGATGTGGGGCCAGTCTGATGTCCTCTCTCTGAACTTGTTGCTTCAAACAGGAACAACACCCTCAGAACTTGGTGTGTCAGAATGTGGTCTACTATCTTTCTCTCCTTCCCTGATTCTGTTCCCTTATGAACAGGAAAGACTAGCTACTTTCCTGTGTCCCCTGACTGTATTTTCAGTATCATTCTCGGTATTGCTGTTATCTAGGGAGGGAGGCATTATAACTCGAACTCCAGCTGGACTTGTAGTCCTCTCTATTGGTGGCCTGCTCCATACAGATATGTTGCCCTCAAGGATTTGTGCACTGAAATGAGGTTCTCTCTCTCTCTCTCTCTCTCTCTCTCTCTCTCTCTCTCTCTCTCTCTCCTTCCTGTGAAGACATAAACTATACCCTCCCCATGGGTGGACTATTGCCCCCTCCCCTAATGCCAACTTTTTTCTTCTTTCCTCTTCTGTGGGTCTTACAAGCATGAAGGAAAAGGAGATGTCTTTCAGATCCAGTGCTATCTGCACCCCCTCCTTTTGCCCTCTCCTTTTTATTTTTACTGCCCTGTGCATCCTTAGGTTTGGTCTGACTCCTGCTGAAGTACTTGGTCCTTAGCCTGGAGACTATATGATATGCTTATTATCCTCTAAACTTGTTGTGCTGTTTTAACTTTTCTCAGTGGACTCATGTTTTACTTGTCCTTTTGTGCTTGGCTAACTTCACTCAGCATACTTTCCTCCAACTTTTTCCATTAGACAATATGTTTCATGTATCATCATTGCTTTTTAGGGATGCATAATATTCCATGGTGAGTGTATACTATAGCTTTTTGTTTTAACTCTAATTGTCTATAGATGAAAATTTAGGTTGCTTCCAATTCTTTTCAACTCGGAACTCTGCTGCTATGGACATTGGAACACAGATGTCTGGCTATGGTCTGTTTATTATGTCTTTTGGTTATCTGCCCAGTAAGGGCAGGATGGTAAGGTACTTGATTTCTGTTTGTTTTAGGTAGTGCCAAATTGTTTTCAACTGTGCCTGTATGTATCTACCAGACCATCAGCAGATGAGAGTTTCTATCTCACCACACCCCCTCCAACATTGGTTGTTTTCTGATTCTTTGAATTGAGCTATCATTGAGGGTATTAGGCGGTATCTTATAGTTGCTTTAATTTGAATTTCCTGGGTGCTAGTAATCAGGAAAATTTTCTCATAAATTTATTAACCATTCAGTTTTCCTTGCTTGTGAATCTTCTCCTCAGGTCTTTTTCTCACCTTCTCAGGGACAAGTCATTTTTTTCTTATTAGGGGGTTGCAGACTTTTGTAGAATATAGTAAAAGAACCCTTTGTCTGATATGACATTCTAAATATCTTTTTTTTCAGTCTATGTGTGGGGGTTTATTTTCTATTGGTTTTTTCTTTTTGGAATTATTGATATGTGTACTGTATTAATTCCTTCTATTGAAATTGAGTTAATTTGCTTGACTTTTATTGGCTTCTTAATGTAAAGACTTAGATGATTTACATAATGTATATTTTTAAAGCTTTGAAATTTCTCCTATAAAAACTCACTGCTCAGAAATGGATGCCAGGTATATTAATGTGGTGGATTTTCATTATCATTTTATTTGAAATATTTTCTAATTTAGTTTTTGGTTCCTTCTTTAAAATTCATTATGTATTATTTAGTTGTATTTTTGAAAGATGAAATTATATGGAACTTAGAAAAACTATCTGGAAAAATACTTTATTATCATGTAAATCTAATTTAGTTCTATTGTAATCATAAAGTATGCTCTGTAAGTCTATGTTATTTTGAAATTTATTGAGACCTGTTTAATGATTCAGTGAATGATCTACTTTTGTGAATTTTATGTATCTCTGTCAGGAAAAGTGTGTTTTCTTCTCTTGTTAAGGTATATTATTTATTTTATATTCAACTAGATCAAACTGCTAGTCAATGTCCTTAATGATCTTTATTACATACTTTAAAAATAAATTGCTGTAGATTTGTTTATTTTCTGACTTCATAACTCATTAGTTTTTATTTTGCATATTTGGAAAACATCTTATTATATGCATATCCAGAGCATATTGTCCTGTTTTTCTGATGAACTAAGCAAAACTGCTTATCTTGAAGCCCATTTATCTGATGTCAATATAGCCTCTTCAGCTTTCATAAACGCTATTTAATAGTGTGCTTATTTTTTATCCATTAGCTTCTAATATATCTGTTTTCTATGTTCTTCACTTAAATATAATTGTAAAAATTTAAATTGTGAGATGTCCTTGAATCATTTAATTTTATCCAATCTGATAGACTCTGCATTTTAATGGAAATATTGTCCCATTTACATTTAATGCAATTCATTATGTGATTGAGTTTTTCTGTTTTCTATTTGTTTCATCTATTTATTAGTCTGCTTTCTTCAATGACTATTTACTTCCAGATACTTTTGTTTTCCTCCTAGAATTTACATGCAATAGGCTTCTTTTTTCTATCAATATTCATCACTGACTCTCATTATGACCATCTTCTCTAAATATTCACATTTAGTTATTAAAGATTTTAAAAATCCTTGTCTAATGCTTTCCTCCTCTTTAGTATGAGTCACATTCTCCTATTTCCTCACATTTTCATTTTTTCTAGGACATTGCTATTGTTACAATGGAAAGACTCTATCAGAGATGGAATTTTATTCTAACAAGGAGTAATATTGGATTCAAATTCTCAACTCATTCTTCCCTGTAATGAATTGAAATTGATATCTCCTCTTAATTTCCATAGCTTCCTAACTGATGCCTCCTGCCAGAATCCCTGAATAATTTACACATGCATTTTTGTTTTACGCAGGTGTTGTCTGTCAAGGATTTGGGCAGGGTTTGCACACAGATTTGGGTAGACCCTTCCTTGACATTCACCTTTAAGCCGTCATTCCACTCATTCTCCAGCAGTTTTAGCGGTCATGATTTCTATCCCCTACTCCTCAAATAGATAAGAGTTCAGCCTTCTGTCTCAGTCCTAGCTACCTCATGCTGCACAGACAATGACATGGCCCAACTTAAAAGGCTATATAAAATTTCATCCCACCCAGTACAGTTCCCTTCTGTGATAGGATGACTCAGCATCCAATTGTGTGTATACTTCTTCAGTCTTTAGTGTACACGTATTTATTTTTTAAATTGTCCCATAATTTATGACGGTTATTTGTGAGAGAGATACTGGTAATCTATGTGTAAGCTTAGCTGCATCTACATCTTCTTTTGATTTCTGCTTGAAATAAACTCCAACTTCTCATTTTTTCAAATTAGTCACCTACATATTATCTTGTAGATCTCAGCACCTAGAGTTAGGTTAATAATGATCATGATCATTAAGAATCCCCAAAGCAGACTTTGCTCTTGTGCCCTTCTACAGGAAGGAGAAAAAACTTAAATGTTAAATAGTATGGGTTGTTCCTTGTACCACAACTCATTTTCCTTTAAGTTAAATGATAATGAAATAGTTGATTGTTTGGCTCACCTCAGACATTTTAGGTAATACTCCCAAAGAATAAAGGAAAACAATAATACAACAAATTGTTGTTTTGTCCTATCTTAGAGTATAATGTAGTGGTTCAGAGAATTAGCTTTGAAGCTAAGGTTCCTGGATATTTTTGTTCTAGTTTCTGCTAGTGCAAACAGTTCCAGCACTGAAAATTGGAGGGTCAAGTCCATCAGAAAGCTTAGAATTTGTAAAAAGCAAATCAACCTGACACTTCATAATACTAAATGAAGCTCTTCAAACTGAGAAAAATTAAACCACAACCTGAGGTTCACATACATAAAAATGCCACCCCCAAATAACTCAGAAGTACAAATATCTAAAGCAAAGCTAACTGACAAAACTTAAAACAGGGAACCAGAAACATCAATTTATAGTGGAGATGAAAACAACGTAAAATGAGAGAATTGTGTAACTAGAACATCCAAATATAGAGGAAGTCAAGTAGATTTCAGAACTTGGGTGATAGAAAAGACAATATACAATAAAAGAGAGTGATACAAACATAGGGAAGCAGGGAAGGCATTGGGAGGAGTACAAGTTTAAAGGAAACATAAATACTGTGTACACAATCCTGCAATAACAGCTGTCTAAGAATAAATACATGGATGTACACACAAGCTGAATGAGTGTGGGAGATTGATATATACCCATGAATATATTTAGATTTGACAGAGGATAATACTTCATCTACGCCTATGATGTAGAAGACAGCTATCTGGCTCAGTGTCTGGAAGAGATACAAATTTGCATGGACCCAAAGAAAGGTTACACAACAGAATGCTAAAATTATAGAAGAATATCACATCAAAGAAAATACTGCTGAAGATCATCCAGCAATAGTTGCAGCAGCAAAGGGCAGGAGCTGCCAGAGCTTCAGGATGGATTCAGAAGAGGACGTGGAACAAGGGTGTGTTAGTCTGGGTGGACTAGAAGAACAAATTTTTAGACACGCATATGGATATAAGGAAAAGGTTTATATACAAGGTTTATATATACAAAGGTTTATATACAACAGGACATTGAGAAAACATCCCAGCCCAGTCCAGTTCAAAGTCATAAGTCTGCTATTAACCCATATGCCCGAAATCAGTCTGTAAAGTCTCCTTCTGACTCACGAAGTCACAGACCAGTGGGTGCAGAATCCTGGTGCTGGCAGGGGTCTCCACATGGCTCCTCACTTCCAGGGTTCAGGGTCCATCAACAGCAGAAGCAACTCGTCACTGGCAGAGGTCTCTCTGTGGCTGCCCCAGCTTCAGAGGTCTGGCTCCATCAGGGAAAACTCGTGTCGTCTCTCTGCCGGCTCCTCCAGCTTCTTGGATGCTGCCATCTTGTCTTGTCCGAGATTCATTGTCTCTCAGACCAACTCCCAACAACTGGGGAGATAGCTTCTCATCTTCACGAGGGAAATATCGCAAAATTTCTCAAACATATTAAGAGAAAGCCATGCCCACACAGAGGCCTCATTGGCTCCTCAATGGCTATGTCCAGATTAACAGCACAGACTCCACCTCTACATTTCAATCATAAAATTAACATAAGCACATGACTTCCACAAAGGGCTATCATTGTTGATGCCAGATGGATCTTGGCTGAAAGCAGAGAATATCAGAAAGATGCTTACTTGTGCTTCATTGACTATGCAAAGCCATTTGACTATGTGGATTATAACAAACTATGGGTAACCTTGAGAATGATGGGAATTCCAGAACACTTCATTGGGCTCATGCAGAGCTTGAACTTGTGTATGGTTCAAGAGGCAACTGTGTGAACAGAACCAGGGCAATCTGCATGATTTAAAATCAAGAAAAAAGGAGATAAAAATAAGGAAGGTGTGTATCATGGTTGTATCCTTACACCACACTTATTTAATCTATATGCTGAGAAGGTAATCAGAAACTGGATTATGTGAGGAAGAAAGGCTCATCAGGATTGGAGGGAAGCTTATTAACAACCAGAAATGAGCAAATGATACCCCTTCCTTCCCAAAAGAGAAGAGGACTTGAAGCACTTACTGTACAACATCAAGGATTTCACCTTTGAATTGAATTACAACTCAAAGAACAGAAAACCAAACTCTCACCACTAGACCAATGGATAATAGAATGACAAATGGAGAAATGATTAAGGTTGTCAAGGATTTTGTCTTGCTTGGATCCACAATTAATGCTCATGGAAGCAACTGTCAAGAGATCAAACAACACGTCACGTTGGGTAAGTGTGCTGCATAAGACCTCTTTACAGTGTGGAAAAGCAAAGGTGTTCATTTAAAGACAAAGGTGCATCTGACTCAAGCCATTTTCACTCTTCTCATATGAGTGAGAAATATGGACATTGGCCTGCTCTGTAAACCTTCACCTAAATCATAATGAAAAGTTTTTTCAAACCCCCAAACTCACCTTGTGGGAAGTTCTACTGTCACTTGAGGTACCAAAGATCCTGCCTCCTATCAAATTTGTGAATATATACACATATACACACACTATGTACACATATACACATATAACATATATATAAGAATACGTTGTATATAAATATTGCTATTGTTGTTAGCTATCACTCATTTGGTGCCAACCCACAGGGACCAGTACAGGAGAATGAAATACCACCCAGTCCTGTGCCATCTCATAATGGATTTATTTCAGCTAGGTATCGAGTGTCTTCCTCTTCTTCACTGCACCTCATCTACACCAAGCACAATGACCTTCTCAAGGGATTAAGCTCTGCTAATGACACAGTCAAAGTCGATGAGAGGAAGTCGTGCCATTCTGGCCTCTAAGGAGCACTTTGGCTGTACTTCTTCCAAGTTAGAGCTGTTTGTTCTCTTGGCAGTCCCTCATGATACTTTCAATATTCTTTGCCGACACCATAGTTCAAATGTATTGATTTTCCTTGTCTTCTTTTTTGAACATCCAACTTTCATATGTATATGAGGTGATAGAAAATATCACAGCTTAAATCAGGCATATCTTAGTCCTCAAAGAAACTTCCTTGCTTTTCAACACTTTAAAGAGGTGTTGTGCCACAGATTAAACCAATGCATTGCGTTCTTTGAACTCTTAAATGCTGCTTCCATAGTTTTTTGCACATTTTGTGTTATAATATTTGATTTTTTCTTCTCAAGCCTCCCTTTGAAAATTTCTGTTCAGCTCTTCAACTTCATCATTTCTTCCACTTGCCTCAGCTACTCTTCAATTAAGAGCAAGTTTTAGAGTCTCTTCTGACATTCACTTCAATATAGACTTTTGTTTCTGTCTTTTTAATGGAGTGTATATAGTCTCTCTATTTATGCAATTTGTATATACATAGTTTATGTGTACATACAAGTATATGTATATATACTCTTATAAGAGTTTCAAAACTTCATTTAAAATCATTATCTTTTCATTCTCTTTTGCTGTGAATATTTTGAAGACGCACACACACACACACACACATACACATCCCTTGTCACTTGGCGTACCTACAAAGCTCACACCAAAGAAAAAGTCACTGTAGGCACTTGAAACTAAAATGTAGAGACTGCTTCTTTCCCAGCAGGCCGGTGCTTGATGAAGTGTCATTTTATACAGATTATTACAAAACTCAACCCCCATTGATTTTTCATGATAGCCATTGGGAGCAGGCAGAAGTTGCTGATGCTTTTGCTATCAGAGACCACAATTTTCCATCTCTATTGCTGGGGATTATAAGTGGAGCTATCAATCTAAGAGTGAGCACTTGACAAACCTCTCAGTTGTTACACAATTACCAGCTTCTGAGAACAAAAAATAACATGATGGAAAGTTCCCAAAATAGCATTCTATTTCCTCTCTACAACTCTTGTGTTGATATCACTCAATTACAAAGCAATTGTTGGCCTACAGCATGGATTCTTGTCATTACTCTGAAAATTTTAATGTATTTCTCATAAAATATTCCTTAAAACTTTTGGGGGAAATTCACTATGAGAGAAAAACCAAGCAGCGCTGTTGAGGAAGAAATGACATTAAATGTTTTTCAGTCATTGGAAGAAAATATGAGGAAAAAATATTCCTAAGATTCTTTTTCCTGATGGCATTTTATCTTTATCTCATTGATTCACTGTTGTTTGGGTTTGGGAAGTGGTCTAATTTAAAATCTAAGGAGACTTGTCTGTCCATTCAGACATATGAGATGGACTCAAGACAATGTAGAGATAGTTCTTTAAAGTTTTTTATACTTTACTTCAATTAAGAGCTGAGTAAGTCTCCATGCTAAAGTTTAACTTTGACCATATTAACTGAATAATTACATGGAGGTTATTTCTTGCTTTATTTATTAATGATATCTCTTGTTAGCTGCTACTGATTTGGTGCTAATTCATGGTGTTCCTGTACAACACAAGGAAACGTTGCATGGTTCTGCATCATCTTCATAATCATTGGTTTTCTTAAGCCCTTTGTTGTAGTCATTGTATAACTTGACAGCCTTCTAACCTAGGAGCTTATCTTCCAACTCTATTGGAGAATACTCTGCTGTGATCCATAGGGTTTTCATTGGTTGATTTAAAGTTAGAAATGTACAGGATTTTCTTCCTGGTCCATCTTAGTCTGGAAGCTCCATTGTAAACTATTTAGTATCACAGCAACGTACATGCCTCCACTGACACCTAGATGGAGGCTACACTTGAGGAACATTGGACAGGAATTAATATAAATCTCTATTATATTGTTGTTAAGCACCATTGAGTCAGCCCTGACACAGAGATACCCTACACACAACAGAATGAATGACAGCACAGTCCTACACTCTCTTCCCAATGGTTCCTGGACTTGAGTCCATTACTGCAGGCATTGAGTCAATCCATCTAGAAGAGGGCCTTCCTCTTTTTCACTGCCCCTCTACTTTGCCAAGCAAGCATGATGTTCTTCTCTGGGGACTGGTCTCTGCTGGCAATATGTCCAAAACATTCAAGGCAAAGTCTTGCCATCCTGTCTCTAAGGAGCCTCCTGACCATGTTTCTTCACTATAGATCCGTTTGGCCCTGTAGCGGCCCACGGTACTTTCAACATTCTCCAAAGTCATAATTCAAACGCGCTCATTCCTCTTCCATCTTCCTTTGTCAGTGTCCAACTCTCCTGTGCACACGAGGCAATGGGAAATCCCGTGACTTGGGTCAGGCACACCTTAGTCCTCAAAGGAACACCCTTACTTTTCAATACTTTGGAGAGATCTTGTGCAGCAGGTTTACCCAGCACAAGCCCTCCTTTGAGCTCTTGACTCCTGCTTCCATGAGCGTTAATTGTGGATCCAAGCAAGACAAAAAATCTCTGATAGCTCCAACCTTTTCTCCACTTAGGTTACCTTTTTGTCCAGATGTGAAGGTTTTAGCCTTTCTTGAATATTGAATTTTAACCCATACTGATGGCTGAGCCCTGGTGGTGTAGTCATTATGTGTTGGGCTGCTAATTACAAAGCCAGAAGTTCAAAGCCACCAGCTGATTCATGGAAGAAAGACCAGATTTTCTACTGCCATAGAGATGTGCAGTCTTGGGAATTCGCAGGAACAATTGTGCTCTGCCCAATAAGGTTAATATGAGTTGGTACTGACTTGATGGCAGTGAGGCATCTCCTTTATAGGAGTAGCTGGCAGTGCCTTACTATCAAAATGGGATTGCCAGTTTAATAGATTTGAGGAACAAACACACACACACACGCGCGCATGCATGCAATTACAACTCCGGTCAGCATGTCTATACATATCTTCCCTTTCTATGTATACATAATACTTATGGAGCATGTGTTTACTTATATCTATAGAAGACAAACTTATTTTATAATGATTTGGTTTGTACTACCTTTATCTGTAAAACCTTAAGACATATTTACCTAATGTTTACCCTAAATGGTTTCTAAAATATGCCTCTTCGAAGAAATATCATGCATAAGTATAAAATATTAAAATTACTATAACTATTAACAAATATAGAACTCATAAAGGAATGGAAAGTTGGCAATAGAAGGAAAATATTTAGTTGGCCTTTCTTAGAAGAAAGCCCTTTCATATGCAAACAAGAATGAGTGGTGTTAGATCACTAGCTTAATAATTATTGGTTTCCTGAAAGGAAAATGTTTGAATCACTAGTAAGAGAAGGAGTTCATGCCAAAACCAAAGCAACACAAAGTAGTAAAAGACCTTTAAGCATCTGGAATTTTCAGGACAGGACAGACAACTGACCTTATGTTGGTTGAGCAATGGTTTTCAACCTTCATAATACCTCACACAATCCTCTAATACAGTTCCTCATATAGTGGTGACCACCTCCCCCCAACCATTAAGTATATTTATTGCTACTTCATAACGATAATTTGTCTACTATTATGAATCTGGGGACCCCTGTGAAAGGGTTGTCGGACACCCAAAGGGGTCGTGACCCACAGGTTGAGAACCACGGTCTTAAAGCATAAGGTAATTGAGAGCCCTTGGGATGTGTTAGGGGGCATTCTGGGATAAAATCTTTATAAAGGGATTGATAACCTTAGTGTGTGAAACACCATCCACTTTTGCTACATCTGTGAAATTTTCCATTAGATAATACTGGCTGCCTACATTAGTCAGACATTTTCATGGAACTCTCTGCCTGTTTTGTTTTGTCTGCCAAAATCTTCACCATCCTTCTATTTCCCTTTTAGTTTATACTAAAAATCTGTAACAATGGACAGAAGCCAAGAAGTGCTGGATCTACTTTGTGAGGGAATTATTTTTAATGCTCAAAAAAATTTTTTTTTTTAAATATCCAGTGAAATCCAACCACCGGCCAAGATTTTATCATCTGCCTGTCACATTTACATGTTTGAATCTGAGAAGAAAATATACGCAAAATGACATCAATATGTTCAGCAGCCAAATAAAACAAAGGTATATTATCTTTCTAAAGCTACATATAAAATTGCTATGGACTTATGAGCTCAAAATAGCATACATTTATTGCTATCATTTCTGAAGGTCAGGAGTGCAAGCATGGTATAACTGAATCATCTGCTTAGGACTTTATCAGGCTAAAATCAAGGACTTATAAACTTAATTGAGACATATGGTCCTCTTCCCATCTCCCTGGTTCTTGGTAGAACTCAATTCTCATGATTGTGGGGCCGAGGTTCTTGATGCATTGTTGCTCTTAGCTTCAAGAGGCGCTTTCAGGTCCCAGCTATTTAGTACTCTTAATAGACATTTGAAGCACACCTCCTGGCTATCTTCCAGGTCAGCAGTAGCACATCTTTCTTCTTCTGTCTCTAGCCTCTCAGAAAGTGCCTGATTAGATTAGAGGACTCAAGACAATTTCTCTCTTAAGTAACTCAGCAGTTGGCAATGATTGTTGGGTGCCACTGAGTTTGTTCCTACTCACAGTAACCCGATGTATACTGCCCAGTCCCCACAATCCTTAAAGTCATTTTAAGCCCAGTTTTGAAGCTACTGTGCCAATTCATCTCATTGAAAGCCGTCCTCTTTTGCCCTACTTTATCAAATTTGATGTACTTCTTCAGGAACTGGCCATTTATAATAATATCTCCAAAGTGGGTGAGACTAAGTCTTGCTTTCCTTGTTTCTAAGGAGCATTCTGGCTTTATTTCTTCCATGACACATTTGTTTTTTCTTTTAGAAATCCATAGTATATTCATATTTTTGCCAGTACACGAATTCAAATTGTGGTGGTCATGTATTTGTGATGTCAATTTCATGATTGAGAGGTAGGGGTGGAGTCTAGCCTGTTAATCTGGAGATAGCCAGTGAGTAGCCGATGAGGCCTCTGTGTGGGCATGACTTTCTCCTGAGACTTCTGGGACGTCTCACGGTATTGCTCAATTGGAGAAGAGAAACTTGACTCTCAGTCTCCGGGACGAAGACCTATTGAGAAGACAAGATGACAGCATGCTGATCGATCCTGATTCCTGAGAATGGAGGAGCTGGAGGAGAAGCCACATGGGCTTGTCCCGATGGAACCAGACCTCTGGGGCCAGAGAAACCACAGAGTGACCCCTGTCAATGCTGAGATGTTTGTACTGCCAATGGATACTGCTGATGGACCCTGAGTCCTGGAAACAAGGAGCCATGGGGAGACCCCTGCCGGCACCAGGATGCCTCTACCTCTGCTGAATACACAAGGCCTGTGACTTCGTGAGTTGGAAGGAGACTTTATAGACTGGTATCAGACATATGGGCTAATATCAGACTTATGTCCTTGGACTGGACTGGGTTGGGATGCTTTCTCAGTGTTCCATCCCTCTTGTTATAAACCTTTCCCTTATATACACATGCATATTGATGAATTTGTTTCTGTAGTCTACCCGGAGTAACGAATGCATCATTTTTTCTTCAGTCTTCTTTGTTCATTGGGTAGCTGTCAGGTGCATATGAAGCCATTGAAAGTCCTCTGGCCTGGGTCAGGTGTGGCAGTTATGTGCTTATGTTAATTTTATAGTTGAAATGTAGGGGTGGAGTCTGGCCTGTTAATCAGGAGAAAGCCATTGAGTAGCCAATGAGGCCTCTATGTGGGCATGGCTTTCACCTGAGACCCTAGGGAAATCTTGTGATATTTCCCTTGTGAAGATGAGAAGCTATCTTCCCCAGTTGTTGGGAGTTAGTTAGAGAGACGATTAATCACAGGCAAGCTGGCAGCGTCGGAGAAGCTGGAGGAGCCAGCGGAGAGATCACACGGCTTTGCCCTGATGAAGACAGACCTCTGAAACTGGAGTGACATGCTGTTGATGGACCTGAGCCCTGGAAGTGAGGAGCCATGGGGAGACTCCTGACAGCGCCAGAATTCTGCACCCACTGACCTGTGACTTCCTGAGTCAGAAGCAGACATTATAGACTGATTGCAGGCATATGGTTAATACTGGACTTAGACTTTAAACTGGACTGGGCTGGGATGCTTTCTCCATGTCCCATTCCTTTTGTATATAAACCTTTTCCTTATACCTATATGTGTGTCTCTGAAATTTGTTCCTCTAGTCTATCTGGACTAACTCAGTCAGGCACAACTTATTCCTCAAAGTGACATCTTTGCTCTTTGATACTTTAAAGAATCTCTCTCTCTCTCTCTCTCTCTCTCTCTCTCTCTCTCTATATATATATATATATATATATATATATATGTATATGGCAGCAGATTTGACCAATGGAATACATAGTTTAATTTCCTATCTACTATTTTCATGAACATTAGTTGTAGATGGATCCGAGAAAAATGAAAGCCTTGACAAATTCCATATTTTCTTCATTTCTTAGGATGTTGCTTCTTGGTCCAGTTGGGAGGATGTCTGTTTTCTTTATATTGAGCTGTAATTCATACAGAAAGCTATAACCTTTGTTCTTCATCACTACATATTTCAAGTCCTTTTTGCTTTCAGTAAGCAATGTTGTATCATCGGCAAATGACCAGTGGTTAACACATTTTTCTCCAAACCTGATGCCATGTTCTCTTTCACAGAGCTGAGCTTCTCTGATTATTTGCTCAGCATACAGGTTGAATAAGTATGGTGAAAGGATACAACCCTGACTCACTTTTAAACCATGCAGTGTCCTCTTGTTCTGTTCCAATGACTACCTCTTGGCAGTGCAAGCTGTGCAACACATACTATTTCAATAGTTCAGAAATCTCTGCTTGTCGCAATTGTTAACCACCATCAAGTTGGCTCCAGATTCATGGAGAATGCACACACAAAGTGATAACACCACGGTGATCCATTGGTGACTTTTTTCAATGACTGATTTGTTTTTTTTTTTTTTTTTGCTAAGTAGATAGTCAAAGCATTATTCCTTGTCTGGCTTGATACCAGAAATCTGTTTGGCAGTGTAACAACCTTCAAGCCCCAACTCTCAGGTGGGTGGTGGCCATCACTGAGGTGCATGTGGTGGCCGTCACTGAGGTGCATTTGCTTGGAATTGGAACCTGGAATTGTACACAACGATGAGAATCTTAATACTGAATCATCACTGCCCTCTGAAATATAGCTGCAAAAAATCCCTTTTGTGATACATAAGATAGCAGCGTCATAGATGTGCTGCTCTCATATTCAGACGTCTTTCCCAAGATCAAAGGAAAGGGAAGATTAAGGATGTAAGTCCTTGCAGTCACTGTAGAGATCTGACTACCATAGAAAACAATATCTCCTTAGGAAAACTTTCTCTTTTCTAATTGGGATGTTTCCATATATTCAAAATAGGCTTGTCTATTGAAATTTACCATCGAGTGATTTTAGCCTAAGTGATCTCCCAACACAGGGAATGGATGCTACTTTTGAAGAAATAATCAACTCTTATGACAGACCCAATCTGGGGTCTGCTCTTCTTGTTGCTAGGTATTGGCAAGTGGATATTCAAATCACAACAACCCCATGTGCAGAGTGGAATTTTATGACAGAATGAACTCCAGAGTAATGGGTCATCTTTATGGGGGCAGGTTGACAGCTCTTTGTCCTGCAAAGCCACTGGATAAGTATGAACCACCAACCTTTCAGTTAGCACCCAGGGATTTTATCATGGCATATCTAAGGGGCAAACATGGCAAAATAACCGACAGTTTGGGAGGCTCCTTTGGAAAATTAGTGCAATGACTTTGTGCAAATGAACATTAATACCTTGAGCAACAGCTGAAATGTTCTCAAATTCAAAGAGTTGGGTGCTGAGACCGTGCCTTGGGGAAGAGACAGGAGAATCAGATGATCTCCTTCTGAGGTTCTAGATATGCTTTCCCAATTTTAAAATTATCTTAACTCTGGAGCTTTCAGGGTAAGTTTTTATGAGCATGGAGGCCAACTTCTGAAAATAGCTTCAAAGTGGCAGGAGAGGAGAGAGAAAAGGAATGGTGGTGATAAGGTTCTGTCCATGTCTGCATTGATTGTTCAGAAGATTTTTATCTTTCTCAGTTTGTTCCTCTTTATTAGCTGGGTATGTGGATTCAAAGTACAGAATGTTTTTTCTGGTTGTTTGTGAAATATATTCCTGTAAGGAATAGTGAATATAATGGAGAAGAGCTATGCTTATTTTTGAGGCACATCACAATGGTCATTTAGTCTGCTCTTGAGTCAATCTAAGCAACTGGATTTTATGGCGAATTTCTAGTAATTGGAAGAAATTATATCAGTGTTGGGTCTAATCCAGAGGTTTTGGTCTTGTTTAGGAGGACTTAACTTAATTCTAAACATATTTATTGGCTCAAGAGTCATCAGGCTAAACCTCTGTTTCCCAAGTAGGAGTGATTTAGTTTCTGCAAGAGACTTTTGACAACATCTGGAGACATTTTTGCTGTCGTATTATAGTAGCTACATAATTTCATGTCAACTGACTAAATAGGTCTAGGGGTGGAGTCTATCCTGTCAATATGGTCACAGCTTGATGTTGCCTTCTTGTGGGTGTAGCTTTTTCTTTTTTGGAGGAGGGGGATCACTGCCCTCTAGTGGGAGTGGGAGGCTCAGCCCTGCTCCTGGAGAGCTGCTACTGGATTTGAACCACTAAGCTAATGGGCTGCAGTCCCGCACTCAACCACTACACTACTGGGGCTTAGCCCAGGTGTAGCCTTTCTGTGAGAATTATAGGAACTTCGTCTTTCTTCAGTCTGCCATTAGAAGAGACAAGTCTCTCTCACTGCTTTCACTCTCCTGCTGACAAACCACATGGAGCTGCATGGAGAAGCCACACTTAGAGAGCTGGAGGAGTCACATGGAGATCCACTCCAGCAATGAGATGCTTCTACCACCACTGGATCCACAAGACTTTCCACCCACAGACCTGTGATCTTCCTGTATTCAACATCATTTAATGCCTAAAGAGGAGTTTATGGACTAGTGTCTGATATATGGCTAATATTGGAAATATGGATTTGATCTGGACTGGGCTGGGATGTTTTCTCAACATACAATTATTCTTTGATACAAAGTTCTCTCTTAAACACATATGAGTGCCTGAATTTGTTTCTCTAGTCAACTCAAACTAATACAAACATATGGAGCAGTACTGCTGATATTTAGTGAGTAGAGGTCAAGGATTCTTGTCAACGTACTTCAGTGCACAGGAGAGCCTGCCACCACAGAAAATTATCTGTCCCCAAATGTCAGTAGTGCCAAGGTTGAGAAAACTGAAACTAAACCAAGTCATCAGGCACACCCAGTATTATTTCTGTCATGACAGAGCTCATTCCCATGATGGCATAGGCATGTTGAGGATCTTAGAGCTGCAGACATGGCACCTCTTTAATTCCTTCCCACAGCAGAGGACAAATACTTCCTGTTCCTGGATCTCACCTACCTGGTAGAGAACGTCAAGTGTTGTCTATAGGAACCCAGCCCTGCATCTACATGACAGGCAAGACATGGACAAGAATGGGTTGGATAGTAGGAGGTATCAATTCTGCCTGGGGCCTATAGGCCCTTAGAGGTCAATGAGAAGGAAGCAACATTCAGTGGAAGGAGATGTAGTTTCTTGTCATCTCTTCAGGACCATGCTCAAGGTGACTCCATGTGTATCTGTGTAAAACTGCTCTGGAGGATTTTCAGTGGTTAACTTTTAGAAATAGATTTCCAGACCCTTCCTCCAACGGTGGTTGACTTGAACCTTAAATCTTTCAGTGAGCCACTGAGTGTGTGAAACTTTCCCACAATTAGTCTCAGGACTGTGGTACTGAATTTCCTGTCTCTGGAAACTCTTGTCAAATGGCAATGTGGGCTCCAGGTGTTTAGGTTCAGGGAGAGGGCAAGGGCAAAGGACAAATGAGGACTCTGGGGAGAGCAAAGGAAATATGCCTCGAGGTCACATCAGATAATTCAATCCAAAGGCATCAGCTTGAACATAATTTTCCTTGCTCACAGATCATCCTGTTTTGTACATGTAGGTAAGGTAAATTCCAGATAAAGATTATAAAGGAGAAAAAAGATCTAAAATCATTTTATTTTTGCTTGGAAGGAGTCTGTGGGTAGATGGAATAAGCAAAACTAATGTTTCTGGCTACTGGCATCTCTGGGTCAAGGTAACATTGCTTCTCCACCTTGTTCTGATCCCGTGGGTGTGGTGCAGTGGGTAAGTGCTTGGTTCTGGAGCCTGATTCATTATCGCCTGAAGGTCCTTGGGCATGCTGCTTCACCTTTCTCTGCTCCTTTTCTTTATCTTTCCATTGGAGATAAAAGTTGTACCTAAGCCTGGGTTTGAAGTCCTTGAAAGACTGAAAGACTGGAAATTTGACCCACCCAAAGGCACCTTGGAAGAAGTCCCTGGTTGGGTGATCTGCTTGAAAACCCAGGGGAGCAGTCTGCTGTGCACAGCCAGAGTCACTGTGAGTAGAAGTCACCTGGATGACCACTGTCCACAACACCATAGCACAGGGTGGTTTTGAGAAGGAGATGAGCAAATATTTGTAAGGAAGGTTCTTAGAACTGTGCCAGGCCCTTGGCTAATGTTGTAGGTAAATGTTTGTTGATAAATCCTGTCTTATATTGTTGTTGTTCTTAGCTACAACACCCCATGAGTCAAGGATTCTTTGCTGTTACTATCTTTGCTTCTATGTAATAAAAATCCAGCCCCAAATCCTGACCTAGAGAGGCACTCTTAATTCAGAACCAACAGACAACAGTGCCATTATGCCCACTTTACTCAGCTTTCTAAGCCACAGACAGCTTTAATGGATTTTCATGAGAAAGTAGTGCGGCACAGAGGTCATTGAATCTCATCCGAGATTCAACTCACAAGCGTTCTGGTTGGAGCAGCATCTTTTTGGCAAACTGAGGTTTCCCATCCAGCTTTTCTCTGTACTTCACTAGATGGCATGGGATGTTTTACCGATGGGCTTTAATTCATCCCCACTTATTTTTGGAATAAATTAGGGCCCTTGTTTTGTTTGTTTTTGAGAGAGGAGGCTGATGCCATTGGAGAGTCTGGGAGTCACAGCAATATGTAATTGTGAACTAGTCTAACTGTATTATTTAACTTGTAGGGGACATGGTCCTGGCTGTGCAAGGCCTCGACCAAGGACAGGCAAGCCTGAACTTGGAGGCACGGTTAGGTAAAATATTATAGGGAAACGGGTGTCCATTGCACATGCCCAGAGGTTCGAGCTACTGGCCAGGAAAGGTTGGTACACTGTGTATGCTTAAAAGTTCGACCTCTGGCCAGCAAGGCTGCCCCTGGATTGACCCACCCAGGCCAGCTGGATTCAATTCAGCCAATGGGGTTGACCAGGGTCGTCAACCATGCCTCCCCGCCAAAGAATTGAAAAGGTCAAAGGTTTGGCTCTGGCTGGCTCTTTCCCAGCAGCTGCTATACAATGTAGCACAGCCTGGCTTCCGTCCTAAAGCCCACTGTGTGACTTTCTGAGCAGCTTCCTGGCAGGCAGACAGGGGTCAGGGATCCTGTGAGGGCCCTTGTAAACCTGAGACTTCTTCTAACTTTCATACAACTCGCTTGGATTGCAAACCAGGCTTCGGCGTGAATTCTTTCCCAGGCTGAGCCAAGGACCAAGGTATATATTTCTTCTCGAGAAACTTAACAGCACCAATTATCTCTTTCATTTCCAGACTAAAATAAAAACAAAGCAAAAACCCTACTGTCATCAAGAAATCCATTCTGGATGACAACAACCTGGTATAAGGTTTCCAAGACTTATCAATCTTTGCAGGAATCAACAGGAGCAGCTGGAGGCTTGAACTGTTGATCTTTGGGTTGGCAGAGCAATGCTTTCCCAACGGTGCTGCCGCGGCTTGGGCTTTTCTATTAAACTCTGGGTCTCAGAGCACTGGCAAGAAGATTGCGACTTGTTGAGGCTACTTTTCTCTTCTTTCTGAGCAAAACGTGGCTCCCAGGTGCCCAAGGGGGATGAAATTGGCAGCTGGAAGAAAAAAAAAAAAGAGCAGCCACTTTGGTGAGCACTAGGGACTTCCAGGCTCCAATGCACAACCGCAGACCAAGATCTGATTCAGTGCTCGCTTGTCCTTTAACTTCTAGTCTCACCTCCTCCTCTCTGTCAGCTGTGTGCTGTCAGCTGCTGTTCCAGATCCGCAGGGATCGCATGGACAACAGGACAAATTGCTCCTCATTACTGCGCCCTCCCCGGGGGTCGGTGTGACTAGACTGTGAGAAGCCACAGGATTTTCCCTGGCTGCTGCTTCTCAGAAACTAGTCTTGAGGTCTTTCTTCCCCCTTCATCTCTGGACGGAAGTTTTGTTTGAAATTTGCCCAGCACTCTACTATAAAGATGTGTGGTAAAGGCAAAACAAATGGCCTGCCTGGCAGATTGGCAGCACCTTTGCTGATTTATTGCATAACGGTCTACATTAACACTGTCATGGCGACAATGGTGAATGTGGGCTCTAGGCCTTTGAGCTCTGGTGGGAATGACAGAGGCCCCTGCAATGAGGAACAAACATAGAGGTTCCTGCAGAAGTCTTCTGTCTACAAAGAGGAGAACGTATCAACGACCCTTTGACCCAGTCTTTGTTCAATGTCGTTCCAATTGCTTCTTCAAACCAGCCACCAGCCTCTGCTTTCCAAGGGGTGCATCAAGCTCCAGGAATGAGACATACCTTTCACTTTTTATAGCAGGCACGAGGGTCTGAGGTTGGGCATTCCTGATAGGAGCTACGCTGAAGTAAGGACACATGAGGGCCAGAGAGGGTAAGATGAAATTCAAACTCACTGTGAGGGAGAAAGGTGCATCTTCAACCACAGCTCTGAGGCTAAGAATTTGAACCAGATAGCTTTTCTATGGCTAGATACTATTACATAGCACTCTGAGTTTCTTCTTCCTCCTCTTCCTTTTCCACGCAGTAATAATCGTGATTTGAAGTATTGGTGGGCATTTTTAATTTAATGCTCAAAATCTCCAAACAGACTCAACTTCCACGAGGACTGCTGTTTGGTAGGTGCTAATGGGTATTGTAGGGTATCTGGAGGGGCAAGAACTGAGTGCCCCTTCATGGAGCTTCCCTGGGCAGAGGTGTAGGCTCCTGCTGAGAAGTGATAGGTGAATTGCCCTGAAGCTGTGTTGGGATCCCACGTGAGCAAGCATAGCACACTGGGGATGAGAAGAGCTTTAAGCTCCCCCCACCACAGTCAAGAGATCCCACACAGACCAGAGTGGGGACTGCCCCTCTGAGTACCGATTAGGTCTTTATGAAGGCATTTTTGTCTAGACTGGTTATAGGTAACAACCGGAAACATGGGCTCAGAAAAGGATGAGCCACAAGATATACATATCAGTAAGATATTTACTATATTAATAGTGCAATGTGTAGTGTATACTAATGTGATGTGTATTATTATAATTTGTTTGATCAATGTCAAAGTATAAACTATGTCTTAATAATAGATGCACATTAATTCTATATGTAATAGATTTTTATGGCTCATATTATGTATATGAGGGGGTTCCCCCCAAACAGAATTTTGTTTTGCAAAGTTATCTATTTAGTTTTTTTTTTTGGGGGGGAGGGGGCATCACTGCTCTCTGGTGGTGGGAGTAGGAGGGCCAGCCCCACTGCTGGAATTGAACCTCCGTCCCAGTGGGCTGCAGTCCCACACACAACCACTATGCCACCGGGGCTCAGCCCCTGTCTTTAGTTCTTTTTTAATGAAGCAACCTCATCATCTTCAAAGTACTCGCCATTATACTGAACACATTTGTTAATGTGTTTTTCTGTGATTCCACTCTTGGAAGCATTTTTCAAACTCATCTGTTTGGATGATTTACAGCACAACACCCCATCCGCATTTTTTCTTCACCTCGTCTACATTATTAAAACGCTGTCCTTTCATGTCCCTCTGCATTTGAGGAAAGTAAAAGAAGTCTCACAGAGGGAGGTCAGGTGAGTAAGGTGCATGGGCCAAGAAAGGCATGCTGGTTTGTTTGTTTGTTTGTTTTACCAAAATCTGGTGCACTGAGATGGCTGAGTGAGCAGGTGCACTGCCATAGTGGCAAAACCAGTCTTAGTTAGTGTACCTGTCTAACACAAATCAGGCTTTGGTTGCACATCATTACACAATCTTTTCAGAATCTCTCAAGAGAAACTTTAATAATCAGTCTGACCTGGCAGAATAAACTCCAAATGTACCATGAGTCGAAATTTCTGTCTGTTCTGGAAGTTGATGTGCGTCCACTACAAGGTTTGTCACCAATCAACATTTCACCTTTTTGGAAACAAGAAAATCATTCATTGACTTGAGATTTTCCCCTCATTGACTTGAGATTTTACAAACTGCCCTGTAAGCTGTGTTCAACATTAAAGAGTTTATTCATCATTTTTCCCAAGCAGGAAACAAAATCTCACTATTCTTTTAAATCACCCACCGTAAAAAAATGAGGCTTGAACAAAACCACTTTTATAGAATAAAGTTCACTGTAACCAGAGAGAGAAGCTACCTAGGTGACACCACTATGCGCACTAACTCAGAGTGAGTTGCTCAATGCTCGCCCAACAGGAATAATGTGTACGATCAAAGCTCGACTCTGCTCCCCACAATTCCGGGGCTTTCGGTCTACTAGGTAATGTACTAATGCAATCTGCAATGTGCGTTATCATTTGGAATGTGTGTTCATGTAATAAGTATGTAGTGTATTGACTGTATATTAATATAAGGTGGAATATGTTATTCATGTAATATATAAAATGTGGTATAAGTGTAATATATACTGTAAGGTAGATGTAGCCAGAATTAGAAGCCTTGACCAGATAACTTGCTGAATCAGGGTTTTCTCAAAGTTCAAGTGGGTACAAAGTCTTGGGAAAGATCTGGACTTTCCAGAACTACAGGGAAAATCCACAGGAACTAAAACAGGAGCCAACCACACACACACACACACACACACCACATTCACACAGAAATCATAATTTATAATACTGCTTTATAATTCTGAGGAAAAATATCTTCAAACCCTTTATGTACACTAAAAGTCCTTTAGAAGACTGTACCTTCTAGCTGTGTTCTTGGAGCCAGAAGGGTATAAATTAGAAGACAGTATGTAGACAAGCAGGAAAGAAGGTAGGTAAGTAGATACATGCAATAGACAACCAGATAGATCAACAGGTAGATGACAGGTTTACTGTCCATGTGTTTCTACACAAATAAGTATGACGTGTGCTTTCTCTGCATTAAGAATTCTTACCTCAGCACTGGTATTTTGGACCAGATAATTCTTTCTTCCTGAACTTTTGCTGTGTACCATAGTATGTTTAACAGCATCCCTGGCTTCTGGCCCCTAGTTATAAATAACACTTCTCCAACTATGACAAATAAAATACAATCTGCCCCATTGAGAACCAGCAAGCAATTGTTTGGGAGAGAAAATTCCAGTTCAAATCCTGAATTTCCACAAACAAGAGATGTGGCCTTGGGTAAATTAGTCACTGAACTGCTGGGCCTCAAGGTCTGCATCTGTACAATGGAGCAATGGTAGGAGCTCCCAGGCTTTGCGACTACTCTGAGCACCAAGTTAGTTCAGGCAGCCCCTCATATGGATGGCTGATGTTGCAGCATGAAGAGAAGAGGAAAATGCGCTGTGCACACCAAAGGAGGCAAGAAGAGGAAAGGCAAGAAAGACAACTGCTTGATAAAGACCTAGATGCTTCACCAGAAGGCCATTGTTCCTGGAAAGTTGTAGTCTGATGGAATTCGGGTGAAACAGCACCTTTTTAGATCAGTATATGATTTATGGAAACACAGAGTATTTCAATAAGAGAGTGTAGGTACCAGATGGTAAGTGTATAGGACGTGAAAAATAGTATATTCAGTTTATGCAAATCCTCCTACACTTGTAAATGGCAGTGAGGTTTATTCCAAGTTTCACTTTTACCCACAAGCTCCCTCACTGTCCTCCCCCGTTGTCCACTATTAATGGCTGCTGGTCATGACCCATGAAATCCAGCAGGGGAAAGGAGCCACTTTTTGCAGCAGAATCATGGCCTTCAAGATTATGTTTTCACTTGTCCACTTTTCTTCCAAGACATTGGAAAATAGGGAAATCCTGATGACATGAGAGCATGGGGCCATGACTTTCTTCTGCTAACGATTGCTCCCACCTGGCTATACATTTGATTACCCCCAAGTTTCAGGTTGGCAGGAACAGCTGGAGAGTCACAGATGTGCACTCACTCCTTGCGCTGCTTCTCCTGCTGGTGTCACACACAAGGTCCCACACAGTATATACATCAACACCTCTAGGAAGAACCAAGTGACAGAAATATTCAGGAGTCTCCCTTATGTAACACTTTTACTTTTTCATTGAGCACAAATTACAGCACGAACAGCATCAGGAGGAGCCTGATGACTTCCTGGTAGAACACTCTCCTTCCAGGAGGAGCCTCAGGCTCAATTCCCAGTCCATGGTCCTCATGCACAGCCACTATCATCTGTCGATGGAGACTTGGTATGCTGCAATGATGGTGAGTGGCTTCTGGAGGAGTTTCCAGGCTAAGATGAACTAGGAGGACATGATTGGAGAGATACTTCCGAAATGTAACCAGGAAAACCCATGGGTTTCAATGGGCAGATACATAACTGAACATGCTTATGCTATGGGACCATAATAGTGATTTGCTCTATGGAACTTGGATAACAACCAGCCAGGGATGACTAGATAACAGTTACCAACGACCACAATTTAGGGCAAGCAGATTGGGTCAGGCTATAATGTGTGTGTGTGTGTGTGTGTGTGTGTGTGTGTGTGAGAGAGAGAGAGAGAGAGAGAGAGAGAGAGAGAGAGAGAGAGAGAGATTCAAATCAAGATCCCCAAATGATTGGTGAAAGGTTTCACTTCTCCTTGAACATGCAATTCCTAGGTAGCACAAAGATCCCAAGAAAGAACTGTGCCACCATCTGGTCTCCACCTGACTTGGCGAGTGAACTACATAAAGAATGCTAACCTTTCATGCAATCGATTGCTTTGGGTGGACAGATGAAAATGAATTAAAAGTAGCTAAATTTTATAATTGCAGGTATATCTTGGTGACTCCTTTTAATTCATGTATTATCTTTTTTCATATTCTGTTTCCTATTTTTTTGAAAGTTGGCCCAATGTAAACCAAGCTGCAACCACTGAGCAAGTGAGAAACTGATAGCCAAGCAAAGAGATGGAGGTGGGCCATCAACCAGGCCCGTGAGGAGCCTCTAGCTACAAGCTGTCACACAGCGCCTAAGACCAGGCAGACTCTGGAGACGTCCCAGCCCTGAGCTCACTTTGTCCCCATTGTAATTATCAAGGGCAGGTCACACACCATGTTTGCTGATCTAGGAAGACTGACTGATAGGAAAGAGAGAGACCTACAAAGCAGGCTCCACCTTCTAAATTGAAGCACGCATTCCAAGGGCAGAGGAAAATTAAATGTGAATACATCTCTCTTATAAAACCTCTGGTCCTGCAAAGACAGCAAGTCCTCCTTCCATCTCTGCTTATTGTATAGCTGTTGTCTGTCTACTATGTAAACAGAGATGCTACCCTAAGCCATCCCCCAACCTACTACTACCTTCAAACCCATTGATGATAAGTGGAAAAGTACGTATATGACCCTCATCCTGGATGTGGATGCTGTTGAACTGATACCAGTGCATCCTGACCTGATGCACACCGGCATGAAGCATTGCATAGCCACGTGTCCTTTTTATAATGACCAGCGTCTTTCTCACTGGCCCTTTATGTCACAAAGTTGGATATCCTCCTTCAGTGCTTGCGACCTCCTGATGTGTTCAAAAGAAGAAGTCAGAAGATGTTTTGGAGTGAGCTACATGGTTTTTCTTTTTTTGCTTATTTTTATTCATCATTTTTATCAGGGGGACTCTTACAATATTGTAATCATCCATTACTCAGTTTTTTTTTTTTTTTTAAGGCATCACTGCCCTGGTGGTGGGAGTAGGAGGCCCATCCTTTGCCCCTGTGGAACTGGACTTGAACCTCCAGCCCAGTGGGCCGCATCACTCAGTTTTATTAAGCACATTGTACATATGTAGCCATCAAAATTTCCAAAATATTTTCTTTTTAGTTGGGCCCTTGATATCAGCTCCACTTTTTTTCACCTCCCTTCTCCACCCTCCCACCTCATGACTCTTTGATCAATTATATATTACTGTTATTTCCTGCCTTACATTGTCTGTTATCTCCCTTCCCCCACATAGGCATGGTATTTTTTTAAAAAAATCATTATATTGGGGGCTCATACAACTCTTATCACTATCCATTTCCTACATCCATTGTGTCAAGCACATTTGCACATTTGTTGCCATCATCATCATTCTCAAAACATTTGCTTTCTACTTGAGCCCTTGGTATCAGTTCCTCATTTCCCCCATTCTTCCCCACTCCCCTTCCCTCATGAGTCCTTGATAATTTATAAATTATTATTCTTTTTTAATGACTGATTTTCAGAAGGGCATAACCAGGCTTCTATTTTTGGTCTATTTTGGTCTGAAAGCTCTGCTGCGACTTACCTATCATTAGTGACCCTGCTGGTATTGAAAATACTGGTGCAATATTTCCCAGGCTCACAGAAACACATGCCACCACAGAAGGACAGGCAAGTGGGTGGCGGAAACACACTCATAGCAAGGCAAAAATTCACATTTGTTATCATTCTCATAAATGAGTCCCCAGAGATCCTAGTGGAGGATGAATGCTTCCCATGTAGCAGCAGCAAACTGCTGTGAAAGCTCTCAATAAAGCTTTGATGTGATATGTTATTTTTCTTTTCACCATCCCATCAGGAGAATTTGACTCTGATCAAACTAAATTAGGAGATTGATTTGGGGGAAATATTTTGAAATTCGAAACTGAATCCCAGTTCTTCCTGCTCTGCCAGGCTTCTTGCCTTTCTATTGAGAAGTCTGAAGTTCATTGCCGTTGAATGAAGCAGCTCATCCCATTCAAGAGATTAACTGCCTTTATGCTACTTCCTTCTACTTTGGGAAGGGAAGAGATGCTTTTAGGTTTCCAAGGCAGAGTGCACTGCAAGAAAGGATAAGGTAATAGACAAGAGGGAAAAGAGAAAATTTAGAAGTGGATCTAAGAGAAAAATGAAATGGAGGGAGAAGAAAGGAATGAACGCTTACTCATAGAGACACAGAGAGCTGTTCTGAATGCCTCCTATTGAGGGAACAGACTACAGTCTGGATATCTTTGTCCTCTTATCAGCTCAAGAGTTGAAAGAATGGACTCAGACATAATAATGGTCATGAAGATCAGAGGTAGTATTTTGTTCTATTATACTCAAATTCACTAAGAGTTGAAGCAGTCACAAAGACAACAATACCCCCAAAATTATTCATTTATAATTTTATTTTTTAAGAGGAGCTTATACTATAAGGGCTCAAGGGGAAAATGTTTGGAAATGAATGTGGCAACATGTGTGCAAATGTGCTTGATACAGATGATGTATTGAATGTTATAATAGCTGTAAGAGCCCCTAACAAAATTATTTAAACAAAAGACAACAAACAATATAGCTCTCTTCTAAATGAGGAACCCTTGATAATTTATAAATTATTATTTTTCCATATCTTACACTGACTGATGTTTCTCTTCACCCACTTTTCTGTTGTTCATCCACCTGGTAGGGAATTATAGGTAGATCATGGTGATCAGTTCCCCCATGTTTCCCTTACACTTCTGGTATTCCTACTCTCGTTATTGGTTTTGAGGGTTTTATCTGTCCTGGATTCCCTGTGCTTCCGGCTGCCATCGGTACCTGTGTACATGCTCTGGTTTAGTTGGATTTTGAAGGTAGAACTGGGGTTATGATAGTGGGGGAGAAACATTGAAGAAGCAGAGGAAAGGTGGATGTTTCATCAGTGCTATGCTGTGCCCTGACTGGCTTGTCTCTTCCTTGTGACCCTTCTGTAAGGGGATGTCCAATTAGCTAGGATAGGCTTTGTGTCTCCACTCCTCCTGCCCCCTCATTCACATTGATATGATTTTTTGTTGTTGTTCTGGGTCTTTGATGCCAGATATTTAATCCCATGGACAACTCATGATCACACAGGCTGGCATGCTTCTTCCATGCGGCCTTTGTTGCTTCTCAGCTAGATGGCCGCTTGTTTATCTTGAAGTCTTTGAGACCCCAATGCAAAGCTGTGAACCTTCATGAAAATAGATTGCCACATCTTCTTGTAGGGGGCAGCTGTTGTGTTCAAGCTGCTGATCTTTTGGTTTGCAGCCAAATGCTTTAACTGCTGCCCGACCAGGGATCCTCTGGGTCAACTCTACTTCCTTCAAACCCATTAAACTCAGAGAGAAAGAGGTCCAAGGAAAAGTGATTTTAGAGATAAAGAACTAGCTAAGAATCAGACCCCTAGTTTACCCTTCTGCATAGGCAGCTTCATCATGTCTCCCCTAGCAGGACAGAAGGGCCCAGAAAGGGTTGGGAAAACAAGGTATTAATTAGCCAGATCTAGTCTAAGTACCATCCCCGAGTCCCTAGTCCCTAGCATGTTGTCTAGTAAGCCATCGACTCTTTGAAGAGATTCTGTGAGAAGAAAAATTCTAGACAAATGAGTTTGGAAAATGCCAGGCCCCATACTTTGGGGGTTACAGGGATTCAGTAGACTTTTAAAGTGAGCTTTAAACCCTGAGGTTGAAGAACAAAGCAAGATGGCCTTACATGTTCTTCCTGAGGAAGCCATCTTCTTTGGTCAGGTTTTGTGAATCACTGCCCTGCCAGCAATAACCGACCGAAATAGCACCTGACATCGGTACACCGATTTACAAAAAGAAATCACTCACTAGATAGAAGCTCTTTCACCCTTCCCCACCATCCCATGAAAGAGATGATTTACCTTTTCGAGGTCCTAGGTACAGATCTGAGGTCCACACGTTCCCATTCCTTGTCATCTTCCTTCCACGACAGGAAAACCAAGGCCGTCACCCTCTGGCTCATTTTCCTGCGAGGTAGTCTCAGAAGACGCTTCGATTCCTGAGGAGCCCCTTACTCTATTGCTCCTTTACTGGAGACACGGATGTTTGCGGTTTATCTTGTGTTGAGGCCTGTGCTAGGCCCTGGACCTGGAGGGATATGAAGACCGAAACAAAAATGAAGGTGGGAGAGGGGAGGGAACGCCAGAACTGACTGTGATCACACAACACTCTTTGTTTATTTGTTTGTCCTGCAAAGATGAACCAGACTTTTATTTGTTTAAAATTTTGTGACGACACAGACACAAGGAAACATGCATCCATTCACAATTTCTACAAGAATAGTCCAATGACATTATTTGCACATTTCACACGTGGCGTCATTTTTTCTAAGTTCTGCCAATATTGTTCCAAAGCCGTTAATTTAGGTACTTTTCCCCTGGTATTTCTCATCTGTGCTTTAGATAAACTATCATCTAATTAAACTGATGAATAATTGTTTTCAAGTGCAATAAGCTCAGGGCAAACACATTTTATTAACTGGGTTTAACTTGTGTCATTTAATTGTCACTTCATTTTAAAGTTGAAGATCATTTCTGGACATTAGTATCATCGTGTCTCTTAGGCTCAAAGAATCCAGTCAATCTCTTTTCCATAGGAGTTCTGAATTCTGTTCCATATTTTCCTCCTTATGATCAAGATCCATCTGTTTGGGTGGGTCAATCAAAATGTTAAGTAATAGCCAGACACCATGCATCCTTTTTTTCTGATTTTATACCAATGGAGTTTGTAATTTAGGGAGCCAATTAAGCCAACGGTCCATTTCCTTCTCCAATTTCTGCAACTCCTTTCTCTGTGTTGTTGCTAGGTGACATGGAGTTGGTTCAGACTCGCCAGGACCCAGTGTATAGCACAACGACACACTGCCCAGTCTTGCCCCATCCTCGCAGTTCTGCTGGAGCCCATGGTTTTAGTATCACTCTACCTCCCTGAAGGCCTCCCTCGTCTTCACTGCCTCTGCCAGGCATGGTGTCCGCACCCAAGGATTGGTCTTCCTTGACACTATGCCACAAATACTTTAGACAAAATCTTGCCATCCTTGCTTCCCAGGAACATTCCAAGGAACATACAGGACAGATTTGTTTGTTCTGGGAATCCATGATACTTTCAATATTCTTCACCAGCACCCAATTTCAAATGTATCAGTTCTCCAGTGTTCCTTATTTATCATCCTGTTATAACAACTTACATAGTTTCTCCATTTATCATGATGTTGCCTATTGGCCTACTTGTATTTTTCTTTCTTTTAAATTAAAATATAATTTTATTGGGGGCTCTAACAGCTCTTATAACAATCCATTTATCAATTGTATCAAGCATATGTTGCCATCAGCATTTTCTAAACACTTACTTTCTATTTGAGACCTTGGTATCAGCTTCTCTTTTTTCCTACCCTCCCAACTCCCACCCTTGTGACCTCTCGATTACAGTTTGTTCTTATTTTCATATCTTACGCTAACAGATGTCTCCCTTCACCCACATTTCTACATTTATTCCCCTCCCCTCCCCGGCCCTGTGTCCCCACCTCCCGTGTGTGTTGTGTATGTGTGTGTGTGGTGGTGGTGGTGGTGGTTAGATGTACATGGAATCCAGGAAGAGGAATGGGAGTAGCGATACCAGGAGGGTAGGGGGAAGGTGAGGTAGGGAGAGGAGGAGAAGAAGAGGGAAACTGGTCACAATGGTCAAGACATAACCGTTTCTAACATATCAAACACAATGACTATGGTCTAACTGGCCTATTTCTAAAGGAATAGGCTTCTCCTCCTACAGTGAGAAGATGGTGACAGAGAAAGCACCCAGCTGAGGATGCTTGAATAAAAGCAAAGACTGTTGCGAGTGAGCATGCCAATCAAGAAGCACTATGGGAATATCTTAAATGACAGTTTTATTGTTTCTTAGTCAGGTATTATTTAATATTTTCTCATCAATATTTAAAAGCTCTTTTCCTAGAACATAGTCTAGTTTTCTGTACCTCTTTCTTTGCTCTTATTTAAGTATTAACTGTATGAAACAATAAATTACATTTTGGTCTGTCTTTCTGAAATACCTATAATGATGCTGAGGGCAGCCAACCAGTTGTAAAGAGATTAAGTCTATGTGCCCCAGGAACTGGAGTGGAAATGTAGACGGCTGACTGTCAGGGCGACTGTCTTGTTTCTGCTTTGATGAGGAGTCCTTGGAAGGGACCTGAAGAGCGATCTTCAGGAGACAGGAGAGCACACCCTCACTTTGAAGCAATGACAGAGACCTTAAACAGCAGTCACTCCCAAGCATTGATGTGATTTTTATCCTCTCTAAAAAATATCATCTTTCTGTGTTTTGGTAAGACTTTACATAGCAAATTAGGTTCTCATTAAACAATTTCTATCCATTTTGTTCAATGACGTTGGCTACATTTTTTACATTATATCAACATTTTCTTTAGTGGTTTTTTGTTTTCTGCCCCCTCCCCTTCAATAATTTTTTTGGCATGTAACTTACATATTATGTTATTCAATAGTTCAATCATCCAATCACATCACGGATAATTGATCAATCAGCCCCATCTCAATTTTAGAGCAGCCCGTCTCCCATGTTTAAATCAACTAAGAAGATTTATGCAATCACAATCCCTTACAGTGCTCCCTTCCTCCCTCCTGCTTTCATCAATTACTCCCCAAATCGCCTTTCCCTCTATATTTCCCCCCTCTTGGTGTTCCCTCCTTTATTATGCATTATTATCTTTGTTTTTGAAGTGAAATCACAGTGGAATCTGTGAGAGATGGAACTCTCAGGCACTGGCTTGATTCTCCAGGTCTCGCAAGTTCCCCTTCTTTGACAGGTGTGTATCTCTCAGTGAAGACCTCTTGGCTGTTCCTTCCTGCTCTGGAGGTTGACTGGTTTTCTCCTGCAGAAAGTCCAGAGCCTCCAGTCAGCCCTTTCCCGTGTCGCTGCTGCCCTCTCGTGGTGGAGGGAACTGTCCCTCCACGTGGAGGTGGAGGTTTCTGAAGGGCCTTCAATGGTACTAGAAATTACCCAGGACATGGCCAGAGAGGGCCATGAGTTAAGTTAATTATCATCAAGCACACTGATAATCTTTCAAGGGGTCATGGGGGTAGAAATAAAAAAAGGAGCTGATACCAAGGGCTCAATACAAAGTAATTGTCTAGAAAAGATGATGGCAACAAATGTGCAAAAGTACCTGGTACAATTGATGTATGGATTAATAAGAACTGTAAGAGTCCCCAATAAAATGATCTCAAAAACAACAACAAAAACAAACATGTGAGTGAAGTTTAGGCCTGTAGTCATACTATTTTGGAGACACATTTCCTGTGATGGTCTCATTAGAAGTTTACCATGCAACAAGAGGGGCACTGTAGGTCTCCCCCTCTACCTCTCTGTGCTCATTGGAACCAGCTCAGGAACACCTGACTTTGTTGGTATGAGTTTTGTCTTGCTGCTGAGTTCATAATGTGAGACGCAGGGTGGGTTTCTGCGCCCCCAACTTCTTTCTGAAATGATCCACAGGTGACACCCCAGGACTCCATTCCCCTGAGTACACAAAGCTTTCTGTGTCTATTCCCTACAGCTGCAGAAACAGAGCACAAGCAGGATGATACATGATAACAGACAAGTATGTGTTCCCTAATAGTTCTGGAAGTCCAAAAGATCGTGAGGGCAAGGTAGTGCTCCCACTAAAATCTAGAAGGAAAGGTCCTCTGGTGTCTCTGCCAGTTTTGGTTACTCCATGCATTTACTGATGTTCCTTGGCTTATAGATGGGTGTTCACATGACCCTCTTTCTGCTCTCTCTCCCCTTCCCTTTTATAAGAATATATGGGATTTGCAGAGTCTACTCCAGTTACTCTAATTGATAACATCTTCAGAGGCTCTATTGCTTAACAAAATCATGTTCATAAGCACCAGGAGTTAGGACTTCAGTGCATCTTTTGGGGGATACAACTCAGTTATTAACAACTTCTTCTGGAAAAAAACACACCACCCATACTGAGAGGGTTCTCTTTTTTTTCTATATGATGAGTTATTCCTCATGAGCTTACCTAGGGTCCTGTGAGAGTATTGGTCAAAAGGGACTTGTTTTTGTCACTGAGACGTGCACCAAATCTGTCCTAAGGGTTGTGGACACCACCTGCAATTTGTCTTGAATGACTCCCCTGTAATTAGAGTCAACTGGGAATCTGATAGATGGCCCTGCACACCCATTCTGATAGATGGGGTGCAAACCAAGATGGTCACTCCATTACATAGGAAATAAGCAGCTGGAAGGGCTTAACCCGTGAGAAACAAATCCAAATCATCACTGGTTGGGGTAGAATCCAGAGGGTGGCTGTAGAGTCATTTGAAATGCACTTCCACGAGAAAATATAATTTCAGAGGGCAAATGCCAGTAAGTGAGCCAGTTCCTCTCCATTTTCAGGAGACTGGCATATTGCAGGCTGCAGTCTTGGTGCCCTACGTCCTTTCTTTGATGGTGCCAAGAAATGTGATCAGGTCCCCTCTAGGCAGTGTGGAGACCACTACAAAGTTCAGTGCTGATCAGGGGTTACTCGTCTGAGAAGCCCAGTGAGCAACAGCAGGCTCAGCGCCTGCTTCAGGAAGTTGCAGAGGAACTAAAGCCCTCTGGGATGCTGTTACTCTGTTAAGTTGCACCAGGTAAGTTTCAATAGTGGTTAGAACCCTCTCCAGAGAGTGGCTGCATTCCCAACAAAAAGAACTTGCTTGAAAAGTCACACTGTAACGTCAGAGCATGCCAGAGCTAACCAAGTATCCTCAATGCCTTTTTCTTCTGTAGAAGAAATACCACCAGTGGGCAGGTTAAACAAATAGAAATTTATTTTCTCTTTGTCCTGGAGCTGAGTTCAAATCAGATGCTGTCCCATTTCTTTCCCTCTTTGTTGATAGCTCTGGGTATTGCCTAGTTCTTTGGCTCATAGACTGTCCTCACACAGCATCCACCAGACCCTATAGTCTTTTTATAATTCGGAAGTGATTGTGTTTGAGACTCACAATGGTTTATGCTACATGGTCTCATTAACATAACAAATTGTATTCTTAAATAGGATCATATGCATTTCACAGGTATAGGCATTTAGAAACTGATGCATGATTTGGGGGTAGGGGATGCAGTTTAATCCACAACAAATACTAAGTAAATCATCAGACATCTTTTGTACTGTATGATTTTTTTTTTCAGAGTAGCTATATCTGCATACTAATGACTTATCTTTCATATAATGATTTTTGTTGAAGTCCCGTGGCTGTCAGATCCTGGGGCACAGACAAAAATCCATCCTCAAATTGCAGAGCACACTGAGAATGAAGCTGCAAAGCGACGGAGTCAGAGGATGGCCTGAAAACACAACATGAAGAGTGGCTGACTGGTCACTGACCAACTGCCAATGTGAATTCCATAGAGAAAACCTAGCACTCCAGAGGCTCGTCTGATTTCGTCCTGGAAGACTAGTTCCCAGGTTGGAAAGCACTTTTAAAAACCACAGCCGCAGCACCAAAGACCAAAGCACACAAATGATCATGCTGCTGGCCCAGGGCCAGTCAGTACTTAGTTTTGTTGTGAATGAGGAGCTGGAGTCCACTCCATGGTGGCCCAAACCAAAATGTGTCCCTACCTCACAAAGAGAACCAGTTCTGAGAAATAAAGTAGCTCATCAACAGCGGTCAGAAAGCAGCAACTGCCACAGCACAAAGGCATTCACCAGCAAAGAACCAAAGTTTCTGTATTTTCTGAACCACCGGGTGTGGCATAAAATGACAACATCAGGATCTTCCTCTATCTATGCTGGGTAGAAGTTATGACCGCACTTGCAGTCTTCAGAGGTGCAGCAGATGTTTCCCTCTGGAGCTCTAGGCTCAGTATGGGACCTCTTTTGCTATTGTTTCTAGGTCCCATGTTAATCCAGGTACTAGAGAGACAAATTCATAAACATGTGTCACATGTGTATAAGAAAGAGGTTTATATACAAGAGCAATTGAACATGGAGAAAACATCCCAACCCAGTCCAGTCCAAGCCCACAAGGCTGATATTAGCCCATATGTCCAATTGCAATCTATAAGTCCTCTTCAGACTCAATGAAGCACACGCAATGGCACCGGACACTCACAGGCCAGTGGGTGCAGAGTCTTGTGTATCCAGTGGCGGCAGAGACATCTCAGCCCTGGCAGGGATCTCCCTGTGCCTTCTTCAGTTTCTAGGGCGCAGGGCCTATCAACATGCTGCCATGTGTCTTGTCAGATGCAACGTCTCCCAGGTTGTCAGCTGAGAGACAGTGTCTCCACCTCCATGGAGGAATTGCCACATTTCCCAGAAGTCTCAGGAGAAGGCCATGTCCACACAGAGGTTTCATTGGCTATCTCCAGATCGACAGTCTAGACTCCAGTCCTACACTCTTAATCCTCAAATTGACACCAGGTTAGGTGACCGCCATAGGTCCCATCAAGTCAGCTCCACCCCATAGTAGCCCTACACGTAACAGAACAGAACATCCTTGCTCGGTCCTGCAACATCCTCACTATTGTCCCTATGCCTGAGCCAGTTGTTGCAGCCACTGTGTCCAATCATTTCTTTGAGGGACTTCCTCTTTTTCCCTGTCCCTCCACTTTATCATCCATACATGATGCCCTTCTCCTGAAGGCTCACATTAGCTAAGTATGCACAGAGTTCTGAGTTGCATCTATTATAGAGGAGTATGCTTTCCTTTTAAATTACAGAAGCGTCCTTGCAGAGCTCTGTGTGACCTGGGCATTTAGGCTCTCTTTGCTTTCCTATTTTCTTGCAGGATCTTTCTCTTTTAATCCCTCTTTCCATCTACCATCCACAAGTGTGTGTGCACCATGATTTTCCACATAGGATCATCCTATATTCCAATGGAGAAATAAATTGAAGTTTTCAATGATTTCCTTGTGTTTGCATCAAAAAATGTCCATGAAAGCAACACTCAAGAAATCAAGCAATATACTCCACTGGAAATATCTACTATAAATTATTTAATTAAAATACTAAAAAGCAAAGAGTTCACTATGAAGCCTGACTCAAGCCATGGCCTTTTCCATCTCCTCATAACTGTGTAAGAGCTGGACAATAAGAGAGAAAGACAGAAGAAAAATTGATGCACTCAAGATATGAAGTTGGTGAAGGTGATTGAATGGCTTTGAGTTCTACAAGGGCGAGTGAATTTTAGAAGAAATTTAACCTGAATCCTTCTTAGAATTAAGAATGATGAGACTCCCGTTCATTTCTTTAGGCTGCATCAGCAGGAAAGACCAACCACTAGAAACGGCTATCATGTTAGGTAAAACAAAGGTTTAGTGAAATCAAGAGACACCCTCAATTATATGACAATGTAGGTACCAATAATAGACCGATACTCATGGAGATGGCAGAGAACCAGACAGTGTTTCATTCTGTTATTCCAATAATTGCCATGAGTCAGAACTAATGCAAGGGCAACTAACGTCTCCCCCAGTAGTATGTAGCCTTTTAACCTCACCCTGAATTTGTATTTCTTTAGACTTCCCAGTCACCAGTTACCTCTACAAAACTTAAGTTTCCGGGAAACCCCATCCTCCAAGAAATCTAGTGAATTATGAGTGTTTTACAACATAAAATGCCACAGAGTAGACAAGTGGTTCTTTGCCACCTTAGAGAATATAAGAAATGGGTGAACATGGATTACCTTCTTGTTGAGCTCTTCAGTGTGCTTTACAACCATCTTGGTCAGCAAACCACTCAACTGAGACTTCACTGATGGTCTGACTTCAATATATCATGAAAGGAACCTGTGATGATGGAACATGGGCATATTGAGATTTCCAGAGTGATGGAAAGAGGAACCAAAAGATTCTATATCACACCTAGGAATATTCCCTACAGAACATGGCCATCATAATCCTAATCTCTGCGAAATCTTAGCTGAAATACATAATTAATGCCTTTAATTCAGGTCTCAGCATCAGTCTTCTTAATTCTAGGAGCATTTCCCCATAATCATCTCTCCATTCCTATGGTCTAGTTTCCAGGAGTATATAGCACAACATTTCCTCTAGAAACACAAACGGGATAAACTGTTACAACGCTACAAAGATTATTGTGACTTCTTAAAGCCTATTTTGGTAGATAGCGTGGATAGTTGTAAATCAGATGCCAAATTGTTAAGCTTTTAAAAATGTCTAGCACACATGAAAGATGTTTGTTTATGTGATGAGGTCGTATAAGAATTTTCATTGATGGAAGCTTTGCAATTAAGTATATGTTCATGAAATATGGAGACAAATGAGAATTGAAATGAAAAGAGTCCTAAGAAAATTGCCACAGCATGAACTGAATGGATTCCTGCTGGGTTAGTGCTTTAGGTCTTGGCATGGGACAAGTGAACAATCTCATCATTTCAAAAGAACTTCTTTGGTTTCCAAGTTTATTTTAGAATATTTTTAAGTGAAATGAAAAAATGTATTGGGGTAAATTATTTATGGATCTGCTGGCATGGTGGAAATAATGTTGCAAAATAATGTTGCATAACATGCAATAGTTAACTTTTCTGTGACTGCTATAGGAACATGTGAGCAGAGTTTAGTCTGTCAGTCAGGTCACAGCTTCACTGAGATACGTGGCATTTGGAGACCGGCATTTGGGGACCAGCCTCTTCTTCTCCCTGGTCACACTCTCTCTGCTTTTCCTTCCTGTTTGACAAGCCATGTGGAATCACGCTGTGACTTGCGAGAGCCCTGGAGATGCTTCCACTGCCTCTGAATCCCTAAGGCTTTGCGCCATTGGCCTGTGATCTTGCAATTTTCATCATTGCATTTGCTCTGGGAGTTTGAAGATGCATTTATGGATCAGTATAGGACTTAATGGGCTAATATTGAACTGGGGTGGGGTCTTTCCTTTATACAGGATTATTCTTTGATCTAAAGCTCTTTCTTTTTTTTTGGGGGGGGGGCATCACTGCCCTGGTGGGAGTAGGAAGCCCAGCCTTGCTCCTGGAGAGCTGCTGCTGGATTTGAACCGCCAACCCTGTGAGTCGCAGTCCCACACACAACCACTACCGGGTCTCAGCCCGTAAAACTTTTTCTTATGAGTATCTCTGGTTTTGTTTCTCTCATCAACTTGGTCTAACACATCATCCCACTTAAGGTGGATTCTTTTTGCTCCTTGGGTAAAATCAAAGACTATTTTGCAAGACTTTCAACTATCGCCTTATGTTTCACCTGCTCCAAAATGCTTTTGGTGCTTCAAACATGTTTTCTTGATTCCTTATCTTTCATTAAGTTATTAAAAAGATTCATAAAGTTTTTGTACCCTTTTTCAAAAAAAATATCACTTGCCATTTCTCTGCATATTTATGTCCTTAATTTTCTTTAAGCTCCATACGAAATTCCAAAGAGTGTCTTCTATCATCATCATCACAGTCCTGCATACATTCTTTAAGCATTTCCTCAATTACCTACAAAAGGAGTCCTGGTGGTACCTCTTGGGTACCTGTTAATCACAAGATAGGCAATTCTAGACCACCAGCTGCACCAAGGAATGAAGATAAGGCTCTCTGCTGAAATAAAGATTACAGTCTCAGAAACACTACGAGTGGTTACTATATGTCACAATCAACTAGAGATTTGCTGCTTTCAGTTTGGGTTTTTACCTACCGAAATAACTTAAAATGGGATAGAGTGGTTTATTTATCTTTTATTGAAAATTGAGAGTTGCTTCCTCCTCCCATACATATGTGTTTTATTGCTCCAGCCAGATAGTAATTTCTTTAAAAGCAAAGTCTGTGTTTTCCCTTGGAAAAGGATAAAAAGGCCCCGTATAGTTGTAAGAGTTGACAGAAGACTTTTATCATGAGGATCGTGACATACAAACCAGTGGAGTTATGACTGCTCATTCTCATGTTGTCCTTCAGAGCCATGGCATTCTTTCCCAAACTGTACAAACATGTTTACTATTACTTCTCTTTAAGTAATCTCTTAAGATTTTCTATTACTTAATAGCTAGTCAGGCTTGCTGATACCTTTACTTTATATATCAACTATTCCAAAGGATTGTGTAATACAATGTTCTACTTTTCTACCACAGTCTTTCTTCAATCTGCTCCATTCAAAGGGTTGAAAATGATTCTGCTCACCTGTAATTCCCATTTGACCAAACTCAGTGATACTTCATCTTATTGAAATTCTCATGAATATTTACACAGGCAATCATTGCTTCTTCTATTGCCTGAGTTGTAGAGGACCATGTTTGCCTGATATTTCTCCTTTCTTCTCAATCTCTTGCTGAAATCTCCTCTTCTCTCTGACCAATAAGCACCATTGTAGATCACACTGGAATATTTAAGCCAGTCCTTTGAGTTTACTTTAGGATTCAATTTACTCCTAATCATCCTAGAAGCATTTCCTGATTGCACTTTCCCTATTCCAATATCCCACTTTCCCCCCAAAGCAGTTCTTGAATCTCTTCTCTTCTCTACCCACATTTCCCCCTCAGTGATGTTATCCAGTGGCATGGGTCTATTTGCTATTTATGTGCTGGCAGTTCTCCAAATTATATTTCCATTCTCCAGCTTCAAGCATTGTAGAGTTGCACTCATTTGCCTAGCTGTCTCCTTGATACTCCCAATTAGATGTTTGACAGACACAGAAACTTATAGCAAAGCCACTTGAATTTTTATTATCTCTATTTTATTATCTCCTCTTTAGCCTACAAGATTTTACTCATCCCCCTATTTCCTGTGTTATTTACTTCTTCCTGACAATCAGCTGAGAGAGTGGGAAGATTATCAGTCTGACTTCTCTGTCTTTCAGTTTCTGGTTAACAGTTATGTTCTGCTAATAGTGTGAGGTGTGTTCATGTAAGTTTAGAAGGTGAAAGAGAAACAGAGCATATTTTTCTTCCCTCTGCAGCAAAGCTGAATATGTAAGTTTGAGCACACATGAGATTTTTAAGTGATCCATTGCCACTTCCTCTTTCAGATGTGTGGGGCAGCTATGACCATTCAGTGTCTGGTTTGGGTTGTTGTTTATTTTATTCTGTATTCTAATCTCTTTGTGTAGGACCGAGTTTCTTGGTTATGCATTGGGCTGCTAACTGCAAGGTCAACAGTTTGAAATCACCAGCCCCAGTATGGGAGAAAGATGGGGTTTATCTGCTCCTGTAAAGAGCTTTTGTCTCTGAAGCTCACAGGGTCAATTCTCTCCTGTTCTATAGGATCCTTATGAGTTAGCCTTGACTCAATAACAGTGAGTTCATTTTTATGTTTGTAATCTTTGTATGTTGCTAATAACTTATAAATTCACTGGAGCACACTATTCAAACTCTAAACTCAGTTCAATGGAGTCGTATGTATTAATGCCAAAGCTATAGCAAAAATAATAATACTACTAATAAAGCATAGATCCAGGAATAAGTTCTGGGCTCTCACTAAATCCTAACTCCAACTTAAGAACAAATTAGGTCTTGCACCATGAATTGCAAACTTACAGCATAGCCACTTGAATTTTTATTATCTCTTCTTTATTTGATTATCTCCTCTTTAGCCTACAAGATTTTACTCATCTTGTACCATGGCCCTGCTCAATTCTTACCATCATTGAATAATCGCAAAGATGAGAGTGCTACAGCAAAGTGTGGTGAAGAAAGTAGATTTGGTGCCTGGCTATCAAGTGAAATAGTAGCTGGCATTTTAATTGCTTTATTCAAATAAGCAGCCACCTCAGTGAGGAATCAACTAAGTTTACAGTTTGTGTGATCCAAAGATAAAAATTACAAAACTCAAACATGGTAAATAGAAAATATCAGAGCTAAAGTTAGAACACTCAATTTTCAGAAGGTTCTAGAGAACACTGAAAGCCTAAAACCCATCTGCTAAGTAAATAGTCAAATCAAGTTGTTGGAAGATCAGCTATAGCTGAAGGCAAGAGTCCCAAATACCCTTATGAGCAGGCAGAGACCACTGTAATCTTCATTATGCTGAATAAAACTTGATACTTGGCCAGTTGGCATATAGACATGACCTACACTAGTACTGGACACATCTCTTAGTTGTTCCATGACAGAGATTTCTTTCCTTGCCTTTTCAATGTTGATGGGGGACTTCTCCCACTGATGTGTTTTTTGTATTTTTGTCTTGACCACAATATGTTTGTATCCTCACCACCTTAATGTGATTTGTTTTTCATTATTTCCTGTGGATTTTCTCAGCTGTGAAGCACAAGATGAATGGAGTATAGTTATAGTAATTAATACAAGGTGATATAAGGTGAATGATAGGGAGGGAAAGGGGGCATCCTGGATGAATAATGAATGCAGGAGGAGAGAGGGAGCACGAGAGCTGTTTGTGATTGCACAGCTCATTTGGAGGGTGATTCAACCATGGGGGAAGGGAATGCTCTAGGATGGGTGTGGTGGTGATTGTACAATTACTCCTGACATTATTGAGTGATTGAGCTATTCGATTGTATGACATGTGAATTACATGCCAATAAAACTGCTGGGGGGAAAAGGGAAATTTCAAAATCTATCTTGAAGTACAATATTGCTTGTGATAGGATATTTGTCCACATGTGGTAGGATAATATATTTACATATAATGAAATCCAGTGAATACAAACATTATTCAAATGTATGTACAAATCACTAAATTTAGTGATGGAGAAATTGAAGAATTTTATCCAATGACTTAAGTCTGAAATTGGTTAGATATTCAATATATATGCAGTGATAATTATTAGCAACTGGACTTCAAAGTTTGGAAGCAAAGAGAATGGAACAGTAGTTAGAAATGATGGCTTTGGTTATAGAAACTAAGCTGGTGATTGCATGATAAAGTCTTGCAAGACCAATGACTTCTTCCTCCCAAATACCTTTGTTCATCCTTATACTTCTCCAGATGGAATACAGAGAAATCAAGCTGACTACATCTGTGGGAAAAGATCATGGAGAACTTCAGTATCACCAGTTAAAATGAGACATATCCAAGTGTGGAACAGATCATAAATTGCTCACATGCAAGGTCAGTTTGCAATTGAAGAAAATTAAAACTAAGTCCAAAAAATCCAACTTAACACATTGAACACTAATGACTGAAAGCCTCATGAGCTGTGGGATAATATCAAGAACATCATCTCTGAAGAAGTCAAAAGGTCATTCCAAGAACAGGAAAAAAGGAAAAGATCAAAGTAGATCTTAAAAGAGATTTTGAAAAATATCTTTCAGTGTAGAGTAGCAGAGACACCTGCAAGAAATGATAAAGCCAAAGAACTGAACAGAAAATTCCAATGAGCAATTGAGAAGACTAAGTTCAAAGAATTATAATTAGAAAATCAAAAAAGAACATATCTGTATGTCTTCCTTAAAATAATTGAAGAAAAATGTCAAGATTTGAATTGACACAATGGAAGATCCTATGAATAAATTTTGGGGGGGGCATCACTGCCCTCTGTTGGTGGGAGTAGGAGGCCCAGCCTTTGCTCCTGTGGAGTCGCTGCTGAAATTGAACCTCAATCCTAATGGGCCACAGTCCCATGCAAAACCACTACGCCACCGGGGCTCAGCCGCCTCCTATGAATAAAATTTTGAATGATGTAGGAACTATCAAAAAGAAGATGGAAAGAATATATAGTAATTGTACCAAAAATAACTAGTTTACATTCAACCATTTCAAGAAGCAGAGTATGATTGAAAACTAATGGAACTGAAGGAAAAAATTCAAAGTGCACTGAAAGCATTAGCCAAAAATAAGGCTCCAAGAATTGATGAAATACCAACTGAAATGTTTCAACAAGCTTATGAAACACTGGAAGCACTCACATGTCTATGCCAAGATATTTGGAAGAAAGCTAGTGAGATGCATATTTGTACCTATTCCAAAGATGAATTAACAGAATGCACAAACTATGACACAATGTCATTGATATCACATGTGTGTTAGTCTGGGTAGCTTAGAAAAACAAATCCATAAAAACTCATGTATTTAAGAAAGGGGTTTATTCAGCACAGAAACAGCAAAGTCCACATGCAGGAAGCACACCAGTATGCGTGATCAAGAGGGGCCAAAGGGAGCAGATATCGAGCACCAAAGAACAAGAAGCACATCATTACATAGGAGGAGGAGAGCAGGGTGGGGACCTAAGGCCCACTGGTGGGTAATTGGTCACCCCTTTACAGGGGAGTCACGGGGAGGAGACAGACCAGTCGGGGGGCAGCCAGGCAGTGATGATGCATACAAGTTTCCGCTAGTTCCTGAAGCCTTCCTCCCTGTCCCCCAACCATCATGGGCCCAACTCTACCTTGCAAATCCAGATGGACTGGAGAAGTCACACTGGCATAGAGGGGAGCTGGAG
>PVJH01000389.1:0-127590 GCA_004026705.1 Nesogale talazaci
ACCTGTGACTTCCTGAGTCGGAAGCAGACTTTATAGACTGACTTCGGGCATATGGGTTAATATTGGACTTATGACTTTGCACTGGACTGGATTGGGATGCCTTCTTAGTGTCACATTTCTTTTGTATATAAACCCTTTCCTTATACCTATATGCGTGTCTCTGAAATTTGTTCCTCTAGTCTACCCGGACTAACACACAGAGTATTTTGGCTATTCTTTGGTGTGTTTGGGTCTTTTGACAGTCTATTGTTTAATATCCTTTATGAATACCTTAATTTAGACGCATCAATACTTCTTTGGTCTTCCTTGATCGTTGTCAAGCTTTCACATACAAAGTAAATGATAATGGCTTTACTCAGGTGCATCTTAGTTCTTAAAGTAACATTTTTTGTTGTTTTTATTTTTAACACTCTTAAAAAGCTCATTTGCAGCACATTTCCCAAAGCAATATGTCCTTTGATGGATTTTCTGTTACTTCCATGAATCCAAGAAAGAGGAAACCTTTGATAAATTCATTCATTTCTGTTTACCCTGATATTACATAATGCTCCAGCTGTAAGGAGTTTTGTGTTCTGTATGTTGAGACATAATCAATAGTGAAGCTTTAATCTTAGATCATTATCTTCACTTTCAGTAAGCAAGATTCATACATATTTTCTTCTTTTTTGGGGGGGGGGGCATCACTGCCTCTGGTGGTCATGAGCACTACCCAGTGCTGCTCCTGAGAGCCGCCGCTGGATTTGAACTGCCAAGCCTGTAGGCTGCAGTCCCGCACTCAACCAATTATGCCACCGGGGCTCAGCCAGACATTTTCTTCTTTGTACAGCCCAGTTTCTCAGATTATTTAGCTTGAGAACACAGCCTTGACTCACATATTTTCTCATTTTAAGCCATTATTGTTGCCCAGCAGTCTGCATTGTTTAGTGAAGGTTTTACTCCAAAAATCGAATGAGGCAGTTATATAATCTGATCTCAGTTTGAGATTTAAGAGTGAAAGGGTGGAGTTTAACTTGTCAATCATGTCACAGCTTGATGACCTCATTTGGAGGTACCAAGGAGATAAATAGCTTGCTGGAGGTGGAACACACAGACCCTCCCTGTGAAACATTCCTGTGTAGCAGATGTATGGAACTATCATAGAACCCTGGAATTGAAGAAGCCATGAGGAGATCCCTGCTGGCACTGAGATACTTCCATTGCCACTGGAGCCACAAGACTTTGCACCCAGTGGCCCACAATCTTCCTGCATTTGGCATCATTGCACATATTGAGTGAGTCTGAAGAAAAATTTAAAAATTGGTGTGGGACATCTTGGCTAATATCAGACTTACAGACTTGATCTTGGCTGGACTGGGATGTTTACAATTGCTCTTTTATATCACGCTCTTTCTAACACACATGAGTGCTTATGAAGTTGTTTTTCTAGTCAACCCAGGCTAACATATTTCCTTTGACAGTTTTCTTACTTATGCAATATTTGGCAAAAGTAGAATTATAGAATAGGGAGTGTGTATTGATTTCATTTAAAAGGCATTTGAATAGTTCCTGGAAGTCTTCAAAACAGTTTGATTTTAAAACTAGGTCAGTGCACTGTCTGACAAAGGGTGTTTCCCTAGATATGTCATATCTTAAGATACTGCAAGAAAAATTGGAATGTTTGTGGCTGGAAAGTGAATGTTTTCCTTTTGAGCTCGTTGATACAGATTGTTAAGAGTGTCTTCTTAATTTCCCTCATGATAGACATCAAAGATGTACCCCATAGTCTTCACTTTATATGGGAGAAATATTGTCTGTGCAGAAATATAGAGCCAGAGTCTCAGTAAATGTGCTAGCAAACTTCAGAGTCATTCTGTAGGCTCATTTATTATTATTATTTCTACTAGCTCTTGCCAAAGGCACAAAGAGTACTAGAGGGCCAACAATGACTCAAGACATGATATACCCTCACTGGAGAAGACCCAACAGACGACAATACTGGAGACACAAGGCTGGGAGTTAGTCTGCTCTGAAACCCCCACAGAGGATTGAACCAAGAAGTGAACATAATATATCAGCAACAGGAGCAAAGAAAATCCATAAAGCCCCTGAGGAGCCTCCCAAAATAGACCAGGTTAGGAGGGGCAATTGCTGCAAATGGCCCAGCTCCAGTGGGGAGGTAGACATAAAGGTCAGCAGACGGACAAAGGATCATGTATTTTTTTCTCTCTCTCTTTTTATCCTACCTTTTGCTGTCTTTTTGTTTGGTCTCTTATTGTTGGTTTGCCAACTTATATGACATAGGCATGGGACGCAAGCTTGAGGAGAAAACAATGGAATCTCCAAGTTCTGGAAAGTCGGGGCAAGGGGGGTGGAGAGAAGGTTGGGGAAGGGAGCAGTGAGAAACGACACTATAGACAAGGGGACAACTAGGGAACTAAAATCAACACCAAGGAAGACTTAGAGATTCTGGGGTGTTGGAGCAATAGTAATCTAGCTGGGAGGAATTACTAAAAGGCCAAAGAAGTGCCAACATGATGGTGGGAAATAAGGAAGGTAAGGAAACAGAAGAAAGATCTTGGAAGATAGGTGCCTGGATCTGTACATATGTAAATGCGTCAATTCATAAAAAAGAGAGGGATTGACCTGTGTGTGTGTGTGTGTGTGTGTATGGCAATACACTGAGATCGTATTCCTTAACCCCTCCCTCAAGGCATGAACATTTTGTACTAACAACCTAGCATTCTGTGATGCTCACCCTTCCTGTCAGGCTCGCTGAAGATGGATGCATAAGGAAATGTGGTGAAGAAAGCAAATGGTGCCTGGCTATCAAAAGATATAGATAGCACTGGGGTTCTTAAAAGCTTAAAGTTAAACAAGCGGCCATCTAGCAGAGAAGCAACAAGCTCACATGAAAAAAACATACCAGCCTGTGTGATCATGAGGTGCTGATGATATCTGGTCACAGGCATCAGAAGAATCCAAACAAGCAAACTAAAACCATACTGTTGAGAATGAGGGCTTCTGGAGCAGAGGCCCCAAACTCATCTGTAGACAAAGGGACATCCTTTGTCACAGGAAGGGAAGAGTCAATTAGGGCGCAATATAGCCCTGATGAAACACAATATCTCTCTGGTTCCTTGAGAGTTTGTCCGCCACCCCCCCCCCGCGCCCCCATTATCATGATCCCATTGCTTTCTTTCACTAAGGGATAGACTGGAGCATTTTGTGCACAGATAAGAGATAAGAGGTCATGACATACAGACTCCAGGAACAAGAATGGAAGTATCAATACCAGGAGGGTAGGTGGGTGGTTGGGGAGAAGGGGAGGAAGGAACCAATCACAATGATCCATGCATACCCAAATCCATCCCACCCACTCCCGATGGATGAACAACAGGAACCAGGGGGAAAGGGAGGTATCAGTAAGATATGAGAATAAAAATAATTTATAATTTATCACAGGGTCATGAGGGTGGATGGGAGGAAGGAAAAAAAGAGGGAGCTAAGACCACGAGCTCAATGGAAAGTGAATGCATCAGAATAGTGATGGCAAGATATGTATAAATATGCTTGATATAATTGATGTATGGATTGTTATAAGAACTGCAAGAGCCTCCCACTAAAATTATCTTTTCATGAGAGAGAGAGAGAGAGAAAGCAAAATGAAGTAGGGTGTGATTTAAACCAAAATAGGACTGGTCGGGCCAAATTGTATTTGAGCTGGGTTTTTCCTGAGTTCCCTCTCCTTTTATTCCTACTCTTTTTCTCGAAGCGCCCTCATCACTGGTGAGGAGCTATGAGTATGTGAATAAATTGGGTATGTCAACTTGAATAGACTATTGTAGTCAATTGTCCATCAAACACTAGTTCTGATTTTGTAAGAAAGTATTTCATAGATGTGATTAATATTTACAATTTGCTGATGCTAAGTAAAGAACATCACCCTTGATATTATGAGTGTGCGATGGAAGACGTTTAGAGCAAGCACTGAGGATTCTAAGAGGAAAAAGTATTAGGATTCAAAACTGTAACGTAGCTACTTTGCTGGAGATAAACTTCCACGTGTCTACCAATTTCAGCACAAGATTATGGAGTTTCCAGTCTGCAGTTTGACGTGTGAATTTTGGACTTGCCAGAGTCACGATTAAGGAGCACTAGCAATCTAGTTGGGAAACCAAGTGGTCCTGTGAGAGCATGGCTGTGGTGGAAACAAGCAATGTTTTGTTGTGCATCATATTACTGCGAGTTGAACTGGCTCAATTACACCTAACAGCCGCTCTATGACTATGATAACACATTTGCCCTAACAACATTTAATCTAGAGAGTAACTGTTTAGAATGTGGAAATAAAAAAACAAATAAAACCTTTTCATAGGACTCCAAGCTGTCCATAATCAGGTCCACTAAACTTGGTCTACGATTAAATCATGATAGTCTTTTGGTCTGCAGCTAGACGACTTTTTTTCCCATAGAGAGTCCAAAAATATAATCTGTAACTGACGTTCTTATTTGAATCTTCACTGATTATACACAGAAACATGTGGGAGACAATTATAAAGCACGGTTCCTAAAGCATGAGCCACCAATAGACTCTCCATTGAAAAATATATCACATCATACACCATAAGTGATATGGTATATACTTGTCAATTGTCATAGTGTCTTGCAGCAATCCAGGTTCCTCAAGCACCACTCAAAGGCCAGAGCAGACTCCTTTGAGTTCTTTTTTGAATACTGAGTTTGTAAGCAACAATGACAACATAAAAGAAACCTTTCATTTTCCAAGACAGTGGATGCATTTTCAGATTTAATAATTATGTGCATCACTTACCAATTATATGATTTGAAGAAATGTTTTAACTAATTTGATCCTCAGCTTTTCTGTCAGTATATTTAGAATAATTAAATACAATCATCTAAAAGTATCTGGCACTGTCTTAGGCACACAGTCATTCGGCTATTCTCCGTTGTGTATTAATCCATTTGTCAAGTCCATTTAAACTGAACTTTACAATATGCTGAGTTCCTTCACTGATGAAATCTATCTGAATAAAAATGGAATTGATATATCATGTGAAAAAAGTGTGATCTGGCTTAAAATATAGATTATATGATATTTTTAAAATTCACTCTGGAAGGCCAGGAAAAGGGGCCTAGAAGAATTACTTCATATTTTCCATTGTATCTGAAGCAGGCATGAGAAGGCTATCAATTAGGAGAGAACTTAAGACTGTGGTTTCAAATGTGAGCTTCAATTTAAAACCATAGGGCAATTTCTCAGAATTTGTAATCAAGAGGTTTCTCAAATGGGCAGATGTATGTTTAATAATGGTTGCTAATTTTTCTGAACAACGTGGCTACAGGGAACTATAATGTTTATAAATTTTTAACTCTAATGTGCAAAATACTTTTGCTCATCAATTTCAACTAGAAACACTGAAACATTAAAAAATAAATTATAACAACAAAAAATTCCTGTCATTGATTAATTAAGTTGATTCAAACTCATCAAGGTATAGTGGGTTACTAGGAGAGCGGTTAACCAAAAGTTCAGAAGTGCAGACCCACTAGTCACTCTTCAGAAGAAAGATGAGGCTTTCTTCTCCTGTAGACATGTACAACCTTTGAAACCCAAAAGAACAGTTCCACTCTGTCCTCTGTGGGTGTTATGATTCTGAAACACTATGATCTTGCTGTTGTTACTATTAGGTTCCTTTGAGTCAGTACAGACACATAGCAACCCAATTCACAATAGAGCAAAACACTGCCTGGCCCCTGCCATCCTCACTCTTATTCAAATGCCTGACTCTATTGAAGCGGCTACTTGTAACAACCCATCTCATTGAAGGCCTTCCTCTTTTTACTGCCTTTCCACTTTATCAAACATGATGTCTTTCTCCAGGGACTGGTCTCTCCTGACAAAATGTTCAAAGTATGTAAGATGATGTCACCATTCTTGTCTCTAGGAAGCATTTTGGCTGTACATCTGATATTGATCAGTTTGTTCTTTTAGCAATACGTGTTCCTTTCAACAGTCTTCTGCAACACCACAATTCAGATGCATCAATTCTTCTTTGGTCATATTTATTCTATATCCATCAATTACATGCACTGGATGCAATAGAGAATACTATGACGTGGGTCAGGTGCGCCTTTGTCCTCAAGCTAACATGATTGCTTTCAATTCTCTTAAAAGGTATTGTGCAGCAGATTTATCTAATGCAATGAGCCTTTTGATTTTTTGATTACTTCTTCTTACATGAGCATTGATAGTAGATCCAAGCAAGATAAAAACCCTTGACTTCATCCATTTCTCCATTTATCATGATATTAACTACTGATCCCATTGTAAGGATTTTGTCTTCCCGCCATTGAATTGTACTCCATACTGAAGACAATAATCTCTGATCTTCACTGCAAGTGCTTCAGTTCCTCGGTGAGCAAGGTCTTGTCATCTGCATATTACAAGTTGTTAAAAGCCATCTTTTAACCCTGATGCCACTCTCCTCTTCATATACCCCAACTTCTCTGATTGTCAACAATATTATATTCTGTGTTTCATGTTCTCTTCTGAATCAGCCAGAAATTCTGGGGGTTTCCTGTCAATACAATGCTGCAACCATTGTTCGATAACCGTCAGCAAAATTTTACTTGTATGTGATATGAATGATATCATTCTATAGTTTGAACATCCAGTTAGGTCACCTTTCTTTTGAATGGTCACAAATGTGAATCTCTTTCAATCAGTTGGTCTAGTATTTAAGTTCCAAATTACCTGGCATAGATGAGTGAGAACTTCCAGGGCTTCTTCAGTTTTCTGAGACATTTCAATGGGCATTACATCAAATCCTAGAGCTTTGTTTTTGGCTAATACAGTCTGTGCAGTTTGAACTTCTTTCTTTAGCACCATTGGTTCTTGCACATATGCTATCTCCTGAAATGGTGTCATGTCAACTAGTTCTTTTTAGTATAGTGACTTCATCTATTCTCTATACACAAGAAGTTACCTAGATGGAATAGAAAGAAATCAAATTGAATACATCTATGGGAAAACACAGTGGAGAAGCTCAATATCAGCAACTAAAACCAGACGAGGGGTCAACTGTGGAACAGGCCACCAATTCCTCACATCTAAGTTCAGGATTAAAACAAATTCACAAGAATCAAAATTTGGCCTTGAATCTCTCCTATCTGAATTTCATGAAAATTTCAAGAGCAGATTTGATACAGTGAGCACTGTTACCCAGAAACCCAATGAACTATGGGAGGACATCAAGACCATCATTCATGAAGAAAGCAAAGAGTCATTAAAAAGACAGGAAAGAAAAAAATCAAAGTCGATATCATAAGAGTCTCTGGAACTTGCTCTTAATCATAGTGTAGCAAAAGCCAATGGAAGAATGAGGTGAGGCAGCTGAATAGAATGTTTCAAAGGGCAACTCAAGGAGGCAATGCCAAATGCAATAATGAAAACGAAGTGGGAAGGACATTATCCACATATCTGAAGCTGAAAGAACTCAAGAAAAAATTTAAGCCTCCAGTTGTAATTTTGAAAGATTCTCTAAGCAAAATATTGAAATATGCAAAGCCATCCCAAGGTTATCAGAAGCAGATCCCCAGGCCGGTTTTCCAAGTTTCCTCTGGGTAGGTTTGAACAATCAATCTTGGGATGGTAAGAAAGCAAGGAATCGTTTGTACAACTCAGGGACCCAATGTTAGAATAATAGGGGGTAGAGGTAAGAATAACAGCTACAATGACCTTAACAAGAGTGTGCTACATTTACTCAAAAAACTCCTGGTTTCTCTTCGGTGCCAGTGTAGGAGCACCAGACACATATGTAGTCTATACATAATTGAAGATTTTTACTTCAACACGAGAATCTGTTCATTTTTTTTTACTTTCTGGTAACCAGAATTTAAACATCTAATTGTCTGTTTAACTCTTGTGACATGGAGTGGGAGTGTTGTTGCTAGTTTGGTTGATTGTTAATACTTTACCTTTTGTTTTATTTTCATGCTGGGAATGGGTGAAAGATATGCTGATTACATCATCAAAGCTCAAAAGTCACCCTGATAAAAGGAGACTAAACCCTTCCTTTATTGTTGTGTGTCAACCTATTAGTGCTTACTTTTCTGGTCCTGGGTCTTATAATTCCTCTGCAAGAATTCCAACCATGCATTTCCTCCTTCATGAATTCTCTTTGGATGGATCAAAATCATTTATATGGGAAAAGCAATGAACACCAGCGGGAAAAAAATAATTCCCTAGAAATGAGCATTCAGTAGCTTATCTACTACAAATCTTTTTCTTTAATTTGAGTGATAATACGTTCATAAAATAAGCAGAAAACTTTCTCATCAAGTCTATCCCAATAGCTATGTACCCCAATAGATATGACTGCACATTAGGGTTTCAGAGACTATAAATCTTTCCAGAAAAAGAGTCTCATCTTCCTCCAGAGGAGTAGTTAGTGGATTCAAGGCCCAATACCTAACCCACTGTGCCCTACAGTTCATACAACGTTAATAATGCTTTGTTTGTATTGATGATAAATTTCAGTAATCAAATGTCTCACAATATCTCTTGACCCTCACACCTATCTTGGGATAAAATCTGGGATTTATTCCCATTTGATAAATAAGGCAATGGGGGAGCCAAGGAACTAAGGAATTTAGCCAGCATCTGCCAACTAAGAATAGAATTAGATCACCCACTCTTATCCCTAGCTTAAGAAAGCCTCATGCAAGCTAACCAGCGATCTATTTTGAAGAGTGAAAGGACTTCCTGCATGAGATTGTGGGAAGCAATTCCTGCTTACTCACTATTTCATAAAGAAATACCCTGTATCCTTAGAAGTTTCTAAGTCTCACTAACAATAGTGTGCTAGCTATTTGTTGAGAACTCAGTGATATCAGACATATTACAGGGTAAAATGCACATAAACATAAACAGACACAATCTTATTTCATTCTTCCAATACCTCCATAAGTTAAGGGTTATTATGTTCATTTTATAAATGATTGAGCTAGAGAAACATCATGGCCATATAGGTGCACTTCAATGTTCATGATGGGACAATTCACAATTGCAAGGAGTTGGAAATAACCCAAATTTCCATCAAGGGAAGAGTGGACGAAAATACGGTGGCACATACATACAATGGAATACACACATCCATAAAAAGCAGCGATGAATGCATGAGCACATTGCCATATGGGAAGAACTGGGGGAAATCATACTAAGCGAAGTAAGCTAAGCACAAAAGGACAAGTAGAACATGAGTCCACTGAGGTAAGTTTAAAAAATGGGGCATAGGGAACAGCTACTATATACATACATTCCTGGGGTAAGGTCTGGGTACTGTGGCAAGAGCCAAACCCAATCCAGGAATATATATATGGCAATTAAATAAATAGTAAGGATAAAGAAAGAGGAAAAAAGACATGGGTGAGGGTGGAGCAAGGCACTAACCCATCCAAGGGGAGGGTATTGTTTATATCTCCACAGAAGAGGGAGAGGGAGAGACCAGGTTCAACCTGATGTGCCAAAACATGGATACAACATAATGGCATGCACCAGGAAATCAATAGAGAGGTCCCAACTATGTGGACACCCTCCACCACCTCAGAAGAATGCACTGCAGAGGACACACTGGACCTACAGCTTGGCAAGAGGGGCACATCTGAATAGAGCACACAAGAGAAACTAAGAGGGATAGAGAGTGAGGGGAACATATCCTAGTCCACCAAATCCTGAGAATGCAATTCCTTCTCAGAGCAGAAATGCAGTGAGAGGTCCATAGGGCCGGCCCCACCAATAAACACAAGATCCCTCACTGAACTACAGCGCGATAGGAGAAAACACTGGAGACTTGGAATCATGCCCAATCTGACCCCATCATACTAGGACAAATCACTAAGGGCCTGCAACAGAGCAGCAAGAGGAGCAAACTGTTAAAATTCCCAGAAAATACAAAAAAAATAGATGTTAGAGACATTCATAAAGGCCAGCAAACAGACCTTAACCTATTTATAGGCTCTTCCATTTCTTTCAGTGGCTTTCTTTTTGTTATTATTATTTTGGTTTGGGGTTTTATTGTTGTTATTGTTTTGTAGTTTCGATTTCCTTTGTTATTTTGTTTGGCTTTGCATGGTTTTTGAGCTTATTAATGTCTCTGCATATCTATTTATATACGTTAGGCAAGATAAACAATATGGAGAAGATAAGAATGCAACTGATGCTTCCAGGAGGTTCTGGGAGAAGGAGAGGTGGAAGAAAGGAAGTCAGGGCTGGGGGGAGGGAACCAACCCAGGGTCAAGAGATGAACAAGTGAATGAAAATCAATGGAAATAGGGTATAGGGTACCTAGTGGGGCTTAATCAAGGGGAATGGAGCAGAGAGGAATTACTAAACCCGAATAAAGGTTGACCATGATGGTGAGACAAGAGGAAAGTAGAAGGAAATAGAGAAAGGAACCAAGAGGGTAAGGACATTTATAGAGATCTATATACAGGCATGTACACATGCAAATATATTTATGTATACTGAGAGGAGACTGGCTCTATGTAGTTTATGTATATGTTAAGAATTAAGGTTGCACTGTTAAGAATTAAGGTTGCACATAGACATTGGGTCACCACAACTCAAGTACCCCCTCAAGCACCCCTCACTGAAGACAAAAGGGGTGCATAAGCAAATGTGGTGAAGAAAGGAGATGGTGCCTGGCTAGCAAAAGATATAGCACATGGGGTCTTAAAAGCTTGAAGCTCAACAAGTGGTCACCTAGCTGAAAAGTAGCAAAGCACACATGGAAGAAGCACACCAACCTGTGTGATCCTGAGGTGTCAATTGGATCAGATATCAGGCACCTAAAACCCAGAACAAAATCATGGGAGGCGAGGGTGGGGTGGAATGGAGACTCAAAGTCCATCTGTATAGAATTAGACATCCCCTGACAGAATGATGGCAAGGAAGAGATAATCCAGTCAGGGTACATTATAGCACTGATGAAACACACAGCTTTCCACTAGTTCTTTGGTGCTTCCTTTCCCCCACTATCATGACCTCAATTCTACCTTACAAATCAGATAACACCAGAGCATGCATGCTGCTACAGGTAAGAGCCTGCGACAAAGGGAATCCAGGATATGTAAACTCCTCAGGGACAACAATGAGAGTAGAGATACCCAGAGGGTAGTGAGAAAATGGGGGGAGAAAGGGGAATCAATCACAAGGGAACAAACAGAACAAATAAAGGGTGACAGAGGATGATGTAAGATATGAAAATAATAAACTATAACTTATCAAGGGTTCATGAAGGAGAGAGGGTGGGAAGGGAGGAGAAAAAGTGAGGAGCTGATATCAAGGGCTCAAGTAGAAAGAAAATACTTTGAAAATGATAATGGCAGCATATATACAAATGTGCTTGACCCAATGGATAATTTTATGGATTATGATGAGATGTAAGAGCCTCCAATAAAACTATTTAATTTTTTTAAATTGATAAATTTGCATCTATTTATTCACTCTGCAAATAGCTAACAACAAATTCCATTACCCACTCACTAGCTTCATTCAGCACCTCAAAATGATACCCATAGTTGTTAAGCACCAAGCCTGTGGCGGAGGGCTCAGAGAGGAGCTGGCTGAGGCACAGAAGAAGGTCCCAAAGGTCTCCAAATTCATTGTCGTTCAGTTGATGCTGGCCCATGCAACCCTAGAGGGCAGGGCACAACTGTCCCTGTGGATTCCTGAGACTGTAACACTTACTAGGAGTACAAAACCCAGTCTTTTCCCCTATGAGCAGTCAGTTTCACATTGTTGATCTTGCAGATTGCAACTGATCTTATAACCACTAGGCCACCAGAGCTCCAGAGCTGGTCCTACATAAGCTAAAATCTGTAAAATAGTACAAAATGCTGTGGCTTACACACTTGCTAAATTTATTTTTAGGAAGATAGTCTACAAATTATTGGAGAAAGAGTAGCTAACTTAAGTTAAATTAGGAAATGTAGAAATCATGTGATACAGAGAAAGTACATGTAAATCCTCAGCAGTGGTACAGAATGAGGTAAATGATGAAGCCAGTTCATTATATCACTGTGATAGGTAGGTTTACTGTGACAACCTGGCCAATGAACCCATGTGAGATTAACTGAAGGGCGGAGAGAAAAATGGATCGCTAAGCCTCATCTTTCTTGTCTCTTGCTTTTGCATGACTGGTCCAGTGTTCAGCTGCCTCAGTTTGTTCCCTGCTTCAATTTGCAAGCTACACTACCTATGTGACAGCTAAAATGTGGATTGTGTTGTTGTAGTTTGAGGTGCCTTCCAGACCTCCATTGCCATGCTACTGGAGTATATGTCATTTGAGCTGGGGATCGTCGAACCCTGTCATCTGGCTGACTATTGGTGACCTGCCTTGCTGTTTGCTGCCCTTGGCCAGAATTGTCTGAATTGCTCTACAGAGGACTACCCGGTGGCCCTCAAGACTCGAAGGACTGTCAGTGTATTAGCTGTCCCATGGAAGTGAGTTGCACTGAGCCATTTGTATTACTGTTTAGGTTAATTGGTTAATTAATTAAATTAATTAATCCTAGATTAATCAATTTCATATGTTATGCAACTCTATCTATAAATACATATAAAGTCATTAATGTCCTGGTTTTGTTCCTTGAGAGAACCCTGTCTAACATAACCACCTTCTCTTCTCCCTGGTAAGCTCAGGTAAACCTTGAGGTATTCCCCAACCTCTCAGTACCCACACGATGTAGAAGAATGTAAGAACAAAAAGGGGGAGCAGGAGTTGGGCTATAGGCATTTTAAGCACTCATGGGGGCCACATCTGTTATCTTGCAGCTACAGAATGCAGGAGAAGAATCCATATCTGTCCAAGGATGAGGTAGAAGTCAGTGGTACTACCCCACCCCAGTCTGTGCTACCTTGTTCTGACCCCAACTGACCTTCTCATGGCACACTATGGCTCTATGGAGTTCAATTATCTGCTGTAGTAAGCGCAGCTAATTCACAGGCAATGCTCAGGAGTATGGGGTTTATTAGGGAAGCTTTCAGGTTCCAGAATGTTAAGGATAGAGTTATTTTGCCTGAAAAGCCTCTTCTCCGCCATACTAGAGTCATACATCAAGCTGGTCCTTGACTTCTCAGCCACTTGGTCCTTTGCCCTGTCATGTCTAGTCTTACAGAGTGTCTGTCGCTTGGATGAATGCCCAAAGGGCATCCTAAACCACAAGGCAGCCACCTCCCCAAAACCCTTCAGCTTCACTCATTCCATTGGCCAAGAACATAGCAGTTCCACCAGTAGGTCTTGTTGCTGACTCTCTGCTCAGTCTCAGAGTTTCTGCTCTGCTTCTCTGACATCTCTCCATGAAGGGATTTCAGAAGAACGTCACTCCAAGTTCTTCTTTCTGGATTGTTCTGAGATTCTCTGCTTCTGCTTCTGAAGTGGCTCGATGTGTGTGCAGTAGAATGGCAACATTAATGAATCCCCTTTATTAGAGCGTCATGCACCCTATTTTCACTGCCCCAGCCAATTCTTCGCTAGAAGTTGCAAAGACTAGGGAGCCACACCAAGCAATTTCACTTCACCACAATGTAAGATAATCACATCTCGTGAATTTCAACTAAAACATTTAGGGACATATTGAAAAAATTGCCAAGTGGTACAGGCTTGTACTTTGTGGTTTAATTCTGGTTTCTGTTTATTTCCATTGTTGGCACTGCTTAAATAGGTATATAAACATTTATATTAAGAAGCAAATAGAATTAATCTCAACTTTATTGTTAATGGTTACCATTTTGTCTTTGTTTCAGATAATCTGTGAAAAAGGAGAATATTATTCTTTTCTAGTCTGCTTACAGAAAGCTGACACAGTAATTGAGGTCCTGGATTTATAATAGTTATTGGGGTGGAAATTGTGGCATTGGGCCAGATCAGCTTCGTTGGTTAATTTTTAAGGAAGGTGAATGAGAACAGATCTTTATTTATTGTCACATGTCATATTCAGAATTTATAAAAATAAATTTAAGAATGCTTCAAACACTTCCATTTCTCCTCCCCCTTTTTAAACACAAAGTCACTCAAAAATTCATTCAGGACCTTTCCCTAATGAGCAGAGGTCTCACGTGATCTGTTCTCAAGATTGGAAGCAAGTTTCAGAGAATTACAGGTATTGTAGAAGTCAGTGGTCACAATGAAAGATGAGTTGGAGTCACTCCTTAAGAACAGAAAGACCTGGAACAAAAAGGAAGTTGCCACTCAATAGACTTGAAAGAAAAGCAGGAAGGAAGATGACAGAGAGGGAGGCAAGGAGGGAATGGGGAGAAGAAAGAAAGAAGGAGAGATGGAGAGAGGAAAAGAGCGTGAGGAAGAAGGAAGAAGAGGAGGGCAGGAGGAATGAAAAAAAAACCCAAAAATATGGAACCTTGAGTTATGTTCCTATGGTATAGATCCTATTATGCTTCCCCATCAATATGCCTGCCAGGAGGACAGCAGTTGAAACAAAGGCATAGTGGTATCACAGTTGAGGCTATCCTTGTTGAGAGCCCTCAGTCCTTGTCTGGACCACCCCAGATGGGGGGGGATAAAGGACAGGGAAGCAGATATTCACTGAGAGTTGACTTTTCAGAGATTAGGATTTCAGCTCTAGAATGAAAAACCATCCAGTTCAAACCTTCTCCCCACTACTGTTCCTGGGAATGACAGTTTGTAAGATTTTTGGTTGGTTTGTTTGTTGCTGTTTTTTAATTGGGGGGGGGGGGCTCATATAACTCTTATCACAATGTGTACATACATACATTGTGTCAAACATATTTGTACACTTGTTGCCATCATCATTCTCCAAACATTTTCTTTCTACTTGAGTCCTTTATATCAGCTCCTGTTTGTAAGTTTTTTAACCTCTCTGTCCCTCTGTTCTTTCATTCGGGACCCAGGGTGAATGTGAGAAGATAAGCCAAAATACATTGCTACAAAATCATCTAAACTTTTATCAAATAAAATAATCAAAATGTGATTGATTATTTCTTGACATAGTCTCCATCTAGGGCTATACACCTCGGAAGACAACGTTTCCACTTCTTTAACCCATTTCTGGCCCTGTTAATTGAGTGTTGGACTTCTAAGGTCAAGATTGACAGCTCAAACCCTCTAGCTGCGCAGCTGCAGAAAGGTAAGTTTCTCTTCTCCAGTAAAGCTCTGTTGCTTCAGAAACCCTACAGAGGATGACGATGTATCAGAATTGACTCAGCAGAAGTGTTACTCTTTCCTGAAGCATGCTGTGCCTCTTGATTCACACCACATAAAAATGTATGGTTAGTTCTCCTTGATTGGGTCAACTCTATTTCCTTTTAAATGTTCTTTGAGGTTCAGGGCATAAAAATAATTGAAGGACAAGATTAGGGCTGTAGGATAGATAGGGTAACGTTTGCCTTTACTACCCTGAAGAATAAGCTGATTCATTGTAATGGTGGTAAGAAAAAAAACCATCTCTGTTCAATAACCCTCTTTTGTTTTGGTTGTTTTTCTTTCCCCCAATGCAGTTTTCAATTTTCTTAACACATCAGATTAAGTCCCATGACCATCAAGAAAATCTCTCATGATCCCGCCTTTCAGAAACCTCAAAGAACAGCTGGCAACCTGCTGAGCTTATCTCCCTACCTTAAGCAGACAAAGAGATCGCTTTAAAGCCACTCTTTTAATTGGGAACCTTTGTGACATTACCCAAAAGAGACTGAGACAAGTATATAACTGAGAGAATTTTCAGCCATCCATGAATTGCAGAGACATGTTAAAAATATTATGTGTGGAATAAATCTGTGGGATCATAACAGTACTTAGCGCCAAAATAGGATCTATACCATAGAATGATGTGGAGGCTTTAATAAATTTTTTAATTAAATATGTTTGAACTGCAGCATGGGGAAATAACAAAGATTGGCTATTCTGATTTATGAGAGGGTCCTGCTAGCACAGTGCTTAAAACACTGGACTGCTAATACAAAGATGAATGATTCAAACCCAAAAGTTGCTTCACAAGAGAAAGATTGGGCAGTTTGCTTTCATAAAGATTTTCCAGGCAAGGAAAGCTGTGGGACAATTCAAGTCTCTCCTATTTGATCCCTGTAAATTGAAATGGACTCAATCTCAGTGGGTTTGGTTTATTTTGACATTCGGATCTAACTTACTCCTCAAAGGGATTGATTTGACATATATGGAAGCAGACATAAAGAAGGCCAGCAGTTGGAAGTATAATTGTTTCCTGTATCTGCTGCATCATCTCTCTCTATTCTGTAGTTTCTGGATCTCAACAGTCTATGAGTAACTTAATAAAAACCTTTAATTTTGAATCCCTGGTGCCTACCATAACCTCTCCCTGGCTCAGAATAGCAACTTTGAGAACGAATAATAGAACTACACCTACACTGCTCTAAGAGCAAAAACAAGATCCCAAATTCAAATGACCACGAATGGAATATATACATGACTGCAGCTTAGACTAGTTTATAGGGCTATTTCTGGGTACCTCCAACCACCTTGGTGGCATATGACTCATAGTCTTGTGCTTTATGTACCCAAAATTTGATTGCAAGCACATCCAGGCAAGCCTCTAAAGGTGAAACCACCTTTTCTTCTGTGGAATAGGCAAGTTGTAATCTACTTTCAAACACATTCTGCTTGTAAGAAAAATGGCTTACATTGCTGGCTAATGTTCAGAAATAATTAAAATAGGGGCTAAATTTATGTCAAAACTCAAAATGGAGATGGTAGTTCCACTGTAAACCAAGTGGTTAGAATTTAAGCTTAGAATTCTAAGTCAAATACTTAGAATATCTATAATCTATGTATCTAGCGATCGTCTATCTATACATCCTCCCAGTCCCCAGAAATGCACTGGACAGGATATAAAAAGTGTGTTAGGCTAGGTCGTCTAGAGGAAAAAAACCAGTGATGTATATATAGGAAAGAATTTTATATCAAGAATAACTTAATATCCCAAAAGCATCCCAACCTTGTCCAATTCAAGGCCATGGGTGCGATGCTAAATGGCTTTCCCTCAGACTTACATAACCACAGACCAATGAGCAGACAGATTCAATGGGATGCAGGGAGATCACAGGCCAGAGGATGCAGACTCCTGTGGATCCAAGGTTGGTGGGCACAGACAGCCTAGAGTTGGCTCCCTGGGTCAGAAACCCACCCAGGGCTACTCACGGAGGCAGACACAGAATCCCAGCAAGGATAACTTAAAGGGCAAGAGAAGATGTTCCTACTGCCTCTTTTGTGGAAAGGACCACCCCTCCAAAGAGACATCAACAGGCAGCGACCTAATGGATAGGTTGGATCCCAATTCTACACTTTCATACAAATTCAAGCTGACACAAAATGTAAATATCACAAACAGACACTCCAAATGATTGCTAGACTTCTTGCTATGACTGATATCTTGATATCAATCCTTGTCTTGGTATTTGAAATGATGTTGTAGGTTGAAAATTAATTAGAAAATCAATGTGAAGCATCAAGAAAATTCTCTATTTTACTCAAATCTTTCCTACAAAATTCCATTGAAAGGGGATAAATGAAAGGTGAGTGAACCTTTTATATAACTTTTTTAAATGGAGATATAGAAATAAAATACCAAAGCAAGACTTGATTTCAGAAACATTCCTAACAAATCTTTGTTCACAACATAGGCCTGCTTCAATGGACAATGGCTGATTTCCCCCAAATTTACACAAGCTCTGGATACAGCATCGAAATTGGCTGGACTCTCGCTTCCTTTGGGGGAACTTGAAACAGTGTGCCAACTAATGCAAAGGCGGCCTTTAGCAAAATATTAACATTACACTCAGATCACAAAAGCTTGTGATCCAACTAACTACTGTCAACCCCCAGAAAGCAGTTTGTTTTGAAAGAATCAAACTTTAAGCAGCATTTCTTGGAAAAACTGTGAAGATTTAATGCTTTCCACCCAGTGAAAGGCCGCCTGTTCCCAGATTTCATCTCCTTGGCTACATTTGAGGGATCTCTATGTTTCCTTCTTCAGGTCAGGGATTTGCTTGCACTTTCTACAGCCTCGGGCTTGATTATCAAGATAAGGATAGAGGATAGGCTACATCAGATTGTGTTTTTTTCTTTTTCAAATAAGAATATTATTTGTATTCCTCTGGGCATATGGCCTCTGAAGCCCTAGGGGTCCCCTCCTCTGTCCACTTCAATGAACAAGAACTCATTGTTCCATTTTTATATAAATGTTCTGATAATCACAGTCCCAGCAGAAAAACTGCAATAACCTCAAGATCATTTTTAAATACAGGAGGGTTTTTTGGGGGTGGTAAATAGCTCCACTGGTGACTTATACACAAATAAGGAAGACAATCACACTCAGACCTCCAACTCCAACTCACTGCCATCAAGTTGAATTTAACTCACAGTAACCTTATAGGACAGAAGAGAACACCCAATTTGGGATTGCCAAGACTTTAGAGGACTTTACAAGACTTTAAATCTTTACAGGAAGAGCCAGCTTTCTTTCTTTCCACCACAGAGCAAGGTAAGCGTTTGAACTGCTGACTGTATGGTAAGTGGTTCAACTCAAAGTGCACTACACCACCAGGGCTTCTCAAGGAAGGCAATGGGGTGTGAATCTAGAAATTGTATTTGGTCGTTAATAATTTTCACTTATTTGCTCCTCATTGCATTGTTAGTCTGATGTAGGCTGACATTGTCCCCCAATATCCGCGACTCCAAGTTAATGTCAAGACTCATCCAACTGGCAATTCACTCTCCTTTACTACTTATATACTTATATATGGTTCATTTCCCTCCATGGACCAAAGTGCCAAAGTCAATTTCCCCAGCTCATCTCCTTTAGCTGACAAGTGCTCCTTTGTCTCCTTTCTGGCTCCACTGAGCACAGCCAGAGAACTCTATTCTCAAATTACTCCAATGATTAAATCTTTTTTCCCTCCTAGTAATTCTGGTAAGTCTCACATTTGTTTTCAGTGAGTTTGCATGTGTTGTGTTCAGTAAGCTAGTCCTAGATGTCTTTCTTGGAGAATGAAGAACTTTCATTATTCAGTTTCCTTTATCTTTCCCTTAATGCTCTTCCTTTGTGCCTTTATTTATGTGATGGTCTTTATATTCTATACACCAAGCAATAGGAATGTAATAGAGGAAATTGGTTGTTCAGAAACTGTACCCTTCTCCTTACATTCTTTACAGTGCTAGGCAATGGCCAAATCCTGTTCGTAAAACATCCTCGAGGGGAAATAGAGCCCAAATTTGAATGTAATTTACAAAGACACATTTATTAAGCATTCAACAGGACGAAGACAAAACAAAGACCAATCATCCAGATGAGAGGAACTGTTAACATGATTAGTTTCTTGTCTCTTGACCACGAGAAAGAGTCATTCTAATCTGACATAGCGGACATGCTGGAAAAGTTGGTTACAGCCTTGGGAAGGTAGCCATGCCATGACCTCAAAGCTAGGGAAGTTAAAGGACAAATATGGCTCGGCTTGCAAATGTGCTAGGGGGAATTTAAAGGTTCCTGGGGGACCTGAGGGATTCTGAAAATTTCAAACCCCACTTGCTCTGTTACTACTAGATGATGTTGGGTCCAAGAGGTTCTGGATTATGTCATCCTGAAAGGGAAATGTCTCAGAAGCAATATCTATGTAAAATAAAGATTTCATTAGGAGAGAAGATCTGACTCTAGGAGCTTCTCTTGGGGCTCGTCCCACTTGGTTTTACAAAAGTATCATTCTCACCCCTGGGATATCCTTCGCGGCTTTGTTCCCCAGATGATTTCAAGACCATAAGTACAAGGCCATAATTGTGGCCAAGGATTCACAGTTGTGGGGCCACTTAAACCAGCTACAGAGAACAAAGGAAACTGCTAACAAATCCTGATTGGTGACAGATCAATTCATCAGAGTGGTAAAAGGGATTTACAGAAGCAGGAAAGCCACCAGGGTTGCGATACTCACACTATTACATTTTAGAAAAGTTTGCAAGATGAGTTCAGGGTCCTCTGATCACCTCATACCCATGTGGCACCAGTACTCCAATTATCATCAAGGGAATTCCTAGACAAATTCTTGAGGGAGAGACTCCCCCACATTGGTCTGACCAGAAGAGTCATAGCAAACTCACTCAGCCTGAAGGCACAACTTTCTTCTTTTTGTTTTCTTTTTGTCCTTTTTAATTCATTATAAGTCAATGTTCAGAATAAGACACTAAATAGAGGCTGAATCTGTGTGAAGATTTAAAATGCATTTTAGGATCCCACTGTAAACCATAAAATTCGTAAACCTAGTGCACAGAATTTAAACTCTAATCAAATGAGAAGCCATGCGAAGCTAGAAGTTAATTTTTTATTTAATCATTTTATTGGAGGCTCATACATCGCTTTTCACCATACATAGTTCAATACATAGCTACATACAAGCCCCCCCCCCACATGCCTGCCCTCGTCAACATTCTCCCAACATCCGCCTTTCCACTTGGGCCCTTGATATGAACCCCCCTTCCTTCCCCTCCATCCATTCCTCCCCTTCCTCAGTCCTCATTGCTCTGCAAATCATTATTGTTTTGTCATATCTTACACTGCCAAACATCTCCCACTGCCCACTCCTCCCTATGTCTGTCCTCCAGATAGGAGACAGTCTGCAGATCTCCATAGCTGGTTCCCTCTCTCCACCCCACCCTCCCTTCACTCATCCAGCCACTCCACTCCCACCACTGACCCCAAGGGGTTCATCCACCCCAAGTTCCTTGTGTTTACAGCTTCCATCTCCACCAGTGCACCTCCTCCAGTTCAGCTGGAACTGCAGGGCTGAGTTGGGACCATGATGGTTGGAAGGAGGAAACCTTCAGGAAATAGAGGAAAGTTTTATGTTTCATTGCTACCTCACTGCCCCTTGACTGACCCATCTCCTCCCCATGACTCCCCTGTAAAGGGGAGTCTGCCCAATTGTCCACAAGTGGGCCTTGGGTCCCCACCCTGCTCTCCCCCTTATTCTTATTGATTTGATTCTTGTTCTGTGATTTTTGATATTGGCTCCCTTTGATCCCTCATGATCACATAGGTCAGGGTGCTTCTTCTATGTGGGCTTTGCTGTTTCTGTACTGGATGGCCACTTATTCACCTTCAAGAATTTAAGATCCCAGCTGCTTTATCATTTGATGGCTGGACACCATCTGCTTCCTCAGCTCTGTCTGCCTCTGCACCCTTTTGTCCTCAGCGATCCTGTTGGGAGAGTGGACACATAATAATATGATTTTTGTTCTTTGATGCCTGATACCTGGTTCTTTCCACTCCTCATGGTCACACAGGCTGGTGTGCTTCTTCTACAGTAGGCATGTTGCACTGTTTGCTCATCCTCAAGCCTTTACAGCCTCAGACATTGTATCTTTTGATAGCAGGGTACCATCAGCTATCTTCACCACTCTTTCTCCTGTCCCCACTTGTCCTCAGTGATCATCTCAGGAAAGTGCATCCACAGTAATATGGTTTTTCCCTGTTTGGTGCCTGAGACCTGATCCTTTGACTCCTCTCAGCCACACTGGCTGGTGAGCTTCTTCTGTGTGGACTTGGGTACTTCTCAGCTAGTTGGCTGTTTATCTTCAGGCTTGGAGACCCCAGACTGTATATCTTTTGATATCCGGGTGCCATCCGTTTTCATCACCACATTTGCTTATGCACCTATTTGACTCCAGTGATCATATTGGGCCCATGAGCATCATAGCCAGATTCATAGAACAAAGTGTTCTTGCATTGAGGGAATGCCTGAGTGGGGGCCCAAGGCCCAGCTGTTGCCTTAGTACTACATCTATAACTATGTGTATCTGAATTTATTCCCACCTTATCATAATTATATTTACATACATAGATGCCTGTGTTTAGACCTCTACAAGTGCTCTTTGCCTTCTCGTTCCTTTCTCTATTTCCTTCTGCCTTCCTCTTGTCCCACTGTCATGCTCAGCCTTCATTTGAGTTTCAGAACGTCCTCTCTGTTACATTACACTTACTTTGGCCCTATCAGGCCTCCTCCACCCTCCTCACGACTGATTGCAGACCACTGGTTGTTCCCCCCATCCCTGAGTCTGTCCACCCCCTTTCCCCATGACAGCCAGGAACCATTGGTCCAGTCATTCTCTCCTCCAGACTGTCCAGCCAGGAGTGCTCCCTTCTTGCTTTGGTCCATTTGGTTCCCTGCTATGTGACCCCTGAAATGTCCTCTGTAGCTGTCTGTAGGGATGCAGTGTGACAAGCCCTGTTGTTGTTTGTGGCTTAGATCCCAGCAGGAGCATAGTCCTCTGAGCATCATGGACAGGGATCAGACCAGCATGGGGACCAGACCGGCTGTCTTTCTCTTCCTCCATTTCTACCTGATAGAAGCTAATTTGACATGAGAACTAGGTGGAATTCATAAGAAATAATTAAAACCACTTCAGCTTGATCCTTGTAAGTTCTATATGAACACTCTTTATTTGACTGCAATACTTTGATCTCACTGGCCTTGTCATCAGGACATTATTCCCCTGGCCACAGCCACTGCACACTCAAGTAGGTTTCATGCATGGTGGCGATGGTGGTGGTGGCGGCGATGGTGGTGGTGGTGGCGATGGTGGTGGTGGTTGGACACCATTTAGTCAGTTCCCACTCACAGCAACCCTGAGGACAACAGGATGAAACACTGCCCAGGCTTGTATCATCCTCACAGTTCTTTCTATGTTTGCGCCCCTTGTTGCAGCAACTAGGATGTTAGCTAATTCCTAAACATCTAAATGTTTTCCTTAGAGCTTCTGGATTTGTATAACGTTCTTGTTAAAAGGGTTAGGGTTAGCATATAAATAAATAAATAAATAACATACTATTAATAGAAGCAGTCCACAGTTTCTGAGAACTTGATTCTGAAGTCTGTCCCTCCCAGTTCCTGGTTACCCTTCACTTTCCTTGTCTCTATGACTTCTTCCTTTAGCAAAGCATATCCTTAGTGCTGTGACCTTTAGGACCCTGTGGTATTCAAAAAAATAATAAGTTACAAAGCTACCTTTGAATGCTGGTGGCACTGTGGATTAATCATTGGCATACTAACCTCATCTGATGGTCTAAACCCATCAGTTACTCCAAGGCAGAAGGTTAAAACTATCTGTTCCCTTAAAGATTTAGTTTTGAAAATCCTATAGAGGGTCACACTGAATTGGAATGGACTCAATGCAGTTGATTTGGGGACCTAATTCAATGTACCAAAATTGTCCTTGGGCAATTTAGCAAATCTCAGCCCATAATTGTACAGCACTAGACATTTAATTAAAATAATAATGGACCTTGGAGAATAAATTAACAAAATGGACCTCTTCAAACTCTAAATTTCTATGACTATGTATTTCTTTTTTTGTTTTTGTTTTTTGTTTGTTTGTTTTTGATGCTGTTTTTCTAAGACATGAAGCAGCCTTTAGTATGCTAAATGACTCTGCTCACTTAGCATTAGCTCTCCTGCACTGATGAAATATTCCTTCAAAAATATTTATAGAGAATCTACTAAGATTGGTTTTGGATACTACTGAAGTACAGAAGACAACAATCCCTAAAATGTCATTGACGAGATTAGACAGTTCCAGTAAATTATTAGTAGAGCTAAAACAAATCATGAGAGACAAAATATGACCTTGAGTATATCCCACCAGAATTTTGAGACAATCTCAAAAACAGATTTAATGATTGAAAACTAAAGACAGAATCTTGAGGAATTGTGGTATACTGTGAAGAACATCATTCATTTAAAAAAAAATTCACTAAAAAGTTCTGATCTCTACCAGTGTCCATGCTCTGATCTAGCCAGATTTGTAAGTCAGAAGGGCAGTCATGAAAATGGTTGGGGAGGAAGCACTGATGAACTAGAGGAAAGTTGTATGTTTCATTGGTGCCATATTGCACCTTGACTGACTCCTCTATTCCTCATGACCCTTCTGTTATGGGATGTCCAATTGTCTACCAATGGGTTTGGGGTTTCCACTCAGTGTTCCTCACTCACTCACATTGGTATGATTTTTTATTCTGGGTCTTTGATGCCTGATAACCAATCCCATCAACACCTCATGATTATACTGACTGGTGTGTTTCTTCCATGTGGGCTTTGTTGTTTCTCTGCTAAGTAGCCACTTGTTTATCTTCAAGTCTTTAAGATCCAAGATATTATATCTTTTGACAGCTGGTCATAACCAAGAGCCTGTACACTGGTACAGATAAGACCTGAAAACACAGGGAATTCAGGACAGATAAACCATCAGGGCCAATAGTGAGAGTAACAATACCAAGAAGTGAAGGGGAAAGTGGGGGGAGAGGAGGACGATCAACCCCCTTCCAGGAGACAGACAATAGAAAAGTGGGTGAAGGGAGACAGCAGTCAGTGTAAGACATGAAAAAGTTTTTATAAATTATCAATGGTTTATCAGGGAGAGAGAAGAGGGGAAGAAATGAACTGATACCAAGGGCTCACGTGGGGAAAAAGCATGTTTTGAAAATTATGATGACAGCATATGTACAAATGTGCTTGACAATGGATGGATGTATTGATTGTGATAAGAGCCGTAAGAGCCCCCAAAACAAATGATTTTTTTTAAAAAGAAAAGATCAAAGTGGATGTCAGAAAAGACTCTGAAGTCTTCTTTTAATCATAGAGTAACTAAACCAAATGGGAAAATCATGAGGTCAAAGAGTTAAACCAAAAATTTCAAAAGGCAGCTCAAGAAGACAAATTTAAGCACTATAATGAAATGTGTAAAGATTTTACAGTTAAAAATCCAAAATGAAAGAACATGCTAAGCATCTTTTTCTGAAAGGAAAAAAACTCAAGGCTTGGGTTAAAATACTGAAAATTCTATGGGAAAATTATTGAATGGTGCAGGAGACATCAAAAGAAGGTGGAAAAATATAGAGAACTGCTATACCAAAAAAGAACCAGTCCACAATTTACTATTTCAAAAGTTAATATATGAGCACTAAAGGAAAGAGTTCAAGCTGAGCTAAACTCATTAGCCAAGAACAAAGTTCCAAGAATTGATGGAATATCAAGCTGAGGAAACATTGGAAGCACTCACTCTTCTGTGTCAGGAAATTGGAAGAAAGCTAATTGGCCAACACACTGGAAGAGATTCCATGTTTGTACCCATTTAAAGAACAGTGAGCGAACAGAATACTAAAATGATAGAACAAGATCATGAATATCACAAGCAAGCAAACTTTTCCTGAAAAACCATCCAGCAATGATTTCAATAGTACATTGACAGTTGCCAGAAGTTCAGGCCAGATTCAGAAGCGAACATGGAACAAGGCATATCATTGCTGATGTCAGATAAATCTTGGCTAAAAGCAGAGGACACCCGAAGATGTTACTGGTGTTTCATTGACAATTCCAAGGAATTCAACTATGTGGATCATGACAAACTATGAATAAACTTGAGAAGAATGGAAATTCCAGAACAGTTCATTATGTTCATGTGGAACTTGGACAAGAGGTGGTTGTGCAAACAGAATAAGGGAATATTGTATAGTTTAACATCAGGAAAGGTGTGCATCAGACTCGTATCCTCTCCCCATACTTATTCAATCTCTGTGCTGAGAAAAAAAATCGCTAAGAAAACTAGATTATATGAAGAATAATTTGGCATTAAGATTAGAAAAATGCTTATTAATAACCTTTCATATGCAGTTGATATGAGATTGCTTGCTGAAAGTGAGCAGGACTTGAGGCACTTGCTGATGATGGATTGCAAATCAATGTAAAAAGGACCAAACTTCTCACAACTGGACTAATAAATGACATCATAAAAAATGGTGAAAGCCTGAAATTTTTCAAGGATTTTATCTTGCTTGGATCTACAACCAATGTTTATGGAAACAAAACTCAAGGGACCCAAGGACACAGGGCTTTGGGTAAATCTGGTGCACAGAACCTCTTTAAAATGTTGAAAAACAAACAAACTATTTTGAGGTTGAACATGATCCACGGCATTGTATTTTCAAGTGCCTCTTATACATGTGAAAGTTGAACATTGAACTAGAAAAGACAAAGAAGAATTAATGCATTTGTTTTATGATACTGAAGACGAATATTGAAAGTGCCATCCACTGTCAAAAGAACAAACAAATAGGTGTTGAAATAAATTCATCCAGAATGCTCTGTGGAGGCAAGGGTGGTGAAATGTTGTCTCTTGGACTTTGGACTTGTTGTCAGGAAAGACATTGGGTAAGGGAATCATGCTTAGTCAAGTGGAGGCGCAACAGAAAACAAAAAGTTACTCAACAAAATGAATTGGCATCGTGTCTGCAATAGTCCTCTTATACATAATAACAATTGTGATGATGGCACAGGACCAGGCAATGTTTTATTCTATTGTACATAGAGTCTGTATGTGTAAGATACCACCTGAGGGGACTAGCAACAAAAAAAGCAATAAAATGATGTGAGCATTCACCATGATGTGAACTGATATGATCAGACACTTAGTTGTAAAGGGAGCTTTCTTACGAGTGTAGCCTGCATCCAATGTGTATGTGGGATGATGGAAAAGTGTGCCTACCTATTTTGGATCTTGCGTTTAACTTGTCAACCTTTGACTGCTTGTCCTTGGGGTCCATTGACCTCTAAAGCCCATGAGTCACCTGCTTATAAGACTATCTAAATTTTGCAAACTCTTCAGCCAGCATCCTGACACTTTACCTGCTAATTTTGTATTCACTAGACCTTAGAGTCAGGAAAATCCTTTAGCATCATATCTGACACACAGACTTAGAACAGGTAAGCCTGTAGATAGACTTGAAAAGGACATCGTGTTCGGTAAAGCACTGAGCAACAATACAAAGGAAGGCCTTCACTGAAAAAGATTTACACCATGGCAATCATAACAGACTCAAACATGGCAGTCATTTTGAGGGTGGTACAGAACTGGGCAGTTTCATTCAACTTAATTAGAGGTGCTGTTAAGAGGAACTGACTCAATAGTACCTCACTACAACAAAAAATGCCTCTCTAACTCACCCTTCCTCTTTATTCTTGCTGCCTTGTGTCAGTGAATTTTTTGCCTTACTTTTCTGACATTTATGAACTCCATAGTAAGAGAAGAAATACCTGTTATATACCCACATATTGGATTTTTATAAAACAAATTAATGAGCAGTTCATATATTCTGTGTTAGTCTGGGTAGACAAGAGAAACAAATTGATAGACAAGCTTATGGATATAAGGGTACAGTTTATATACAAGAGGAATGGGACATTGAGAAAGCATCCCAACCCAGTCCAGTTCAAAGTCATAAATCCGATATTATCCCATATGCCCCATACCAGTCTATAACGGCTTCTTCCGACTCAAGTAGTCACAGGCCAGTGGATGCAGAATCCTAGTGCTGGCAGGGGTCTTCCTATTGCTCCTCACTTCCAGGGCTCAGGGTCCATAAACAGCATCCAGTGGCGGTAGAGGCAATTCAGTGTTGACAGGGTTCTCCATGTGGCTTCTCCAGCTTCTCCAGCATCAGGGTAAGGCCATATAGCTTCTCCTCTGGCTCCTCAAGCTTCTCAGATGCTGCCATCTTGTCTTGTCCATAGTTCATTGTCTCTGAGACTAACTCCCAACAACTGGGGAGAGAGCTTGTCATCTCCACAAATTAAATATCTCGAGATCTCCCAGAAGTCTCAGGAGAAAGCCATGCTCATGCAGAACCTCGTTGGCTACTCAATGGCTATCTCTAGATTAACAGGCTAGACTCCACCCCTACATCTCAATCATGAAATTAACATAAGCACAAGACTGCCACATATTCTATCTACCTAAAAAATATTTTGATTCCTTTAAAAATACTTTCATAAAGATTTATGAAGTCTTGTTCAAATTGGGACTTCTCCAGCTGTTTATCATTCTCTGCCAGACAATGGTTGTCTACCCAAAGCAATCCTGGGGCCTAAGATCCTTCACCTTTCCCTTCTCCCCTCAGGTTTCATCCAATCTGGTTTATATTTCATATGGACATTCCAGTTTTTAATCTCAATCTTCTACCAGAATTCCTGCTAACAGTTATTCCTTACCTACCCTTAATGTCCAACAGATACACTCAAATGAGGTGTAGGCCTCCTTTCAGGAAGACAAGCCTTGAGAAAGATATAACAGGCATGACATACTACAATCCTGGGTATCCAGACTATAACCCACAAAGGGGTGGAAAACAGGCTGTGAATCAGAGGGCACCTTAGCATGCTCTCTTAAACGCCTCACTGTTTGTAGCAAAGGCATGATTAGACTCCTAACATGATTCTGTCATATTCTAGTTGTCTTTTTATTTACCTATCTATGCCTCCCACTATATTCAGTCTAGGTAGCCCGGTTTATGTTCAATTACTAACCTGAAGACGAGTGGTTTGACCCATTTATCAGTGCCATGGAAGAAAGGCCTAATAAGCTGCTTCTATAAAGATCATACCTAAAAAAATAAAACCATGAAGCAATGCTATTCTGTAACTCATAGATGGGTCAATATTGGCCCCATGTGCTGCCCTACCCCTCCCCACTACCCTGGAATAACTTAAAGGAGAAGGTTATCATCTTAATACTTTTCTTAAACCAAATTATGGTTTCTAAAATGATTAAATGACATTATCCATAGGAATTATTTTTCACTAGCGCTGTCATTTTCCTGTCCAGGATCTGCAGTGTGCACCACCCTAGGACATGCCATTCAGTTTGCACTCTCAAGAGTACCTCACACAAAACAGAACCTGGATGACCTTGTGCAAAGCAGTGTCACTCAGCTGTTCTCCAAGGAATAGTATTGCAGATGATGATTCAGTCAAACACCATACTCATGTAATTGAGTTTGCTCAGCTAGAACAGCCCTCCTCTAAGAAGACATGTTACATATATCAGACAACTGAAAGGTTTTCAGAGCATAAGCTACCAGGAAAGGAGGAAAAGCTAGGCTCCAAGATATCAATTAACAGGGATATTATTGAGTGATCACAAAATTGTCAAAGATGCACCACTTTGGAGTTTTACATTAAACTCAGAAGATAGTTGAGTGATATTTTATATTTAGGGAAAGCTGTGATGATTGCATCAATTGGATAACACATAAATTACTAATCTCAGATAACTCACATTCCAAGCTAGGTGGTACTATTTTCAATGAAGTTAACACTTTATGAAGCTGGAGTTTTTTTTTTTTATAAGCCCCTCTATAAGTAGCAAGTATCAGGAAAGTCATTGTGCAATATTCAAAGTGAATGGTCACATACAATCTGCTGGCAAGATTTGGGAAGCATCCAGAAAGATCAGAATTATAAATTACAGTGTAAGGAACTGTGGTTAAGAATGTGCTTTTTCCTTGTGAGTATCCCTTTAAAAGGCTACTTGAGACCTAAGAGTTAGATGAACTGAGAAGGCTTAGAAACATCTGGTGTGATCCCTTTGCATATATTCACTTTTATAATCCTTGTATAAAATGAATGATTTCCAGTGATGTTAATATTCCCATTGAACTAGGAACTGAGGACTTGAGTAGTAACAGGACTGTTCTGATGTCACAAAATCAGTAAGTGGTGGATCCAGAATTCAAACCCAACTTTCTGGTTCTGAACCCACCAGTGTCAATCACTATATGATACAAAAGAAAATAGGCAAATGATTCTGCCCTTATAGGCCCTTAGAAAAAAGATGACCACTTACAGAGCTGAAGCTGACTTTTGACATATAAAAACCAACAGTAAGTTTTCCGATCTTGTCACCATACATGTTATCTCAGTCTCTCAAAGTTACTTGCTAAAACAACCATAATCAGATGCTCTGAAACTCCTAGAAACAGCATATGTTCTCTAGATGAAAGTTTCCTTGAATAGAAACAAACAGAAAATCAAAGGTGGTCTAAAGTGGTAGGTTGAGTTCATTAATTCTATCAAGTTGTTCCACAAACATTATCAAACACCTAGTCTGAAGGCTCTTTATGGAAATTCCAGATTAAAATAACAGGATTTGTTTGGGAAATTTTCCAAAAACAATGTGATCTGTCAATCCTTGAGATGCTGAAATATATTCTGAAATATAATCAGTAAGCAATAAGAGTTAACACTTGCTGATCCCTGGTAGTGCAGTAGTTGTGTGCAGGACTGCAGCACACAGGGTTGACAATTCGAATCCAGCAGCAGCGCTCCAGGAGCAAGGCTAGGCTCTCTACTCCCAAGTGATGCAGAAAAAAAAAAGAAAAGGAAAGAGTTAACACTTAACAATGTTTTAAGCAGCTAACAGCTGAGTAGGAAACAGCAATATGTTAGGCATATAACTTTAACCCAGGATTCTGCCAGTCTGGGGGATTTCTGGAAAGGCAAATCTAAGCACAGGAAATTCTAGGGTTCTGAAATGTCATTGGATGGTAGGTTAGAGATATTGACCCCTAGATACCTTGAGTGACAGATCTTGGCATCTGATTCTGAAATGTCACAGCCTTGAAAAATCTATGGAGTGCATTTCCACTCTGCACACATGGTATAATCATGGGAAGAAGTAACTCAAATGACAAGTGGCAAAGCCACAGCCACTGAATAGATTCAAACCTTTGTGAGTTGAGTATAACTCACAAGGAAGAGTATAACCTTCCCCAGTGCTTTCTGGGGCTTTAAATCTGTGCTGAAGTTAGGTATTATCAATTTGGTTCAAACAATAGTGGCCTTATGCCTAACATAGCATTAACAAAACACTACCCTGTCTTGCTCCATGCTCACAATTGTTCTGTATTTCAGCCCGTTATTGTAGCCATTATAAGGCCTGTCCTCTTTTCACTGCCCTTCTACTTTACCACAATGCGGTCTTTCTTTTGCTAAGGTCTTTCCTGATGAAAGATCTGAAGTATATCAGATGAAACCTAGTCGTACTCCTTCCAAGATACCCCTGTCCTTTTATCTGTCCATAGTGTTTTCGATATTCTTCTCCAGGATTGCAACTCAAATGCATTGATTCTCCTTCACTATTTAACATGCAACTTTCACATGCATCAGAAGCAATTGAAAATACCATGACTTAGGTCGTTAGCATTCAAAGTACTATCCTTGCTTTTTAATATTCTAAAGAGGTCGTATTCTCCAGATTTACCTAAGGCAATATGTCCTTCAATCTCTTGATTTCTATTTTTATAAGTATTGCTTATGCATTCAAACAGGAAAATATCCTTGAAAATTCCATATTTTCTTGAGAGATTTTACGCTTGATACATTTCCCGATTTTTAAGACATGCAGTATTTCCTTCTGTTTGCACAAATCCATTTTGATCCAGGGGCATGAGCACAATTGGATGTTCTTAAATTCCCATTCTTCTTAAGGTTTTCCATAGTTTAATATGCTCCACACTGTCTCCACTGATCATTGCACAGTCAATGAAACACAAGTGCTATCTTTATGGTCGCCTCTGTTTTCAGCCAAGATCCATCTGATATCAGCAATGATATCTCTATCTTCTGAATACAGTCTCAACCTCCAGCAGCATACTGTCCATTTACTGCTACAAATTTTTGCATGATTTTCAATTCAATTATAGTTGATGTGATATTAATGATACTGTTCTATCTTTTGAGCATTTGGTGGGGGGTCACTTTTCTTAGGAATTAGTACATATAGAGATCTTTTCCCAACTGTTGACCAAGTAACTCTTTTAAATTTTCTGGCAGTAATGAGTGTTTCCAGTGCTTCATCCGTTTGTTGAAACATTTCGATTGCTCCTATATAAACTCCTGGAAACTTGTTTTTGTTTAATGCTTCCAGTGCAGCTGAAACTTCCTTTAGCACCATTGCTCCTTGCGCATATGCTACCTCTTGAAATGGTGAAATAACGACTTCTTTTAATAACCGTGACTGTTTGTGTTCTTCCCATTTTCTTGTGATGCTTCTTGCATCATTCAATATGTTGCCCACAGAATCTTTCAGAATTGCTACTCAAGGCTTGATTTTTTTTTCTTGAGTTATTTCAGTTTAAGATATGCTGAACATGTTCTTTGGTTTTCTAACTCTGTCTTTGCACATATAATTATAATATATTACTTTGACTTTTTTTTTTACTTTGACATTTTGAGGTGCCCTTTGAAATTTTCCATTTAGTTCTTTGACTTCATTTCTTCCATCTCCTGGCTACTCTGTGATTAAGAGGAAGTTTAAGAATCTCTTCTGACATCCTCTTTGATCTTTTCTTTCTTTCCTGTCTTTTTAATGACCTCTTGCTTTATTCATGAATAATGTTCTTGATGTCCTCCCACAGTCTATTACAATTTAGGTTATTAGTTTTTAATGCATAAAATCTGTTTTTCAGATGTTTGATTGGATAAACTCAGGTCTTATTTTGGCTCTTGTGAACTTGTTTTAATTTTCTTCAGCTTTAACCTGAAATTACATATGAGTAATTGATGGTCTGTTCCATAATCAGCCTCTGGCCTAATTTTAGCTGAGGATATGGAGCTTTTCCATCATCTCTTCTCACAGATGTAGTCAGTTTGGTTTCTGTGTTTTCCATCTTGGGAAATCCACCTGTATAGGTGACTTTTATGTTGTTGAAAGGTATCGGCTATGAACAAGTTATTGGTGTTGCAAAATTCTATCATATGATCTCCAGCTTAATTTCTATCACCAAGGCCATATGTTTCCAACTACTGTTCCTTCCTCATTGTTTCAAACTTCGGGATTCTAATCACCAATAATTACCAATATATGTTGACTGCACATGTGATCACTGAAGTTGTTGGTAGAATTCTTCAGTTTCTTTATCACCAGCTTTTGTGGTTGGTGCATAAAATTGAATGACAGTTGCTTGATTAGATTTTATCAAAGGCAGAAAAATATAACTTTATCACAGACAGCATTGTACTTCAAAATTAGCAATATCCTTTTGGACAAGGAATGCAATGCCATTCCTCTTGATTATGTCATTCTCAGCATGGTGAATCATATGGTTTTCTGATTCAAAATGGCCAAGTCAAGTCCATTTCAGCATCCCAAACCTCACATATCGGTCTTTTGGGGTTTAATTTCATTTTTGAAGACTTCCAACTTTCCTACATGGATACTGCACCCTTTCCAAGTTCTGATCATTAGCAGATTTTTGAAGTTGTTTCTCCTTATCTTGAGTCATATCCCATGAGCAAATGACAGATCCCTCCATCTCCGCCTTGCACAGGCTTCTCTTCACCCTGGTCAATTCCACTATGAGAAAGCAACTCCTCCTCAATCATATTTCAATATCTTCCAACCTGAGATGCCCATCCTCTGGCACTGTCTCCAACAATGCTCTGCTTTCCTGCATTAGATTTTCAATATTTGACAATGTGTCAAAGACAGGCATCAAGTTTTCAGTGGCCACTTCCTCTAAAACGGACAGCTGATTCCTAGTCAGTTCCTAGTCTGGAGGCTCCACTGAAACGTATTTACTTTGCTCAATCTTACTGGCATTTGAAATACCAGGGACATTGCTTCTAGCATCACAGCAACACACAAGTCACCACAGTCTCACAAACTCAAAAACAAGTGCTAGTAGAAATCTTTGCAGGAGCAAAACATCTCATCTTTCTCCCAAGAAATACCTGGTTGATGCAAACTTTCAGTTAACAACCTGTGATCGGCAATTTTATGTCAACTTGAAGATACATAAAAATTATTGCATTCAATACATTTGAATTACATTCAAGCTGTCACCCAGGTCATAGGCTGATGCCTTTTTAGGGGTGTGGTCTTCTCATAAGGAAGACCCTGGGGACCTCCTCCTCTCCATTTTCCTTCTATTTGTTGGTGACACTAAGTGCTAAAGGATCCCTGTCATCTTTCCAGTGGCTTGGATCCATGTGACTTTGCACCCACTGGCCAGTGGTCTCCCCACATTCTGCATCATTGCATGTGGTTTAGTGAGTCTGAAGTGGAACTTATGAACCAGAACCGGACTTATGAACTTGGGTTGGACTGGGATGGAATCCTTTCTTGATGTATAATTACTCCTTGATATAAAGCTCTTGCTCACACAAATATGAGTGTCGTTGGATTTTTTTTCCTAGTCAACCTGTCTTTCCACACAACCTGAGACACTATCCAGGATAACTGATCAAAACAAAAAGCCTTTGCGATTGAGTACTTTTCAACCCACAGCAACCAGACAAAAGGTTTTGCAATCTATGTGAAAGTAGAGAGTCTTAGTTTTCTCTCTGAGTAACTGGAGGATTTGAACCACTGACTTTGTGCACAGCAGTCTGATGCTTACCTGAAAGTGTCACCAGGTTTCCTGATTGTTTTGAAATGAAAGGTATCCTAGTTATCCTTCCTGGTTGAGATGCTAATTGTACCCTACAGATAAAAATTTATAGCATGTTCTAAAGGAAACAAAAACATCCATAACACTATAGAATGAATGATTTCTAAACTGCTATCACACTAGTTATTTCTACTTTCATTTTTCAACATTGGTCATTAACTCAAGCCATCATGCCAAAATACTGGAACAATCTTTAGCTGCAATTGTTTAAAACAATCAGGATTACAGTGTAAATATGACAAGTCATTCTCTAACTAAAACTGCAAAACTTTCAAAAGACTTAAATTTAATCACTAGCTTATTTAAATCTCCTTTAATCTCCTTTAGCAACATTTCCTTATTTTTATTACATAAATTATTCACATATCTGGTTGCACTCATTCCTTGACATTTTATTTTCTTAAATGCTGTTGTAAATGAAATTATTTTCCTAGTTTTACTTTCAGATTTTTCATTGCTGGTCTAGAGAAACAACTTATTTGGGTTTGGGGGCCTTATGCCCTGCAGGGGATGTTTTCCTTTTTTTTTTTTGGTGCCCTGCAGTTTTGTTGAACTGTTCCATTAGCTCTAGGTGTTTTCAAATCTTTCTGATGTATCCTAACTCCTGCTCCACCTGCTGAGATAGTTACCAGTGCAGTCATGTTTTAATCAGCATCAACAGAGGCTGGCAGATGGACTGTCTTCAAAGATATGCTCAGATTAACTGTCCTTCTTGCCTGGGGTTACTCTCTCACTCCAAAATGAAATCTCTAACAAAACCCACTGGGGACTAGGATATATGCCTCTGAGGCAACCAGTGGTCAGTTGAGTGTGCGATCCCAGATGTAGACACATTTCACAAAGGTTCCTGAAAAACAAGTGGTCGACTTAATAGATACAATTACTTTTTCCTTATTTCATTTCCTCCTTCTCTACTCTCCTGCTTCCTACTTTCCATGTAAATTGCCTGCCCACAAGAATTCCTTTTCTAAGTCTGAGGTGACAGTCTTTTCTTTTCTTTTGTAGCACAGGGCCTAACTAAAACATAGTCTTATTGATGACCAAGTAATAGGTTGAAGATGTTAAATTATACAGATAAGTATGTGTAATAACTGTTTGCAATAAAACAAGGAACACTTGGAGAAGATGGTAGAATTCAGATAGAAAAAATGTTTTAAAATCCCATGGAGAACATTAAACACATTTTTTAAAACTCCTTACTCCCTTTAATCTGGATAGCTATTAAAGTCTCTATTTAATTGCTAATGTTTATACTGTCATACCTGCTTATTACTTCTGAACTACATTTGGCTCTCCTGGCTTTTTATCCAACCAAACGTGACCGTAGATTTAGTATATTCCCTGTAAGACAAGGCATTCTTAATTATTAATAGACTGCTAGACAATGATGTTCTTAATTATTAATAGATTTCTGCAATCCATAATAGAAACAATTTATTTTTCATATCTACCAAATGCCCCAAATCATAATTATGGAAAATAGATTTGAGGTACATTTAAAAACTTTAAAAGATCAAGAAAATATAGTCTGGCATATAAAATTTAGTGAAAAAGTCATTTAGTGACATGTAATACTCATTCATTCAGTTAATGTTGCACAGGTTACTATGTAAGCGATATAAACCCTAAAATAGTCTTGGGAATCCAGGAAATGCTGAAGAGTCATTCTGATGTGATTCTTGTGAAGCTGTCTACATGGTACTTATACAATTTCATGTCAGCTTGATAAATAAGTGTAGTGGCAGAATCTAGCCTGTCAATCAGATCACAGCCTGATAATACCTCCTTATGGATGTGACCTTCTCATGAGGATTCTGGGAAATTCTCTTTCTTCCTTGAGATGGCGCTCTCTCTCTCTCTCTCTCTCTCTCTCTCTCTCCCTCTCCCTCTTTGCCTTTGTGCTTCTATGGATAAGCCATGTAGAAACTTGCAGAGGCCTGGGAGAGTCACTCTCTCTCTCTGCTTTACCTTCCTGCTGAAGAACTACACTCGCAAGAGCTGAAAGAGCCATGCCAGTGTTGAGATGCTTCCACCACCACTGGATCCACAAGGCTTTTCTCCCCCTGGGCTGTGATCTTTCTGTAGTTGTCATCATTGCAAATGGCTATGTGAGTCTGAAGAGAAATGTATGGATGAGTATTGAACACGTGGGCTAATATCAGACTTATGGACTTGGTCTGACCAAACTGGGATGTTTTCTCAATATATAATTGCTCTTTAATATAGAGCTCTCTCTTACACATTCATGAGTGTCCCTGGATTTGTTTTTCTAGTCAACCTGACCTAGCACACTGCCTATCAATGACAAAACCCTATTCTTTGGCAATGAGTGCCTGTAAGTGCCCCAGCCTTACCAGTCTCCTGGAGGAGGAATTGGTTCTCAGGCATGGATAGTGACAAGGTGACCAATAAAAGCATCTCTTCAGGATATTTTCAGTTAGAATGCAAAGGAGATGAAGTCTTAGTCAAGTTGTACCTAAGTAAATCCTCCACCAGCCCCCAGTCAAAAATCAGGGAGGGCTTACATACTACTGTATTGCCAAACTGTTTGCAGTGAAGCTTAAAGTCTAGGAAGAAGGCCTGGAAATCTACTTTCAAAAACAGTCAGCAAAAGCACTATGAATTCCAACAGTTGGACCAGCTCAAAAGCAACTAACAAAAGCAATCGTCCTTCAAAAATCCAGTCCTTCTTAAAAAGAAACACAAGTTTAATTTAGACACATTTTAAAAGTGCTTCCTATATACAAATGTATGTTACCTCATAACAACCCCTTGCTGTAGGCATACTCCTGTTAACCTCATATTGCATTTAAGGAAATGAAACAAAGATAGTTGAAGCCAACTTCACTAGAGGCCAATTTTGAATTTAAATGCATTCCAAGTAATTCTGCAGTTTATAATCTGGTTGATGTTCCATACAAAAGAACTTCAAAAATTTGGAGGTGAAAAAAGTAAAAGTTTTTGAAAAATAAATGTACCAAAAGCTGCATTCAGAATAGGACAAGAAATGATTTATATAATTTCTGACATCAAACAGAGAATGACAAAAAATGCTTACTTGACCTTCATTGACTTTGAGAAGCCATTCAACTGTGTGGATCATAACAACTATGGAAGGCATTGAGAAAAATGGATTTATCAAAACTTCTTTGTGCTCATGCAGAAGCTATCCATGGACTAAGAGGTTAGGACCAAACCAGGAAACTTGAGATAAGGTGTGTGTCAAGGTTGTGTCTTTTCTCCATATTCATTCAATATGTTTGCTGACTAAACAACCTAAAAGACAGGATTATATGAAGAAGAATGTGGCATCAGTTTTGAAAGAAGACTTGCAAAATATCTGCAATATCAAAAAAACACAACTTTGCTTCTTGAAAGTAAAGAAGACTTAAAGCATTTACTGATTGGTTTAGTTACATAATCTGGTGTCAATATGGGACTTGAGAGGATTATGAGAGAAGGCATGTAGTCTAGTCTGGCAATTGGGTCATAAAAAATGAGACCTCTGTGTGGGCATGGCCTTCTCCTGAGAATTCTGGGAACTTCTTATTTTCCTCCCTAGAGACAGGAGACACCTTTCTCTACTATTCACTTTCTGAGAGATACTGCTGGCAAGACTGACTCACTATGAGACATCCCTGTGGACCTACCTTGATGCAGCCCTGAGTGATGGAGAAGCCATGTGGAGACCTCTTCCAGCACTGGAATGGTTACAATGCGACTGAATCTAAAGACTTTATGCCCACTGGCCTGCGATTGTCTTGCATTCTGTGTTTTGTGAATCAGAAAAGGACTTTGTAGACTGGTATAGGACATATGCACTAATATAAAACTTATGGACTTGATCTTGACTGGGACTGGGATGGTTTCTCAATGTTCAATTCCTCTTATATAAGCCTCTTTTTTGAACACATATGAGTGTCTATGGATTTGTTTCTTGAGTCTACCCAGACTAACTCACTGGTGAAGATCAAAAACTGCAGCTTGCATTTTAGCTTACAGCTGAGTGTAAAGACAAACAAACCCTCATAGCTGAACAACCAAATAAAACCTAATCAATGAAGAAAATGTTGATATTTTCAAAGATTTCACCTACTTGGATCCACAGACAATGATCATGAAAACACAATAAATCAAATGATTTGTAAATCATATCTCATCTTGGGCAAATATGCCACACTAGACCTCTTTAACTTTGGGGAGTTCATTGCACTTGACTCAAGTCGCTGTATTGTAAATCACCTCATATATATATATATATATATATATATATATATATATATATATATAAAAGCTGGATAATGAAAAAGGTAGACCAAAGAGGAATCGCTGCATCTGAATTATGGTACTGGAGAATAATACCAAAACTATCATGTAGTACATGATATTGAGCTGTGTCAGGAGGAATGAGTAAATCTGTCTTAGAGTATATGTAGTCAAAATCATCCTTAATAGCTAGGGTGGTGAGAAGTAGTCTCACGTACATTGCACATTAAGTGGTACATTGCACCATTTCCTGGAAAAAGACATCATGCTTGATAAAGGAGAGGATGAGTTGAAAAAAAAAAAAGAGGAAGAGAATGAGATGAATTGGCCCAGTGCCTGGGGTGATGGGTTCAAACATGACAATGGTTGTGAGTGTCGTGCAACACTTGGCAGTGCTTCTTTCTTGATACAAAGAGCTGCTATAATTCAGAACTGACTCAACAGAACCGAACAACAACCAAGAAAGTCTGTTTTCTGTAGTCTCCTTTCCTTCATGTGCAATGTGTCTGAAGCCTGAATTGTGCCATGTTACTATGCTTCAGCCTGTGGTGGCAGTCGCTATGGGATTCTCTTAACCTCCCAGCTCTGATCTCATCACAGTCTTGGGAGGATTCTTCCACTGACATTCTATTTGAAGAAACAGTTGTGGTCAGTAATACAATTAAATGAATATTAATTAGCTTCCAGTTAATGAGGGTCAGATTTACTGCATAGTAAACCTACGTAGCCAGGAAGATTTAAACTTCACAGGCCACAGAATCTCCTTTCTTTTGATCAACAAAAAGGTCAACTCAGCAATATGCTTTATTGGGCTTTAAAAGTTTCATTGCTGGTTTTATGATGCTTGTCATTAAGTGTTGAATACTTTAATGTATACAGTGTGAAATTATGCATCTACCACTTAGGTGAGCTTCAGTGCAAGCAATCAGTTACTCCAATACAGAAAGGGCAATCCAGTCACAGTACAGGGGAAATCCCACACTTCTCAATCAGCTACTACAAGGATACACATATAGTGATATTACATGAGGGTGAGTCAAAAAGTGTTGCCACAAATCATAAAAACTTTTATTACCATATATACTATATATGAGCTAAGCTTTTTAAGCACACTTTTTATGCAGTTTTGTGGTGAAATTAGGTGCTTCAGCTGATATTCACATCAGCTTATACTACTGCATTTACGGTAAACAAAAACGCCAAAGTGTGAAAGTATTGTTTCTCAACACGTTATCCTTCTAGGTCTCTACATTTCTGGCGGTGGTGTTCAATCTCTCTAACTCTACAGCCAAAGAATTATTTGCTCTTCAGTTTAGAACACATGGAAGCACAGTTATGACAGCCTCTTGGGAGAAAATGCCAAGTTTGAGGAACAAAAAGAAGCCTAAAGGGGAAAGATCAAAGGCTAACGCATGCATGGAGTAAGGGTTCTAAAAATAAATTATCTTAGGACTCTTCTTGCTACTTCCAAAGGAGGAACATTGATGTGGTGTGTCGATGTCGGTTGTTGGGAGGGGAGGGAGTTGTGGCAGATATGTGAATATGTATGTATGGGAGAGAGGAATCCTTAGCACAAATTTCCTTCCTTTTTTCCCCCACCAATACAGTTTTCAATGTTCTTAAAAGTCTTTTATGATAATTCCTCATGATCCTCTCTGTGTCCTTCAAGAAAATGTATCAAGGTTATCTCCACTGCTATCCAAATGATAGTCACCATCACCTTCTGAGCTGACCTTTGTGTCTTGAATTTACTGGGTCAGCATATTTCAGCATATTCCCTTGGAAATCACAGTTTTGATGTGGCCTCTTTTTGACAGCACCATCAAAAAAATCTAACCCTGAGAAAACTTTTCTACAGTGGTCCACAGAGATGTGTTCAAAAGTTTTATTCAAAATATACCTATACATGGAAGCCTAGCAGCAATACTTTACAACTCACCCTAGTATGCAGACATCCAAATAAGTGGATGTGAGAAGCAGGAGACATGGATCACTGCCATGCCATCCTGATCCATGTTTGGCACAACAATAGGCACGAGGGCTGAGCCCCAGTGGTGTAGTGGTTGAGTGCGGGACTGCGGCCCACTGGCTTGGCGGTTCAAATGCAGCAGCAGCTCTCCAGGAGCAAGGCTGGGCCTCCCACTCCCACCAAAGCACAGTGATGTCAAAAGAAAAGAAGAAACATGAACACCAAAGTGAACTAGTAAAAGTACTCTTCGTGAATGGGTGGGTCACTTCCATCGTCCCAAGAAAGATGCAGGAATTTGTTCATATGGTCACATGTGTTCTAAAACTTGCTACTGTGGGCAATTCACTTCAACTACGGTCATAATGAAGTATGATCCAGAATGAAGTATCAGAATCCAAGCAGAGTAAAGAAGGTGTCCTAGAGAAGAAGTGCCCAGCAAAAAGTCTATAAAACAAATACAGTAAGAAAGGCATCTATATAAGAGAACGAGTGGCCTGGTATAGGGAAATAGAGTCTGAGTAAGATGAAGAGGTATCTGCATCACAGGGTCACCCATTAAAAGGACTCAGAGTCTCTGCAAAGTGATGATGGGACACAGAGGGCACAGGGCCGCAGGAGCTCTGGAGATTAGGCTACATGCAGATGAATGGGTCAAATAAGTAATTATATGAAGGGCAATGGGAGCCTGATTTCTTTCTGTCAGAGAATCTTTCTGTTCAGAGCATCTCTCTTCATCATAGCTATTATAGGTTGCGTGCTCTATTAATGGATAGGCAATGTTTCTGGCCCCACATGCTTGCCAAATCCTTGTCATTTCCATCAAAAGGTAAAATTTCTTTCTCCTTTTCTTAATCTTCATCAGGATTATGAATATCTAGATAAATGAGTTGTAGTGAAAGTGATGGAAGTGATTCTGTGTGAATTTTTAGGCTAATATAGAATCAAATAGCGTGTCTCTTGTTGTTTCTTTCCTGGGACACCACACTTGGAATCCAGTATGAAACCCAGGACAGACAAAGAGGTAATTTAGGATGTCTAGTCAACAACCCAGCTAGAGCCTCAGTAGACAACCTCAACTCTCAGCCATGTAAGACTGTGAAAAGTCAGTTGACTGTAAGCTCCAGACTTTGAGCAACTCCAACTGACAGTGAATGCCACAGAGAGGAGCATTCCCATCAAGTTTTTCCCAAAGTGCAGATTCCAGAGCTAAACAAATACTGTTGTTTGAAACTACTAAGTTATACAGCCATAGGAGTCATTAATAAAAGTATGAAAAATGAGAAACTTAAATACTTAAATTTAAATGCTACAATTTAAATATTATTACCAGGAAAATGGGTGAACAAAAGATGGTACATCTACACAATAAAATAACATTCAATAATAAACAGAAACAAATTACTGATGCATACATCAATATGAATAAGCCTTAAAACTCTTTGGCTAAGCAAAAGAGTCCAGACACAAAAGAAGATATTTTCTGTGATCCTTTTTCAAGAAGTTCTAAAACAGGCAGATATCCGATATGGTGTTTGTTCATTTGTTTTTTAAATAAAAACAATTGTGATTGACTTTTGTGGGGAGGGGACAATGGAAGTGTTCTGGGATCAATAGGGAAGCAAACAACAGATAGGGTCATTTAGACAAGTGATGCATTTCTCAAGACTCTTCTAATTGTTCCATACTATCTACGTGTTTCAGTAGATACCAATGTGTTGTTGCTGCTAATAGAGTATGAGATTGTATGAACAGCAGAAGAATCCCCGATAGTGCCGTGGACAGAACACTACAATATGCGCCAAAACATCTGTGAATCAAACCCACCAGTGCCTCCACAGGAGAAAGATGGTGCAATCTGCTGCCATAAAAAACTATAGAGCCCTGTGGGCTGCCCGCCCGACTGCTAATATCAAGGTTTGCAGTTTGAAACCACCCACGGCTTTGAGAGAGAAAACTGAGGTTTTCTATTCCCATAAAGATTCACAGTCTCAGAAACCCAGAGGGTCAGTTCTCCTCTGTTCTCCTGGGTCATTATGAGTTGGGGTCAATTCAATGGCAGTGAGTCCCAGAGTCCTCTGGGGTCACCGCACAATGGAATCAACTCGATGGCAATGGGTCTGGTGGTTGGCTTCACGTACAACCGAAGGAAGCATCGCCTGGTCCCGTGCCAGCCTCACAATTGCCAGTGTTCTAATCCATCTTGCATATAAATTATGCCCTTTAAAAAAATATTTCCACTACATTACCAATGACACCATCTACAAAGCAGAAACCTTTCAAAACCTCAATCGTGGGAACCAAAGCTCAGCCATGCTAAGCCTATTCTCCCTATAGAAAACTGCTATTAAATGAAGACATAAAGAGCATGAAGTCAAAAATTGTTAGAGAAATAGATTAGATAGTAAGTTGATTTCAATGTTGTTGCTCTGGATTTTGCAATATTTGAGACACTTACACTTTTAAAATGTATTTTGTCCTTTTTAATTTTGAATTGGTATTAAATTTTGTATGGATAAGTTGTTAAACAGCTTTTGTGAAATAGTTCTGAGTCCACTCTTGCTCTTGATATTTATGTGTCTTCTCAACATTGTCCTAGACCTGGTCATATAAATGATAGAACACTATACTTCTCCACTTCAAATTAGGCTGATCTTCTAGAACTGTCAAACTCAAGGCATGAAGAGCTAACCCACTGCAGAATATTCAAACTCAGAATAAATGCGAGTTCATGTTTCTGTTCCACCATATTATGCCCTCCAAGCTGAATGCCATTCCTCTTTTATTGCCCTCTACATTCCTTTTTCTCTGGTCTCATTTTTACCTTCAATCTTGTCGCTGACCTATCTGACCTCTTCTGTTTTCATTGTCTCTCTCCTCTTATTTCATTTTCATGTTTCTTCTTTTCTACCCACCCTTGATGAGTCTTGTAACCACATTTCAGAGACCACGTGGTCTCTTGGTTATATTTCTTCCATTGCTAGTGATCTAACAGATAGAAATATCACTGAGTTTGCATCAAATATGAACCCAAATCATAGTCTACAAAAGTGAAAAGATACAGAAATAATCTTCTATAGAAATTGAACTAAGTTGACTCCTCAGTAATAAGTGAAAAGGTCTGAAGTTAAAGGAAGCACGTGCATAATCTGTCTTCAAGTTGAGACTTAAGAGTGAAGGGGTGGAGTTCAGCCTGTCAGTCAAGTTGCAGCTTGATGACCTCATTTGAAGCTGCTAAAGCAATAAACAGCTCACTGGAAGCCGGATCCTCACTCACTCCCTATGTGACATTCCAGTTGATAAGACACATGGAGCTATACTAGAGCCCGGAAGCTGGAGAAGTCACGTGGAGTCCCACGCCAGCCCTAACATGCTTCCTCTGCCACTGGATCTGTAGGACTTTCCACCCACTCGACTATGATCTTCCTGCACTCGGCATCATTGCATATGTGGCATTGAGTAAGGAGAAGAATGTATAGACATTTGGGCTAATATAAGCTTTATGGACTCCACCTGGACTGGGATGGAATGTTTTCTTAATGTAAAATTGCTCTTTGATATTAAGTTCTCTCTTGCACACATATCTGAAACAAACTGAATTTGTTTCTCTAATCTACCCAGACTAACATAACATGAAAGCATCATGGCTAAATGGATGAACTACTAAATAAAAGACCAGTGGTTTGGAGCCACCAGCACTCTACAGGAGAAAGATCTGGCAGCCTAGTTCTGTAACTATTTCACCCTTGGAAATCCTATGAACAGTTCTGCTCTGTCCATTAAAAATGCTATAAGTGGAATCAATGGCAGGCCACGAGGTTTTTAATATGAAGGTAATTAGAGAATAACTGATGAGCTGAGTGCATAGGTGATTTGAAATACGGAACGTCTGCCCTAATTCTATGCATTCTGTGAGATTCTCTCCCAAAAGCAAAAAAAGTCTTTCTTAGGAAAGTCTCTAGCACTATATCATTTGGGGCACTGCTCAGCTGTTTGAGTAGCCGTGGGGCACAGTAATAGTTAATATTAAATCCCTTCCCTTGTTTCTGTCTTTAAAAAATTAGTTTAACACTCCCAGTAGTAAAACTTCACACACGGCAGAAATAAAAATAAAGAGGGATTATGCCTTCTTTATTGCCTACAGAATGCCAGGGGAGTTTTTACTTAAGAGTATTTCATGTGAACGTGAGAATGATTATCAAAGAAAGTCTTTAAAACTTCTCTCTTCTTTTAGGCGTTTTTCTAGCTGCTCTAAAACTTCTAAATTTTCTTTCTTTCTTTTTTTCTCTTTATAGAGCATGCAAAGCTTTGGCTTGTTAAATTTCATTACACAAATATGCACAATAGGCCTAACAGAAAAGAGCACTCCCAGTTTGTTGTGCATTTTATTAAACCAATTAAAGAATTTATGGAGAGGAGAAATCAAGTTAACTACCATAGGAAAGAAAAAGGAAAACAAAGTCTCTTGTACTTGAGCCAACTTCTGCACAGTTTCACAGGTGCTCCCCAAATGTGATGTCATTGTGATTGGGGCAATCACTCTCACCCAAAGACCAATGAAAGAACTCTTTTTAAAGTCACCCCTGAGCCCCACACAGGTGGTCACATCTAAAATTAACCTCCAGACTACATCTCAGAAACAGTTTTTGTTTTGTTTTGCTTTTAAAGAAAGGTTCTTTTAAGGTTGCCCGAAGAGTAACAGAGTAATGTGAAATGTGCTATGAAAAAATCCATTGCCATAGAGCTGATTCTACGGCATAGACATCTCAGATCTCGGAAGTCTTTGGCTGTGTTTATGGGAACAGATAGCCTCACTTTTCTACCATGGAATGACTGCTGGATTTGAACCACTGACCTTGAGTTTATCATTCCCTATGGGAGAAAAGCAATGAATAGGGTTTTGCTGCTCTGACTAGAATGAAAGGTATGCTCCCCCACTAGCTGTTTCATGATATAATTAAGAAACAGGAAGAATCCCAATATTAACTCATCTGATGCTTGTTCCTAACAAATATTGTAGTGATTATCCTATTATCTCCTTTTTAGACATGAAAAAGTAAGGCATAATGAGGACAGGCTGGCTTGCCAAAAAAAATCATGCAGTTAGTCAGGTGTGAAGCAGAGTTTGGTTCTCAGGCATTTTGACTTTCAAACCTTGGGCATATTCACTTTGATCACAGTACAGGCAGAATAAACTCAAACAAACAAAATTCCCTGCCACAGAGTCTAGTCTCACTCACACTGACCCTATTCAATTAAGTAGAACTGTTTTTTTGAGTTTCTGAGAGTTTAAATCATCATAGAATTAGACAACTTCATCGTTCTCTTACAGGAAGGTGGGTTGGTTTCAACCAGTGATTAGTAGCTCATTGCATAGACCACTGTGTCCTCATGAACAGTAGCCAGCACATTCAATTATTACTATTATTACTGTCATTTTGTGCACTCAGAGAATCTAACAGGATGGTGATCACAAATGACTCACAGAAAGACAAGAATGAAAAACAATGAAACCTGGATATATCTGGCTCAGGATCAGGAAATAACAAAGAGGTTAAGTCAAGATTTCATTTTCTTTAAAGAAACAAAAAACTTCACAACTAGATCAAGAAACAATATCAGTAATCAAGACCCTGGTATGAACTAACCTAAAGACACCTAACAATAGCTATCCATGAACATATTTGAACAATGGGCTCAAACATAGCAACAATTCATAAGATGAAGCAGGGCTGGCAACGTTTTGCTCTGTTGTACATTAAGGCCACCTCGAGCCTGAGTTGGCATGATGACACCTAACAATCAAATGTTCATTAAATCTAAATAACCAGTCCCATTGTAACTTGCTGGTAGAGAAGGAGTGAATTCAGGGCTACGCTGTCAGATTGCCAAGGAACCAAATGGCCATAATTAAAATGTATCTAGGGTCACTGGATTGTCTCCTGATGACCACACAATGCAGCAACATTTATCTAACACCCTCCAAAGCTTTCTCACATGCTTTCCTCAACTGGAAGAAGAGCAGTGATACCTGTTCAGGGACAAAATCTAAACCTGGGTCTCAGTTTTCCTACCTACATCTAATGGATACTTTAAGCCTACAATTTGTGACAGAATAACTTATTATATACATATATTACTTTATATATTTATTATAAACAAATGTGTCAGGAAGTACAGTCAGTATGCTTCTCAGTGTGGTGATGTCGTGAAGAGGGATCCATTCCATGAAAAGGACGTCATGTTTGGTAAAATAGAGGGTCAGTAAAAAAGAAGACGGACTTTGAAGAGATGACTTGTCATAGTGGGTGCAACAAAGGACTCACGCATGATAATTATGAGGATGACATAGGGGTGGGCAGTGTTTTAATCTGTTGTACATAGGATCACTGGATCACTGTGAGTCAGAACTGACTTGACACTGAACAAATCTGAACAGTCTGAGCAATGACTGGCAGCACTGAACAAAAATAACAAATGTACTCAACTCTGTATACCTCTTCAGCCTGACAGACACCCCGTCCCCCAGAAAGAATTATCTCTGTCAATTAGAAATCGTTTGAAATACATAGTTCCGGGTGGGGGGGGGCGGGGGAGTAGGCAAGAGTCTTTGGGAACTAAATCATAGACAACAGGCATTCCTTGGGATGGGAAGGGAAGAGAGGAATAAATTTCCTAGAAGCAGATCGCACACTCTGCTCAATGGCATGATATAAGCTGCTGTTTGAACTATATGATTCATGCTACCATGTATCAAAAAAAGAGCATGATCTGTTAAAGTTGGAAAATGTATTTATTAATCTACCTTGCTTAATAATATATTTTTCTGTCCAAATATTGTAGTTAGGGCAAGCTCCCAAGTTTCTCAGCCTGAGGTACCAGGCTGAATGATGAGTTCCAGCCTCATCTATAATACTTTGACTTCAATCATTCTGCTCTACATAAGCTTTCTTTCCCAATCCCATAAAACTTCCTTGCATCTTATTTGCTGGTCTATTCTATAATAGCCTTCCCCTGCATCTTCGCGTTGCTACAGAGTGGAATCCTCATTCTTGGGGTTCTAATTTACTTGTTCCTGGTAAAATGAAATGAAAAGTGGATTTCCCCAGATGGCTACCATGTTCTGACTTGCCTCTCACAATTTTGATTTTCGCCTTTTGCTCTGACAATGTACTTCATAATTCCTCTTTTCACTCTGACGCATACCCTTATTTGAATAATGGATCATAGGCATCCTAGGTACAAACCACAAAGCCCTGTGGGTAGAGTGATTCCTTGTTGACCTGCTAGTGTCAAGGTCAGCAGTTTCAAACCCTTACATGCTCTGTTGGAGAAAATTGAAGCTTTCTACCCCCATAAAGTGTTACTAAAAAACAAACAGACAAACAAACATGGCAGTTAAGTCCGAGAGAATCTGCATCAGTTGAAAAGGATTTGATCACAGTGAGAATCACAGATCATCATTCTTTTCCTTTGTAACAGTTCTTGACATTCATAATTATAAAAGAATCTCTTCACTCACCTTTTGTATGTGTCATCGGTTGGATCATCCTCTCAGTGTGAGTGGAAAACACATTTTTTCCACACTCCATATCAAGCATCTATTCCTCACACTTTGATCCTCAGTAACCATTGTTTGGATGCATGAACCAAAAAATGGGGTAAGAGATTATGGGAGAGCTCGAATTTAAGAAAGAAAGAAGATAAAAGACAGGTTGTCCTTGAGGATTCTATTACTAACTTGAAAGCCTGAATAATGTAGACTTGAGGATTGGGTATGAGCAAATAGGGGATATGGGAGAGATATGAGCTTAAGTGATCTGAAGGAAAGAGAAAAAAACATGAGAGCAATTCCACTGATAGTAACAGCAATTGACTTATATTGACAATGATGAAAGCAAGGAGGAAACCTGTTAGTGCCATGGTTGAGCACTGGACTGTTAACTGAAGGTTTACGATATGAGCCTACCAGATTCCCAGCCAGAGAAAAGGTCCCACCCTCTGTCCAGGAAGATGAAGCCTAGGAAATCCTATGGGGCAGGACTACTTTGTCCTCTAAGGTCACAGAATTAGAACAAACTGGACAGCACACAACAATGAAAACATGGATTGCCTGAGTTCAAAAGCAAACCATGAAAGGGGAAAAATATGTAGTGCTCAGATAAAACTAATCATCCATTAGTTTGTGGTCTTACTGTTCCTTTTAAAAGAAAAGCAACTCTGTCTGCCAAAAACAGTGCAGGATAAAAACTCACTAAAACTGGCCACCGACATCCTAACTTGACATTTCATATGTTCAGAAAAATAACTCCAACCCCTATTTACGAAATAGACCACCGCCAGTCAGCCCAGAGCTCACTTCATTCACAAAGCTAGGTGCTTCAAGCCATTCAGCCACACTCGCAGAACTTCTCTTCCTAATACTGTACTAAAGCTATGTTCTTTGGCTTCTAAGACCTACCCCTAAATTCCCCTTTCTGGAACCCTTGCCCCAGAAACTAGACCAGGCTTCCTTTTTGATGAGAGAATTTCTCAATTCAGAGCTTGAACCTTGATCTTTCTATTGCTCTTACTTTTCTTTTGCAATAATATCCTTTAAAAGAAGGTGAACAATAATATCCTTTAAAAGAAGGTGAAATGCAATTTTCATCCTGCCTCCTTGTTTCTAACTTCTTTCTTGGTCTCCTTTGAAACTATTTTTGTTCTTTTTCTGTTTGTTTTTTTTTTGGGGGGGTGGGGGGGTGGGGGACATCACTGCTCTCCGGTGGTGGGAGTAGGAGGCCCTGCCCCATCGCTGGAATCGAACCTCCATCCCAGTGGGCCGCAGTCCCGTGCATAACCACTACGCCACGGGGCTCAGCCCTTTCTGTTTCATTACTCATAAAAACAACTTTAATAAAGTTTGAACACCAAGCATCCATCTCATAAAAGGATTCAATACATCCACAATTGGTTCAGTGGTAGAATTCTCATTGCCCATAGAGAAAACAAGGGATCACTGTTGGTGTAGTGGCTTGTGTTCTTCATCCTATTGTACCTAGGAGTTGGATGGACTGACTAAATGGCACCTAGGAACAAACATTTATTTATTTATATAATGTGCTTCAGTTGCTCGGTGTGTGTATGTAAATGAGTATAATCATCATTACCTCCACAGGGTAAGAAGAGAGCAAAGAAATCACACTTTTAAATCTTTTTCTTTTTTTTTTTTCAGGCATCACTGCCCTCAGGTGGTGGGAGTAGGAGGCCCAGCCTTTGCTCCTGGGAGCCGGAATTGAACCTCCATCCCAGTGGGCCGCAGTCCCGCGCACAACCACTACGCCACCGGGGCTCAGCCCTCTTTTAAAACTTTTTCATATCCTAAGTGCTCACTATAAGTCAGTTCTCTTTGTGAGCATGGTACTTTATGGACAGATTTTGTTGCCTGATCCCATCTCCCATTCTAACGTATCTCTTTGCTAATCTAACTGTATTAACACTCTTTGCCAGATTATAATAGACTACATATAGCCTCTTACATGTCTTTTGTTTTCCTGCTTCCCTGAATGCATGTCTTCCAAATAACAAACATGAAAACTAACATTTAGACTATAAACAAATGAAGAATGTACTGTGTACAGACATATGTACTATGCTTTTATTGTGGCAATTTTCACAATAGCAAAAACATGCAAATAATTTTAAAAAAACCCAAGCATAGAGGAATGGATAAACAAACTCCGGTAAATTCATATTAAGGAATTTCATGCACCAATAAAAAAACAATTACAACTCTCTTAAACACGGAAAGATATAGATAAAGCTAGAGAGCATGATGCCTCACAAACTCACTCAGTCTTACAGAAATAAATATTTAATACCATTATTGTTATGAAGAACAAGAAACGAGAAATGTGGTTTATATGCCAATAGCAAGACTCTGATGACCAAGAGGAGGCCAAGGATGAGGTAGGAACAGGGAGCGGGGAGGGTTAGGTGGGGGACAAAAGCTTTATGATTTAACAGGAAAATTGATAGGAAATTAAACCTTTTTTAAAAACTCCAGATTTTTGACCAATCAGATCTAAATATTGTTCTGAGTGTCTAAAAAGGGGGAAACGTAAAATTAAAATGAACTCAAAGTCTTCAGTAGTCAGAGACATCTTACAAAATTCTTTTTCATTCTGCCCTTAGATCAAGACCCGAACTTTTCACTTCTCCAAAGTCTACATTGTCAATCTCATCATCATCTACCACTCTCTCCTCCCACCCCCCCGTGCCCTACAGGTAATGTGCTTCTTTCCTCTGTTCTTTGAAAACATCAAATTTTCTTCAGTCATAGAAATATCTCACAATTGCTATGTGAGTCCTCTGACTGGTGTCTGGCTGCCTCTTTCAGGATTTCCTTTGCCTCATTTGACCATCTTTCATATCGTCTTTTTTTTTATCTGCACAGCTCAGATTTTTGTTGAGTTGTCCTTTTCTGTATTTATTTGTTCAGTGCTTATTCTTCCATGAAAATGTACACCCCAAGAATAAGCAGCTTGTCTGTCTTACCACAGCAGCAGTAGGCACACAGCCCAAGACATAGCAGACTCTCAACAAATATTTGTCAAATCAAAGAATAAATTATTGACCAAAGCTTTATGTTTAAGTGTGCTTGTCTAAGAAAGTGCTGAACATTAATAAATAAGTTTTTCTTTCTTCAAGATGCCATTGTAAGAAAATATTACATATCATATAACCAAGCTTTTATGATTTCAAAAAGTGACTCATTTAGAAACTAATCGCAGAATTTGTTTTAAATCTAAATGGAACTAGGAAAATATTCTTTATGGGTCTGACGTATTCTCCCTCAAATATAGATTGACTGTCATCTACCAAATGTCAAAAGACTGATTATCAGGATTCAATATCTTGGCTGTAGGAGACCTTCGTGTATATGCTCAGTGGGCTGCAATGAGTCATAAAAATTAACTGCCACATATTTTAAAGGAACCATTAATTTTCACCACCTATTTCCAAAATGAACTATTAAATCTCAAACTTACCCTCAATGGGGTGATCAGTCACCTCAAAGCTTGACGTTAATGAAGAAACCTCATTTCAAATTAGCATAAGTCCCAGGTTTGAGGCAAACAAGACAGACGCAATGCGATAGACTGGATCAATGGTTTTTCACCCTGCCCATAGTTGCACTGCCATGCTCGCACTCACTGAGTGCTCACTAGATGAAGCTTCCTGTCCTGCTCCTCACTCGAAGAATCAGGAAGTGGGTGGGTCTTGAAATTCAGATAGCATTTCTCCAGGCCTGACAATGCAACTGAGCATTTCGTTGCCAGTTTCTTTGTGTGTAGGGTTATCTTCTTGGCTGTCTTTCTTCTTCAGCATAACAGGCAAGTGTGATTGTCACTATCTGAACCAACTTACAACTGGCTCAAAAGCCCTGGCAACTACTTATAGGATTGCCAGGAAAGGTTAGAATCAGGATCGTATGCTATCTCTTCCTCCTTATTCTTTCTGGTGCTGAAACTGCAATATCAATCTTCCATGCTACTGCTCTCCTCACACTTTACTGTGCCACACATGCAAGGCATATGAACGTAGATCTCTAACAAAAGTGCTCCTACTAGGATATATAGGACAGCTGTTGGCAAGAAGGAACAAGCAGAAGTACAACCAAATATACCACACATAAAACTATTACTGTTCAATTAATTTCAACTTATCATGACCCTAGGTCTGCAGCATAAAACAATTACTATGATTTCAAGGCTCAGAATTTAATCACAAATTTTTATTGCAGACTTGAAAACAGTACCTAATGACAGAATGAATTTGATAGTTGCCTTCCTCCAAAAACTTCAGCTCTAGAGGAACATAATACATATCTTCAAATAAAAGTTGTAGAATAACTACAACAAAAGACTTTTCTGGATGGAAAAAAGTTTAACTAGCTGTTAACAATATGCCAAAAACACATTCTTCTTTCTCTAGCTATCAAGTCATAATTGTTCAAGTTTTACAACGATATAAAATGTCAATACAAGGGGTAAGGGACCAAAATTTTTTCTATGTCATAAACTGAACCTGGACAAAGCATGGTGTTAAAACAATAGGAAACATTTACTGCTGCAGAAAAAAAAAACAAGCAAAGGAAAGTACAAAGCCACAATGTGAAAATAAAGAGGATGTTCTTCTCTTAAATTTAACTTCAGAAAACGGTCTTGAAGTGACAGTTTTTCAGTGACAATATTCAGTGACCTTGTGGAACAACAAAATCTACTCAACTTGCATTTTCCATCTCCATCATAAAATCCAATGATTAAACCAAAGAACAAAATGTGTTTTCTCCCTTTGTAGATGAGGGGGAAAGACAATGACTGCTTTCAGTGTTTTTGCTTCTCAAGAATCAGGAAATTGATATACAAGACAAAGTCATTTCCCCATGGGTCAATGGAATTAAAACATTGTCCTTCCTTACAAAACCCAGAAGATAAGTTCACAGACTATCTATCCCATAGGGTACTTTGCTCAAGGACATTTTTTCAGCAGCAACCCCATGTTTGGGTTTCAGGTTTTGTTCATCTGGGTCCTCCAAAGGGCCAGAAAATACTGAAATACCAGTTCTTGTGTCCTCCAACCTGCTCCCTCAGTCAATGACAAAATGACCCTAAGAAAGAGAAGAAATGAAGCATAGATAGGTTTGACAATGAGTTTGCCTATATCCCAGTCTGTCACTCTATTTGAGCTTCTTTCAGATCACCACAAACACAAACTTGTGTTCAGAAAGAAAGACTGAAAGTCATTAGCAAATTAACTGAAAATCAGTCTCTTTCATGATTTTAATTTTGATTAAAAACAAAGCAGCTAGCATTCATACCAGCAACCATTTGGAGAAGAAAATAAATACACCTCTACTAGATCTGACTGAAAACTCTTTGAAAAAAATCAAATACCTTCTTTTTGTTTTGTTTTGTTTTTTTCCTATCTGATGGATCTGTTATTTACTTGAATATGGGGAGAAACTCAAATTCGTGGGAATGCAAAAAGTCCATTTATCTAGTTTGAAAAGAAGAGCCTTGCAGCTCCAGCCCTCTAAAAGTGGCAACCAATTGTTCCAACATCAATATTCCCTCTCAAAGTAAGGACTGCTCACTTGCATCCAGTGCTCTCTAACTTGTGAAAAGCTAGCAAAGTTTTATTCACCATTAAGGTTTATTGATGACTCACTCCCCAATTAAGTTTATAAATTATTAAGCAATCCAGGATGGCTGCTCGTGCTTTACAAACCATTAGTAGCAGCTTCATCTGCCTCCTGAGGTACAATAATGAAGGTCATGCAACCCCAGGGATCCGCAAAGTACATTAATCACCTGGTCTGATGAAGAGCTTTCAGACCTTCTTGGCTTTTGCAGCTGGAGCATTTTTAATCTTGCAATGTTATTGAATTTTAAGCTACTATGTATTCATTATTTTGAAATAAGAAATTGTGCAAAAAGCTAGAAATGTAAAATAAAGTATCTTTAAAAAAACATTATGTGGAAATTGAGACACTTGTATCCTAGGTTACTTTTGTCCCTTCCCACGAATTGTGTGAGCTATATCAAATCATTTCCCTAGTCTAGGTCTCAGAATCCTCAGAGAACTTCAAACAGCTTCACTCTGGTCCCTTACTGAGCATTTGAATCTATAGCCCAGATTATGCAACCAGAGGCGACATTTTCATAAGATGCTCAGGTAATTTTTATACATTCTTATAGACCAGCCTGTGGTTGAACAGTTGTCAGAAAGACTAGAAAATAAAGAAATAGTAGGAAAATGATAGACATGAGTAAATATAGAAAATTTTTAATTCTAGGAAAGAGTATTATTTGTAAATGAGAAAATGATGTAAATAGTAAATTTATACAAAGCAACTTTTAAATTAAAAAAAGTTGGAAATTCAATGAGACTACAACTCGTTATTTAAGAATCAAAACTGCTGCTGAAAATGACAGTGTAACCAACACTTTACTAAGGAATATAATCTAGCCATGTTTTACGAAAATAATATTTGCATGTTGTTTATGCTATTGAAAAGTACAATCTTTTGGCAGGTAATTTAGTAATGTACTCATATTCATATGACATATACATACATACAAATATAAGTATACATATTTATCTATGTGTATATTTCACACACATAAATGAATTTCCCTTAGTCTTTGGCACATTACCATATATACTCAAGCATAAGCTGGCCTGAATATCAGCCGAGGCACCTAATTTTACCACAAAATTTGCATTAAAGATGTGCTAAAAAATGTGATTTATACAGGAGTATATGCATTAATTCTGTTGCTGGAACTTTCTTTAAAATTTCATTTACACAACATTTAGAGACATATCACACTAGCAAAAATCTGGATGGAGTGTGAGCCTTCTGTTACTGGATGTTTAATTGTGGGACATAATAAAGGGAACACTATGTGGCTTCCCAAACATATAAGGACACTATGGAATGATTATGTATATGTACAAACTAGTCAGTAAAAGTGGAACACAAAATCATACATACACATGTAAAATTGTATTACAGTTAGATAGTTTCAAACTTGAATAATGAGAAAGAAAATACAATTCTATTAGGATATTGGTTTAGTGTGAATTATTTTCCTTATTCTTTTAAAATGTTGCTCTTGCAATTTTTAGTATTGTTTTAGTAAGTTCTCTTTTGTTCAGAGACTTGAACCTGTGGAGGAGTGTCTTAGATAGGGATTAAAGATGACAGAACCAGATTGCTCGTTGCAGTAAGAACCTGGCGCCATTCTCCCAGCTAGAGATGACCAAGGACTGTATGAGGATACAACATGAGAATGGGGGAATAAAGGATGATAGTGACGGTTTTGTGAAGAAAAGCCACAGTAACTGGGTTGCATTCATTTCCCAAGACTATTTTGTAACAAAATGTTACAAATTTCGTAGCTTTTAAGAACAGACACATATTCTGTCACGGTCCTAGAAATGAGCAGTCTCAATCAGGATATTGGTCATGCTGACTCCATTCAAGGGCTCTGAGAGAGAAGCTTTCCAACGCCTCACTAGTTGCTTCGAGGGGCTTCCCCCAGCGCTGGGGGGGTCTTTGAAACTTAGACGCATCTTTACATGGTAATCTTTCACTTGTCTTCCAATGTGTGTCCCTCTGTTGCTGTCTCTGTGCATCTTTTCCTTTTTTATAAAGATGCCGGCCATGTAAGATTAGGATCCATCTTACTCCACTGTAGCTCCATGTTAGCCTAGCTCATGTACCTCCTCAAAGACTATTTCCCAACAAGGTCATGACCACTGATATCTTTAGGGAAGATCATTTGACCCACAACAAGACCTGTCTCGCTCTGGTGGATGAAAGGATAGGCCTTCCTTGTCTCTTTTTCTTTCAGCCTCCAACGGCTATGTTGGTCTATAAGCTTTAGAAAAGGCTCATCAATCCACTGTTCCCAAGTCTGAAATGAAGAGCTGTGCACAGGATGGGCACATCAAGCAGTGCCAACGGGGTTGCAGGGACGGGCCTTCTTACTCATAGATCCAGTCATGGCGGCAAGACTTGTAGTCCACAAATTCCTCTGGCTTACCCAGGTATCGATCTCTTTCTCATCGCTTTTTACTGAGTCATTGCCATCAATGATATTCCTGCCAATGTAAATACAGACAATGTAAATACATGTATGTATTTACATGCATGTAAATACAATGTAATTTACAGACAATGTAAATACACGCATGGCGAAGACGACTCCAGCAGATTCCAAGCCAGTGGTTGCAGGAATGGAGTCAAACATAAAACAATGTGCGGATGGTAAAGAATCAGGTCTATTGTACGTAGGTTGCCGTGGCACTGAATGACAACAGCATAGTAGCTGCACTTGGGTGGCAAGGGGAAACCTTTTAGAGACGCATACTTTACAAAAGACGAGTCCAGGTGGCACAGGGGTTACTCACTGAGCTCCTAATGACCACTGAAAACCACCAACTGCTCCGTGGGAGAAAGAAAGACTCTCCACTCCCATAAAGAACTACAGTCTCAGAAACCCACAGGCGCAGTCTACCCTGTCCTTTCAGGTAACCGTGAATTAGCATCAGTTCCTTGGTTAGGATTCTGAGCAACCTCATGAGAAAGCATGGCCCATAGGATTCCTACAGCTGTAATCGTTATAGGAACAGATCACCAGATATTTCTCCCTCAGAGACACTGGTGGGGTTGAACTGCCAACTTTGGGGTTAGCAGTGGAGTTAACTATACAACCCATGGTGGGGAAATTGTTCCCTATTAGAGGGAAACCCATGTAAATATATATATAGTTATATATAACTGGTGTTATATATAAGTTATATATATATTACTATATATACATATGTATATATATAACTCTAACGTTTTCAAGGAGTAAGAAAATAGTAATTTTCAGGAAGAGTCCCAGGTTGAGGCTTGATACAGCTCATGCAGTGGTACAGAGTTTTGCATTTTACGCTAAGTAAGATAGTAAGCAGGGAAGACTCATAATTTGATGTACTTATAAAAAGATGGCTTGCTGGTATTGTTGTTATTGTTGTTATGCCATTGAGTTGGCTCCAACCCAGAGAAACTTCTGGTCTAAAGAGAAGGAAGCATGGCCCAGTCCTCTGTCACCTTTACAATTGTTGCTACGTTTGAGACTGTTGTTATAGACACCGTGTCAATTTATCCTGCAAAGGGTCTGCCTCTTTTTCACTGACCTTTCCCTTTATGAAGTATTATGTCCTTCTCCAGGGATTGATTCCCTCCTGATAACATGCCCAATGTATGTAAGACAAAGTCTTGTCACCTGCATCTTTAAGGAACATTTTGGCTGTACTTCTCCCAATATAGATGTGTCTGTTCTTCTGGTCTGTTCGTCTGCCTGTACTTCCACTATTCACCAATCCCACCATAGTTCAAATGAATCAATTCCCCTGATCTATTATCCAGCCTCCATATACATATGAGGCTATTGAAGTACCATGGCTCATCTTAGTTCTTAAAGTGATATCTTTGCTCACCAACATTTTACTGGTATCAGTTAAAGAATTAGATTATAGGGGAAATAGTGGACACAGAGACATCATAGCAGTGGCCCAAGGGAGAAAAATGGTGTTGTGGGTTAGAGTCATTATAGTGGAGATGGACCTACGTGAAGGTCAGAATTAGTACTATGCATCGTGTCTAAAGAACTTCTGATTACCTGAGTAACAGGACTACTGGTGGGGATGAGAAAAAGTGGAGAAAACAGATTAGACAACTCAAAAATGACTCGAATTGCATGAAAAGCAAAATCAAACCAAACTCATTTCCATTGGATAACCGCTGATGACTGGTCACCCTGAAGAATAGGCTAGATCAGATTTTCTGAAGTTATAAATCTTTATGAGAAAAGACAGCCTCGTCTTTCGCCCTTTCTCTGGGGTCTCAAAAAGCCAACCTTGTGTTAGCAGCACAATGTGTAGTCCACTGCACCACCAGGCTCCTGATTTTGAGGGAAAGTTGTTCAGGAAAGAAAATATTCCAGAGCGACGCTTGAAGACAGAGTTGGTGGCAGTGGAAAAGAGATCTTATTTTTCAGTGGTGTTTGTCTACATTGGGCATTCCAGAGTTCTTCCTGGAGGAAACAAAAAAAAAAAAGGAAAGAAAAAGAAAAGCACACTTTTCTGCCAGAAAGAATAGTGGGTTATACATTAACTACAAAAACTTTTACAAGCAACCAGTGTACAGTTTTTAAGGGATGAATATGGCTTGGTGTACATAACACAATACTCCATCAATCAGTAGAAAATCAAGTTTCTGATGGTCATATAGGCAAGACGTAAAAATAGCTTCCTGTGAGGTTTGTTTGGTTTGGTTTACTGTTATTGTTTTGTTCCCATGGGAAATGCTCAAATGAAAGGGAAAATGTATAAAGATTACCACCACACAAGTTTCATCTTCTTTTCTAAAGGACATTGAGATTTCATGAGGGCCAAAAATTCTGAATCATTTTCTTTTCTCCTCCCCCCCCCCCCCCCCACACACACAACACTTTATGTGGAAACATGTTTAGGAATCCTGACTAAAATATCAAGAATAAAGAATGCCCTGCTTCTACCAAGTGAACAATACATTTGCGATGGCATACTTGTCAACATCTTGACTCGTATCCTAAAACTAGCCCAAAACATACAAACAAAACTGCTCTAAGACATCAGGAGTAAAGGGATACCTTAGTAAGGTTTTCCCATAAATTAATCTGATATTTGGAAATACAATTTAATGATTAAGACAACTCAGAAGGTAGTTTTCAGACTTTTTTTTAACTTGGAGATTTTAAGGAGACAGTTGGGGGGAGCTGAAGGTGGTAGAGTTTTTGTCACATGAGTCATTGGTTCAAACCCAGCCCAACTCAGCTGGAAAGTAATTATCATCTGCTGACTTTTATGAAGTGTGTTGATGGGTTAAATGCAAACTGAACCAAGGAAAAGAAACAAATACAATTTTGAGAAGCCTCGATGAGGAGTCAGGATTGCTTCGTTGTTTCATATCAGGCTGTTACATATCATAAAAATGTAAAGCTGACTGAGACTTTTCATCAGAAGCACACAAGCATATCAGGAAAAAATTCAGGACGCCACATGTGTGTGTGCATGCATATATGGACATCTATGTATGTCAAAGAAAAATGAGTGGCTGTCAAGTTGAATCCAACTCACGGTGACCTCGTGTGTGTCAGAGTGTTTCACAAGGCTTTCAAGAAATCGTATTTCAGATGGACGTAACAAGTCTTTTCCCCGCACAGTACTTCTCTGTGCATTCTAACCTTCAACCTGGGAGTAGCTGCAGATACATTGACCATCCAAACCACACACACACACACACACACACACACACAATTGTTGCTAGCTGCTATTGCATCAATGATGACTCCTGGTGATCCCATTTATGCACAATAGCACTGTCCCATAGGCATTTATACCTTGTGACCTTTTCTTTGCAGAAACCCAGACCTGTTTTTCAAAGGACTCTGGAGCATTTCAGCCGTCAGCCTTAATGACTTGTACTATCCAGAGAAATATATGCATAGGCAATAGTTCAAGGGCTTAAGTGTTATAGCAAAGCCTAAGAAATCCTATGTGGCATTCCTACTCTGTCCTCTAGGCTTTGTGTGAATTAGAATGTGCTAGCCAGCACAAAGAAACAAGTGTGTATGTGTGTGTGTGTCTGTAAATATATGAGGAGCTTCACAAAGATTGTGCAAACATTTCATTGTTTTTCAATTCTATTTTTCTATGAAGCTGTTTAAGCATTCCTGTGGGTGTAAGTATATACTCTAATGTGTGTGATTATGTTTGTATACACATACAGAAATACATGTGTGCATATGTTCAAATATATGTTCATATATACTTTTGCATCTCTCCATATACATACACACTATATATCGACATGTATTTAAGAGGGGGCTTCGAGAAGTTCATGAAAAAAATTATTTGAGAGATGATGGGATTTTTTTCAAGAACTTTTAGAAATAAAGATAAAGAGGCAGAGAGCTATAGATCCTCCCCTTGTCTGTCGGTTTGCTGTACTGTGATAGCATTAGTGTTGCTGTGATGCAAGAGCTATGTAACTCAGCTTTTACATATTAGCTGGGTTATGCAGGGGAACACATTTCGGTGGAACTTCCAGATTAAGACATATTAGAAAGGAGCACTTGGCAATCTCTTTCTTTAAGAAAAAAAAAGACCAGTGAAAACCACAGAAATAACAGTGGAACACTTTCTGTAGAGTGTCAGCATGTCAGGCTGAAAGGCACTCAAAATAAGACAAGAAGAGCTGCCTCCTCCATGCAAAGTTGACATCAACGGCATGGGTGCTGTGAAGCTTAGAGGATTTTCATTTGCTTATGGCACATACAGCAAAATGAGAAGAAATAGTTGCAAGCTTCCATCAGTAATCAAAACATGGGATGTATAAGTTGTGAAACATGAAATGGGATGCATAAAAATCAATATCTTAAACATGAGTGAAAGACACTGGTACTGGTCATTGTTAATCAGACAACATCCATTCTCTTATGCCAGGAATAACAATTTAAAGAAGAATAACAATACCTTGATTTTCAAATAGTATATTTCAAGAGATATCCTAAAATGCAACTCTCTGTGGTGCAATTGTATCATATGCCTACAAAGAAATCTAACGAAACCACTATTATTCAAATTTACACACGAACCACTAATTTCAAAGATAGAAAAAAACAAAGACTTCTACAAATTTCACAATGTAAACTCGATCAGGAAGGGAAACAAGATATATTGATGATTGCTGGTGCTTGGATGCCAAAGACGCATCAATAGCTGAAATGTGGCATTGCTGATGGAAACGAGGATATTTTGCAAGATCAACAACTTAATCATTGCATGTACATTTTTCAACTACATAAACATAAACTACACATGTAGACCAACTTCACTGTAAAGAATGCATTGACGTCCAATGGACTACATCTATCGGAAAAAAAACAATACACACGTTCAATATTATTGGCCAAAACAAGGGCAGGAACCATCTACTAAATGGATCATCATTTACTCATACACAAGTCCGTGCTGAAGCTGAAGAAAATTAAAACAAGTACAAGAAAATCAAATTAGGACCCTGATTATAAATCAAACCCAATGACTGTTGTCAGTTCACTATAACTCGCAGTGATCCTCTAGGACAAAGTGCAAATTGAAGCTACATGCCTTTGAAGAAGCTTGTATAACCTCATCTTTCTCTGACTGATCAGCTCGTGGATTTGAGGCATCAAAACTTCAGTTAGCAGTCACCGTGGTTAATATTTGACCATCTCAGGAAGTACCCTATCATCAAGAACCAATGGTATTGAAGCTTGACAACTTGAAGGCATTAAAGAAAAACAAGGTCCAGGAACTAACAGAAAATCAATTGAACAGTTTGAACAAATAGATGCAAAATGGGAAGCATTCACTTGTCTATGCTAAGCAATTTAGAAAAGAGAAACCTGGTCAACTAACTAGATGATATCCATATTAGTGCCTATGACAATTAAAAAATGATTCAACAGAATCCAGAAATTATCAATATCATTAATGCCACAGACAGGGACTGTTTTGATGAGAATCATTCAAAATTGATTTCAGTGAAGCATCAACAATGACCTTTCAGAAATTCTAGATGTAGTCCCGGTATTAAGTCAGTCAGTTATTGGAGGAGAAATATAATCTAAGGTATTGGATGGATCTTGATTAACAGTGAAGAATATCAGAAAATGTGTTCATCCATGTTGTATTGATTATGCAAAAGTATTTGGCTATGTGACTCATAACAAATTATGGATAACATTCAGCTGAATTTTTTAGCACAAGTAAGTGTTAAAAATTAAGCACAATTAAGTGCTGATGCAGATCTAGTCTATAGACCTGAAGGTGTTTAAACAAAATAATGGGATAGTGACTAGAACTAAAATCAGATGTGTATTTTTTCACTATATTTAGTTGATCTGAAAGCTGAAAAAACAATATGAGAAATAGGACAACATGAAGAACACCGATCAGAATTGGAAGTAGACTTGTTAACCTTTGCCATATACAAATGACACGAACTTTTTTGCTGAAAATTAAGAGGATGTGAATGGTTGAGTCCATACTACAGGCTGTAGTATGGACTGAACCTCAACATTAAGAAACTAGATATTCACAACTGGAACTATGAGAAATATGATAAATGGAGAAGTGATTGAAGTGCTCAAGGATTCCATTTTACTTTGGTACACAAACAATTGCCATGAAAGGAACAATCAAGAAACTAAGTGGCAAATTACATTGCAAATTAGCTGCAAAAAAAACCTCTTTATATTAGTAAAAAGCAAAGATGTTATCTCAAACACAAAAGTGCACCTTGTTGAGGCAAGTATTTTCAATTGCTTCACATGCATGTGAGAGCTATACAATGATTATAAAAGACCAAAATATTTTCTACTCATTTAAATTATGGTCGTGGCAAAGAATATTGACTATATCACGGGCTGCCAGAAGAATAAACTACTCTATTTTAGAAGAAGTATGACCAGATACTCCTTAGACGCAAGGATGCAAGGAAGCAAGAATCTATCTCACATGGTATCAGGAGAGACGGTCTGTGAAAGATATCATGCCTGTTAAAGCAGAGGGTGAGCAAAAAGAGAAGCCTCTCGACAAGAAGGATTGACATAGTCACTACAACGGAGGCCTCCAACACAACAATTGCACCATGTTTCATGTCAGGTTGGTGTGAGTTAGAACTAACTTGACCGTAGCTAGCAATGCTGCAAACCTACATACACAGATGGGGCTGCACAGAGCTCGTGGAAAAATTCTGTTACCTCTTAATTCCATTGTACAATGAATGTTTTTTAAGCCTCACATGTGCTTTTGTGTTTGTTTGCTTCAAGATCGTTTCACTGTCACCAAGTAAGGTTTTGTCATCTCTATATTGCTGGCTGTTAATGAGCTTTCTCCCAGTCCTGATGCCACATTCTTCTTCATTTTGTCCAGCTTGTGTAACTATTTGCTCAGCATATAGATTGAGTTCATATGGTGATAGGATAAAACCCTTCACATCATTCCTGATGATAAACTATGCACTGTTTCCTTGTTTTGTTTGAAGGATTATCTTTTGGTCCGTGTACCAGTTCCACATCAGCAAAGTGAAGTGTTCTAAAAGTACAATTCTTCTCAATTATCTCCATAGTTTTTTATGAGCCATACAGCCAAATCTCTATACATACTCAATAAAACCAAAATACATACCTTCTTGATCCATCGGACTTCAGCAATGGTGCCTTTGGTTCTACATCCTGTTCTGAATTCAGCTTGAATTTCTAGCGGCTTGCTATCAATGTACTGTTGCAGCTATTTTTAAATTATCTTCCATAAGAATTTACTTAAGTGTGATACATATATTGTTCAATAATTTCTGCACTCATTTAGGCCATTTAATAGTCACAAATATGAATCTCTTCCAGCTGATTTTCAAAGTAAGATTTTTTCTGAAATTTCTCAGCAAAAAGTAGCAACTGGAAGTATCCAGTGTTACATTGGCTAGTTAAAAGGTTTCCACTTACATTCTATTATTTCCTGGAGCCTCGTTTTTCACTAACGTCTTCCATGTAACATGGATGTCTTTCTTCAATAATTTTTTAATCACATGCTATTTTTTGAAATGGTTGAATGTTGATAAATTCTTTGGTAACTCTATTTCTTTATCATGCTCACTGGTTCTTGGTCTCCTCCTCCCTTGAGCATTTTATAGTACCCCTCCCTGGCTCTTGTTATGGCTTTTACCTTGACATTAATTTTGTCGGAGATTAAGATTGCGACCCCTGCTTTTTTTGACTTGCCATTTGCTTGGTCTATTTTTCTGCAGACTTTAATTCTCAGCCTATTCTTGATTGCAAGCATGAGATATAGCTCCTGTAGGCAGCAGATCGATGGGTTATGTTTCTAAGCCAGTCTGCAAGCCTTTTCCATTTAATTCCTGGCTTCTTTCCATTGATAGTCATTGTTATTCCATCCATCTGTGGACTCTGTTATGTCATCTTGCACCTTTTGTGTTGGGTGTTTTCCTACGTACCTATCTTATCCATTCTGTTGTGCGTGAGTGTGTGTGTGCGTGTTCTATGTGACAGTCTCTTATCTGTGCTCTGTGAGTGTTGATCTTCTGCCCATACTGAGTCAGTAAGGATCTTTTGAAGGGCTGGGTTTCTTTTTATGCATTCTTTGAGTTTTGTTGTTGTCTGGGAAGACTCCAACTTATTTATCTATCTTAATAAATAATTTGGCCAGATAGAATATTCTTGGGTTTGTGTTATTTTCCTTCAGTTTTTGGAGTATTTTCCTCCACTCCCTCTTCTTCCTCCCCATGTGTCCTGATAGATATGAAGATATTCTTATTCTTTAGAAGGGATTATTTGTTTCTCCTAACTGCTCTTATTTTTTTTCTTTTTCCTCACATTTAGGAAATTTAACTATTATGTGCCTTGGTGAACTATTCCTGGGATTTAGTCTGGCTAGTGTTCTTTTGACTTTCTGAATCATTGCCTGATTTTCATTTATCAAGCGGGGAAGTTTTCCTCTAGGAATCCTCTCACTATTTTTGTTGTTTCTGAGCTGTTCCTTAAAATCAGGGGAGATATGCTCAAGATCATATTGTGTCTCCCATGCCATTGTTTAATATATCTCTGCTTTAGCCTGCGCTTACACATGAACAATTGATGGTCTAGTCCAGGCAACCCCTGACCTGATCTTCGCTGCTTATTCTGAGTTTCGTCCTTGCCTCTTCCCACCGATGCATTCAGTTTGACTCCTGTGTATTCCATCTGGTGAGCTCCACCTCTGAAATTCCCATTTATGCTGTTGATAAAAGGTCTTTTCGAGGAAGAATTCATTAGTCTTTCAAAACATCATATCCTCCCCAGCTTCTTTTTTATCATGAAGCTCACGTTTTCATCTGAGGAACCCTTGTGGTACTGTGGTTACAAATTGGACTGCAAACTACCGAAGTCTAAGATTCAAAACTACCAAGCCCCCTGGAGGAGAAATACGGGGCTTTGCATTCTAGTTAGAGCTACCCTCTTAGAAACCCACATGGGATCGTTCTCCTAAGTCCTGCAGAGTCACGATGAGTCAGCAGTGCCTCATGCCAGTGGGTTTCATTTTTGAACTCCCCATCCAATCTACTCAAGGTAAAGAGTGCTGCATCAAGATTGCAGGAAGGCTTATTAACAACTTATGCAGATGATGAAAGTAAGAAGGACTCGAAGCACTTGGTGAAGCCTGATTGCAGCTTTGGGTACAAATTACAACTCAATGTAAAGAAGGCAAAATTCTCACAAGTGGGTCAGTCTATATAATACTAAATAGAGGAAAGATTAAAGTGTGAAGGAGTTTGTCTGGCTTGGATTCACATACAATACTCATGGAAGCAGCAGTCAAGAAATCCAAAGACAGTGGGTAAATCTGCTGCACAAGACCTCTTTCGAGTACTGAAAAGCAAGAATGTTGCTTTGAGAATTAAGATGCACTTGACTCAAACTCTGAGGTACTTTTAATCACCTCATACAAATGTGAAAGTTTAACATTGAATAAGAAAGACCAAAGAAAAATTGGCACACTTGAATTGTGGTACTGAAGAAGAATATGACAGTGCCATGTACTACCAAAAGGACAAACAAATCTGTGTTGGAAGAAGTACAACCGCAGTGCTTCTTAAAGGAAAGAATGGAGAGACTTCATCTTATATATTTTGCACATGTTGTCAGGAAAAACATGTCTCTCTGAATGTGTAAGCTTTCCTCCTGCAGTTGGCATCATTGTGCGTATTTTGTAAAGCCAAATCAGTCAGCATGTAAACATCTCAGGGCTGGCAGGGGTCTCCACGTGACTTCTCCAGGACCCAGGCCTGCATCAGGTTAGATACATGTTGCTTCTCCTCAAGAATGTCTTTTAGGAAGTGAGCCTTGCAAGCTGAAGCCAACAGGCTAAAGCAACTGCACTTTGGTCTAACCCTCAGAAAGCAAGAGTCCTGAGTACTAGAAAGACAAGGCTCATGAGACCATTTATCTCTCTGCCCTTCATTTAATCCCACATGTGTTTACTGAACAGGTTGGCACAATAAACCTTAACTATCTCACGCTGGTAGTGGCTTGTGGAAGGAAAGTGAGGGAGATGAGAAGAAAAGGAGAGAAAAGGAAAAACATAGACAAGAGCAAAAATAAAAAAGTACTGCACACACAAAGTGCAAAGATAAAAGTAAAAGCAAAGTGTCAAAAAATAAAACAACGAAAAAGAAAATCTGAATCTGCTGAGACTATGGCAGGAAAGAGAGGAGAAATAAAAGAAGGAAAAAAGAAGAAATAGCAAAAGAAAAAAAAAAGAAGAAAATAGGAAAAGAGATACCTGAATCCCATGCCATGCCGTGTATAGCACTGCCTTGTGACATGTGCAGCACTATGGCAGGGGTCAGGCTGGAGTTCTCCACACTGTGTGGGCGAAGTTGCCTCAGGCAGAGAATAGGAGGATTGAAACTTGGAGTGGTAGTGGAAGGAAAGAGAATTAGAGGGAGAAACAGAAATGAAGATTAAAAGAAAAGATAGAATAAGAAAGAAAGAGAAAAACACAGCTGTGCTCACTAAGATTGACTGTTGTGGGGAAAAGAGAAGAAAGAGAGAAGAAAAAATAAAGAACAGGAGATAGTTACTCCCTGATCGCCTGAGTGTGGGGATGGAGAGGTTTAAACCCTACCCAAGGTGGCAGGTTGGTGTGTCCTCTTAGTGCAAAGTCCTGTGGTGCTGGGCAGAATTTCCCTAGTTGTCAAGATCACCATAGAGGCCAGACTGAAGTTTCCTCAGCAACGCAAAGTGCTGTAAAGGCCGTCACAGCTGCCTGGTGTGGTGCAGCATTCCCACAGAGGTCAGGCTGGAGTTCCCCCTGCTGCTTGAGTGGAGTTGTCCTACATAGAGGGTAGTAACCCAAAAGCTGGCAGTGGTGAATGAAAGAAAAGAGAGGGAGAGAAGAGGAAAAAGGGAAAAAGAAGACAAAAGCAAGAAAAAAAGAAGCTATACCAGTGATCTCGGGAGCTCAACAGTGCTGCAGAAACCACTGCCAGGCCTCTACTGTGATCTTGCCTTTGAAGGGAATTCACCCCCAGCATCTGTGTGACCTGACACCAAGTGGACACACTGCCTGGCTGCCTTCAGGCAAGGTTGGAACTCCTCCAGCTCCAGTCAGATGATCAAGTACCAGTTATCTCCTTACTTATTACTCTTTTTCTTCTTTCTTTATTCTCTCTCCCTTCTAGCTTTCCCAGTCAGTCTCAACAGTCCAGTTTGGTTTGGTTTGGTTTGGTTTTCTCTCTTTTTAAAATCATTTTATTGGGGGATAGTACAGCTCTTATCACAATCCATCGTGTCAACCACATCTGTACATTTGTTGCCATCATCATTTTCAGAACATTTTCTTTGTACTTGAGTCCCTGGTATCAGTTCCTTATTTTACCCATTCTTCCCCCAACTTCCCTGCCCCTGTGAACGCTTGATAATTTATAAATTACTTTTTTCAAGTCTTAGACCAATCAGTCTACCTTCATCCACTTTTCTGCCTCCCTGGGAGGAGGACATACACGGATCCTTGTAATCGGTTTTCCCTTATTACCCTCCTCTTTCCTTATTGCTACTCCTCCCGTTTGTCCAGAGGGGTTTATCTAGTCTGGATTTCCCATGTATCCAGCTCTTTTCTGTATGAGTGAACATGTTCTGCTCTAGTCAGAGTTGTAAGGTAACATTGGGATCATGAGAGTGGGGTGGGGAGCATTAAAGGACTAGAGAAAAGTGGTTTGTTCCATCGGTGCTATGCTGCACCATGACTGGCATCTCCTTCTTGTAGCCCTTCGGACAGGGGGTGTGCAATTAACTACTGATGGACTTTGGGCCTCCACTCTGTCCCTCACCGATTCACATTGATATGATTTTTCTGTTTGGTTTTGGATTTTTGATGCCTGATCCCCGATCCCATATGGTCACACAGACTGGTGTGCTTCCTCTATCTGGATTTTGTTGCTCCTCAGCTAGATGGTTACTTGTTTGTTTCACTCCTTTAAGACTCCAGATGCTATATCTTTTGATAGCAGAACAACATCAGTTTTCCTCACCACATTTGTTTATGTACCCATTTTGTCTTCACCGACCCCGTCAGGGAAGGTGAGCATCACAGTGTGCTGGGTTAGTAGAACAATATATTGTTGCATTGAGAGAGTATAGGAGTAGAGGCCCAACCTCCAGCTACTGCTGTAATACTTTATAAACAAATATATGTAGGTAGATATATCTCCCTATCTTTATGTAAAAATGTATTTACATATATACATGCCTGTATTAGACTTCTATAAATGTCCTTTCCCTCACAGTTCTTTCCTCTATTTCCTCTTACTTCATCTTCTCCCACTATCATGTTCAGCCTTCATGTGGGTTTTGGCAATTCCTTTTGGCTTCATTGCCCTTGAGCAAGCCCCCACGCCCACCCCGCAAATCCTCAATTTTATCTCACTTGTTCTTCCCTTGGCCCTGGGTTTGTTGGCTCTCCCCTTCCTTTCCCCCACTTCCCCTTCTCCTGTGTCCCTCCCCCAAACCGTCGATCCCATTCTTCTCTCCTCCAGATTGTTCACCCCACCTGTCTTGTTGAGATAGATACAGAGACAATAAAAATGTGCAAAAACAAAGCAAAGTAAAACATAACAAGAAAAGAAAACCAAAACAACAACTAAAAAACTCAGCAGAAATGAAGAAATGTCCTCAAACAGTTCCAGACATGTCCATTGACTTTTATGATTGTTTTCCTGTCAAGTCACTGGGGTGTTACACCCTGGCCCCAAAGTCCATCTTTGGCATTCCTTATGGACTTCTTTGCTTTGCTCCTCATGCTAATCTGCTGCACGCCCTTAGTGCTTCAACACCAGTGTGCTGGGGTCAGATTGGACACAACCCCAGTTGTGTCCCCAGTGCTGACCCCATTGCACTATGGGTGAAGGACATTGTGTTTCATTGTGGTGTCTCCCCTGTGATCCTCTGTGTGCACTGGCTGCTCTGAGTTGGAATATTGTCCTCAGGACTTGGTGAACTGGAATGTGCTCCACTCTCTCTCCTTCCCTCTTCATTTGCTCCTGATCAGAACGACCCTTCCTTCAGTGCTGTTCTCTGAAGTGCATTCCTCTGGGGTTTTGGGGGTAGAGGGTGGGATCCATGTAGTTGGCACTGGGGGCAGGCCCTCTAGGGTTCTCTATTTGTTCTCTGTATCGTGTCTGTATTTTGCATGTCTTGGAGCATCAGGCTGAAGACTGGTCCCTTTCTCACTCTCCTGTGGTGATATAAACAATATCCTACCCTTGAGTGGGTTAGTGCCCTATGCCCATGCTACCCCTCTCTTTCTGTCTCTTCCCCCCCTCCTTTCTTCTTGAGTTGACTGTCCTAAGTATCCTTGGATTGGGTTTGGCTCTTGTCATAGTACCTGGACCTCCACTAGGGTTCCTCTATGTCTTAGAAACTTTGGATATATGATTAGGAGAAATAAGCCCCTGGAAAAGAATATCATGCTTAGTCAAGTGGATGGGTAGGTCTGTTAAGTAAAAAAGAGAACGAAACATGGAACGAAATGGATTGATACAATGACTACCTTGATCGGAACAGTTGTGAGGATGACAAAGCATCAGACAACGCTTCCCTTGTTTATGCACAGGGTCGGTCGTCACTTGGAGTCAGAACTGACTTGAGGCACCTACCGACTGCAACAACAACAACACACATGCACAGACTTAAGCTGAGATGGACACTACACATTTGGCTTTCCTGGGGTCAGCCCAGGACCTAGTCCTTCACTGAAAATTATGTATAGTGAAGGTCAGAACTCATGCGTTCAGTTGCCATTCAGGATGTCAACTTTGCACTTATGACTTTTCTTTTTTTATACACATTTCCCTCTCCTGCTGGACACTTGATCTGCATCTCCACATCCTAAAATGACCATTGAATTCAAGGAGAAAAAAAATCTGACAGAATAATTCTGTAGTTTGCCACTACAGTCATATTTAAAGCAAAATGTAGAAGTCACTCCACTGAAGCACCCCAAGTATTATCTCCCATTCGGTTATGTGTCCATGTCTCCCTTTAGCCAACATTGCCTAGGCCTTCACATAGCTGCAACATTTAGTTGAATATACTTTACCTGCCAAAATACACAACCAGTTTCTGAAAGCAAAATGATAATTTGTCAAGTCATGTCCTGTTTCTTTTTCTTAGGGGAAGGTTTTTTATTACAAATTTAATTTCTTTAATTGATACAGGGCTCTTTAGATTTTATATTCTGTTTTCTTTTTATTAAGGTGGTGGGGCAATGATACTGACTTCAGGAAAATCTTATATTTTTATAATACTTAACAATAAAAGAGGGAGGACTCCCTTTACAAGAACTCTTTTGTTTAAATCTTCCCTTTCTGTTGAAAATTAAGCCACCATGAATGTGAAGCCAAAAAAATGTTGGTCTTTTCTTTTAATACAACACAGATGGACAATGTACCACTCGGAGACCATGCAGGGGAGCTGTATTTCAGCACTGGAAAGGTCACATCAGAATTAAGTTGGTTTCAGTAAAATGAAACCAAATGAAACCTTTGTGTCCAACCCTCCTCCCCCAATATTTTCAATTCTGTATACAGAAAAAAATCAGGCATAGAAATGCTACCTACCACAGGCTCTGCTATTCATAATCTGGAAAGATGCACTGGTTCGTTGCCCAGAAAATTCCATCACTAAGCACCTTAAATGTTTTCATTTCACACTCCATGCCTTGCCCACATAGAAAGTACTTTGTGAATGTTGGTTGAAGGAATTAATGAATTAAATTATTCTCATGCCTTTTCCCCTTACTGATCATTTCTCCTTCCTCTTTCAAAAAGACGTAAGTCAGCTTAATTTCAAAGGTTAATAATTAATAAGCACACTCTGGTCATATCTGACTTAACATAAAACATTTTGGGTAAGAATTATTCTGATTTCTACCCTAAGAGACTATATTGGTTCTGAATCATAATCAACTCGACCTCATGTTTCAATTGTCACACAAAAGACTTGGAATTAATACTGTCCTAGAAACCCTGCTTGCATAGCGGTTGAGCTCTTGCTTTTAACAATAAGTCAATAGTTCAAATCCACCACTTAAGTCACAACTGATCATTGTGGCAATCTGCTTTCACAGAGAGTCCATCTTTGGAACTCTCTGGGGATAGTTCTACTCCATTCTACAGTACTGCTATGAGTCAGAATAAAGTTGGTCACATAAAACAACTTTACCCTTGAAGTCTTTTGAGGGAACCCAAAGTTATTTATGGAATATGCTCAATAATTAATATTTTAGGGAATTTACTTATATGTTTAGCAACTTCCACTTGCAGGAATAAGCACAAAGTATTATTTCCTACTAACAGAAACCTTGGTGGTAAAATGAACTACAAATTAGCGACTAAATGCCAGATCAGCAATTTGAACCCACTAGCCATTCTGCAGTAGAAACATGAAGCTTTTTACTGTCTTCAAAAGTTAGTTTCACAAATGTGCACATGTGTTTGACACCATGGATGGATGGATGACTTATGATCAGAGTTGTACAAACCCCCAGTGGAATGATTTTCTTGAAGTTCTTTTCAGAAATTCACGGGATGGTGGGGGGGGGGGGGTTCTGCCATCGCCTGTAGGGACACTTTGAGTAGAAATGAACTCCATGGCGATGAGCTCTGATATTGATTTTGCTATTTCGTCCTATTTATTGTGAAGTCACTTCTAATACACTCTTCTTGGGTGCTAGTTACCAAAGTCAGTTTTTATAGTTTCTGCTTGATAATAAAAATACTATTTATTAATAATACATAGCATTACTATTTTTCAGATACCGTTATAGGCACTATGTAGAAATCAGCTACCAAAAACTTTGTAATATGTCATTTTGCAGTGTTTTTATGGAGTAACTTTCTCAAGGTCCCACAGAGACGATGGTAATTCCGGCAGTTTGCCTTCAGCCATGCTCCGTGGCAATTCTGTCATTGCCCCAAGAGAAATATATTTAAATGAATAAGATGCATTCTGTAGTCCAGATGCCATTTCTTTGATAATAATATCCTTTGTATTATCCAGTGATTCATATCTAGAGAGTTGCACGACAGATGGAATGCCATGGGATATTCATTACTAAATAATAAAATCCAAAGCAGAAGGAGAAAAGGGTATCACAACTTAAATTGTGGGCACCCAATTTGCAGAAGGCTCTGGACGACAGTGGAAACCCAAAATTTATTTCTGAGGTACCTACATGGCTTAAGCTTCTAGTAAACTGCTTCTGACCACACTCCAGGAGTGAGAACAGTCTTGACATCAGACAAAGAGTGCTGCAGACTTGAATATCGCAGGTGTAATTAGGTTAAAATGCTTTTTTCGAGTTCCCTTTTGACCCACTTTATATTTGTTTTAGCTTTTAATATCTTATGCTGTTTCCTCGATTGAGGTTCAGTCTTTGACTTTTTGTTAGTACTTTTGATCTTTTTGTTTTGTTGATTTTATTAATTTTGTATATTTTTCCAGCATATGAAATATAGACTAGATAAATCCTTAGCAATAGTAGCTGGGTTAAAGGCTTGTGGAGGCTGTGGGAGGGGAGGTTGGAGGTTTTGAAGAGCTAATAATGAATACGGGAAAAATGAAAATGGTCTAGACTGGATCCCAGTGGTGATTATACTACTCATTTTAATATGGCTGAATTATGGAAGTTCATTATATGGGAATTATATGTCAAAAAAACTATTTTTAAAAGTGATGCTCATCCCCTGTTAATAATATGGTAAAAAACTATAGAAAGAATTACATATTCAGGCTGAGTGGTTGTGCGCAAGTGGTTGTGCGCAGGACTGCGGCACACCGGGATAGAGGTTCAATTCCAGCACCACCAGACGACAGTGATGCCTAAAAAAAATTTTTTAAAACTAAAAAAAAAAAAAAGAATTACATGTTCAATTGGAAAGGAATACTTATTTTTAACAATAAAGAGAAACTTTGGAAAACCCTTGTTGAAATTTTTGCTTTAAATAATGCATAAGAACATATCATTTTTTCAATTAAAGTTTAAAAAAGTACAATACTTATCAAAATGATATAAAATATACACAAATACACAAACACACAAAATCACAATCAGTATAGCAAATAATTAAGACAATTATCATCTCTGACTTCTTTTAAAAATTCTTTCTGCAGTACTCTTCATTTTTTAAGCATATATGGTGTTAATAATTAGAAATTGATAAATTACAATTAAAATTTTCTTTTCAATTTTTTCCCTAAAATAATTGCTATGCTATTTTGCTCCATATTTGAATTCATCTATTGTTGTCTACCTACCCTGCCAGTAATGAGAAAAGGCACAAAAAGGTAAGCTTACTACTTGATTCTAGTTTGGAAGAATATATGGAGTTTGGCAAAATGCCTCAAAAGTATTGATTTGAAGGAGCAAGTATACGAGACATAATACTGACTGAAATATTAGGAACCAATAAAGAGAGAGAAGGAAAATTAGGAGAGAGGAAAAAATACAGAAAAGTGAGTAAAGAGAAAAGAAAAAGGAAAGATATTAAATACATATATTTTTATCAAAAGATGACTCTCCCAAATCAATTAATTAGGCTCTCAAATCAAGGCCAGGTGATCACAGACTGCTGTTGTTAGGTGCTGTCCGGTAGAACCCAACTTTAGCAACCCTGTGTACAATGGAAGGATATACTGCCTGGATCAGTGTTCCTCTCACGGTTGTCCTTACGCTTCCATTCGGGTCAGAGATTAGTAACTGAACATCTCCACCATCCATAGAGTTGGAGGAATAAGAGGAATGCCCTTGACTGCTGTGTACAAAGAACTGTTAGAGTAGAGCAAGTGCCACAGCTATTACTGCGACAACTTTTCAGGTAGGCAATAGCTGACCAGAGGAGGCTGTGAAAGCCCAGGGACACAAAATCTTTCACAGTTGTTGATGCCACTACTGGAGTCAGAGGAAAACAATCCTTTACCCCTAAAAATACCCAAATCAGGGACCCCAGAGTCCAGATAATTCTAGTACTGCCAGTTGCAAACAAACTTCTTGAGGCAGGAGTAAAAGAGGGAAGGGAAAGGGCACTCCTCTTTGTCTTGTGTTGTCTGACCTTCTGACATGCTTGCATGGAATAGGAATTAACTGAGAGTCTGGTAGCAAAGAACTGTGCAACTATAGTACATAAGCTTTCACTGCAGCTGAGAGCTGTACATTTTCAAACGGCAGCTTGAGGAGATAATGAAAATACTATAACGAAATGTGTAAAGACCTAGAGTGATAAAACCTAAAGAAAGAACACACTCAGTGGATCTCACATTGAAAGAACTGAAGAAAACTTCAAACCTCGAGTTGCAATCTTGAAAGATTCTATGGATACAGGAATATTAAAAGAAGAGGGAAAGGCTAAATAAAATAATGCAACAAAAAAGAATGGGTCAATATTCAACAACTTCAAGAGATAGCATATGATCCCAAAACAATTGTGGTCAAAGAAGTTCAAGCTTTTCTGAAGGCATTAGCCAAAAACAAGGCTCATGGAATTGAAGAAGTACTAATTGGAATGTTTCAACAACCTGATGAAGCACTGAAGGCACTCAATTCATCTATTCCAAGCAATTTGGAAGACAGCTCTTTGGCCAAGTGATTAGAAGAGCTCCACGTTTACACCTCTTGTGTTAGGCTGAGTTTACTAGAAAAAGAAATACACTGGCACTCTTATATGTGTCAGGGAAAGCTTTATATCAGAAAGCAGTTATATCAGGAAAGCACCTCAGCCCAGTCCAGATGAAGTCCATAAATCTGATACTAGTCTATGTACCCATCTTCAGACTCACACAATCACGAGCAATGATGCCAAAGGCAGGATGATCACAGGGAGATCGCAGACCAGTGGGTGAAAAGTCTTGTAAATCAAACAGCAGTGAAAACATCAAAGGGAAGGTGCAGATCTCCCAGGGGCCCTCCGGCAGGAAAGTGAAGCAGATAGAGAGGATGAGGGTCCCAGGATCCTCCTTATGAGGAGCTCATGCTCACCAGGAGACACCATCGGGCTACAACCTGTTGACAGGTTAGACTCCGCCCCTACACTTCAAGTTGACAGGAAATATGCAACTATCACATAGCGCAACCCCAATTATAGAGCAACATTATCAATATTACATATAAGCAGAATTTTGCTGAAAATCATTCAGCAACTGTTGCAGTAGTACATTGATTGGGAGTTGCCAGAAATTCAGCCTGGATTCAGAAGAGGATAAGGAATAAGGGATATTATGACTGATATTAGATGGGTGTTGGCTGAAAGCAAAGAATACCAGAAAGATATTTACTTGTGCTTTATTAACTATACAAAAGTGTTCAACCATGTGGATCATAACAAATTATGGAGAACCTTGAAAATAGTTGGAATTCTAAAACACTCCATCATTTTTATGTACAGCCTATACATGGATGAAGAGATGGTTGTGTGAATAGAAGATGGAATTACAGGAGGGTTTAAAATCAGGAAAGGTTTTACCCTCCCATCATAGTTATTTAATATCTATTCAGAACAAATAATTAGAGAAGGAGGACAATATGAAGAAGAACACAGCATCAGGATTAAATGAAAGCTTATTAACCTGAAAATATCCAGAAAATAATACCATTTGAAATATCCACACAGCAGGTAAAATACTTAGGAATAAACCTAATCAAGGAAATACAAGGCCTGTACAAAGAAAATAATACTATTACAAGAAAACAAAAGAAAAAGAGGAAAAGATCTGTACAAGTGGAAGAATATCATGTTTTCATGGACATTTGGGGTTGTGGTCTCTGGGTTTTAATCCAGTTTAAGCTCTTCCTTTTTTGATTCTCTAACTCTAAGTCATTTCACATTTCATAATTATACTTTATCTTGTCAAGCTGCCCTTTGAAATTCTCTGTTCAACTCTTTTCCCATCATTTCTGCAACTGACTTTAGCGGTTCTATGATAACAGGCAAGTTTGAAAGTCTCTCTGACATCCACTGGCATCTTTTCTTTCTTTCACATCTTTTCAATGACTTTTGCTTTCTTCATGTATGAGATAGTTAATGTCATCCTACAGCTCATTGTGTCTTCTATCACGACTGTTCAGTGCTTAAAACTTATTCTTGAGATGTTCTCTAAGTCAAATGAGGTATACACTCAAAGTTGTATTTTGGCTCTTGTGGACTTTGTTTTAATTTCTTCAGCTTCAACTTGGCCTTAGATACAAGTACTTGACAGTCTGTTCCACAGTAGTCCTCCCCCAAGATTCTGCTTCCTGAGAGACAACTGGGAACATATTTATTTCAGGACTCTCAGAGAAGTGTTGACACCAAATTACTAAATCTAGAGACAGGGAGTGGTCCTGATGATGCTTTCATAGACAAATAGAGCTGGAAGTATATTCTGGAGTTCATGTTGTTCAGCACTTTCTGGCCGTTTTTTATGTGATACACACTGGAGAACTTTCTCATATATATCGATGTCAAATGACACTTCCTCCTACCCCCCCCCCCCACTGAGATCTACAACCAGTCACTCTTTGTCCTTCAGGGTCATCATCATATTCAAGCTCATGGAGAAGCATGAAGTCATGTAGGAAACTACACAGTAAGCATGGATCTGTGTAGATTCAGTTCCACTTTGTAATGCCTCCAGCTTTCTCCCAGGTAAAAAGAATAAGTGTGAGATATCCAAAACTCTCTACTTCTCAAACATTATAAAGTGTTTTATTGTGGGTCTGTATCCTTCTCTACCAACTCTTTCTCTACTTCTATATGCCACACCCCTCCATTCCCCATAACACACACACACACACACACACACACACACACACACGGCCATGAGTTCTTAGAGAGCCAGGGAAGTGTCCATTATCATACACACAGCAGATTCTTGATAGATATTTATTGAATCAATAAATGATTTAAAGCAACTCCAAACTATAGGGGGAAATTTCAATACTTTTCTTGCATTTAAATGAGATTTTCATAGTTTTTAAATATGTATATGGGCAATGTCATGGTTCATAAGCTTGATTTTGTACTGAACAGTTGAAGTTCAAGTACATCCAGAAGCACCTCAGAAGAAAGATCTTGTGATCTATTTCCAAAGATACAGTACAGTTTTAGTGTGACACGCACAGCTTTGCCATTAGTTGGAATTGACATGATGGCCAGGTGTCTGTTTATGTATACATCTACTTCATGTATATATCTACTTCATTTCAATATTAAACGTTGTCTATCAGGTGTTATTGTATTCATTTTATTAAGTGGCAAAGTAAAATAAAAAGGTCATTTCCATAGGTTCTCCTGAAGTGAGACTTGACTTTACGCCTTTTGAGTGGAAACTCTTCAACCTCCTGGTCTTCATAAATATATAATGTTTTCATTTTTCCTAATGTAATCAGGATTTTCTTCCCTCAAACCTCAACCCCAATTGTTTTCCAAAGCAAATAAAGAATTGGAAAGATCCTCCTGAGAATTTTCAAAATCTCTGTTGTCTCTGCAGCATCCAGTTTTCTCTGGAAGGCAGAGACTTTCCACAGTCCTGCCTTCATTTCTGGAACCTCTGTTTGGTGTTTAGCTCAGGAACAAAGGCTCCCCCACCTCTCACTAACCTCCAACTTAGCTCTTAATCAACAGGGGTAATCATGGCCCACAGAACAGTGCACTTAGTGAAGTGACCATTTAAAGTGACAAAATATACAGTTGGTGCCTGAAGACCACAAATCAGTGGCAATCAATGAATAGAAGGTTTTATTAACCAACCTTGATCTAACAGTGCTGTCGGAAATAATTGCTGTCTTTTATCCACAAAATTAGACTCTGGATATGTGTAGTGAGTGTCTTTCAAGCCCATTTATTAAGCAGAGAATTGTAAAGCTAGAAGAGGACAAACAAAGGAGAGAAGGAGGGGTAGGGGAGGAATATATTATAACCACGTGTACCTTCAAAGGCTAACGAAGCTTATTGCCTGCAAGCATAAAAATGGGACATTAGGGGAACAGTTGCTGTATGCTCCTGGACAGGAAGACAGAGAGTGCTGCCAATCAGCTGCAGAAGATATGAGGTCATCCAAACACAAGATGCTGTGACCTGGAACAAAAGACAGAGAAAACTCATGACCAACCCTCGTGGAAATTCTAAACAAAAAGAGATCTTTGGGAAATGGCCACTTCTGCCCCAAGGAGAAAATGAGATGTCAAACCTATCTACATAATAATAGCTCCAATAATTATTATATGTGAAGTACACATAATATGTGAAAATCATTTTAATCCTAGCACTGAACACTTTGAACATACAGGCTTCTAGGTACTTTACGTAGATTATTTTATTCACTTCATACAGTCACTCTATGAGGTAAGTACTGTTTCCACTATGTTATGGATGACCAAGGTAGACCCAGGATAGAGAGGTAACTTACCAGGTAAAAATGGTAACTGCCTCTGCAAAAGAATAAAATGCTGCCCAGTCCTGTTTCATCCCCATCACTGGTTTCAGGTCAGATCATTATGATCTATAGATCTTCATTGACTGATATTTGGAAATAGATTAGTAAATGTTTCTTCTCAGTCTACTGTAGTCTGGAAGCTCCACTAGCATCTCTTCAGCAGGCTAGCAGCATGCAAGTCTCCCCTGACAGATGCAGAGTGACTGCTTACGTGATACATTGTCTACAAATTGAACCCGGGTCGCTTGAATGGGAGTAAAGCAGTCTGCCACGGAACCAACCACCTCTGCATTTACAACTGCACGTTCCAATCACCCTCCCCTCACCCCAGCTATCTGATTGAATCCCCACAATAACATAGTTTAGATGGTATTATTATCCTTATGTTAGAGACGAGGACACCAAGACTGAGAGGCTTGGCATAAAGTGTCTGACACTTATGTAAAGTCCAACCAGGCTAATGAACCTCACAGCCCTTCAACTTTCTCTCCAGCACATCACCTGTCTAGGAAAAAAAGTATCTTTTATAGCCCTATAAATTCTATAAAGGAAAGGGACAAGATACAGCGAGAGAATGTGGTGGCATATTTGTGTTCTGGAAAGTCATGCTTATGTTCCCAATTCCCCTTGAGATGTGATGCTTTTTCCATGTGGGATGTCCATCAGGATTTCCAAGAGTGATGAGAAATCAAAGTCAACCAACCAGCCTTTCCTGACTGAAGGATAAAGAGAAGGGAAAAGCAAGTCTCTTATCAACAGCCGGAGGAGCAGATCTGTTCACGAGCAGATCCTGCTTTAATGAAAGCCGAACATGGTTGGAGTTATTTCAACAGAAAGACATTTCCAGAAGTCTTCTTTTTATTAAGTTGCAAAAAACTACTGTTCTCCAAGCTCGCTCTTGGATGTTTCCTACTTGCTCTTTCCTTATATCTCAACTCAGAAGAATTCAGTTGGAACTACAACAAGACTGAAATCCAAAACCAAATAAAGACCCCCTTGGGGAAAACAGCTTTTAATAGTGTAAGCTATTTTGCCACAGGCTTTTAGTTTCTCATTCAGGAAGCACTTACCTCCAAGGTTCTGGCTCAGCCCAGATAAAACTTGGAATTAGGAACTTGGTTTCGAACCTTCTGCTGTCACCCTTCTTCCCCCATCCACACACAGTCTCCTTGCAGAGCTCTCAGACTGCAGGTCTTCGTGATGCCCAGAGCTCTGGTAGCTTCTTTCTATATAAACCTGTAAGCTGATGTGATAGACTTGAGTTGTGCGGCCACAAAAATAGATGTGTTGAAATATCAGCCTAATACCTGTGGATGAACTCCTGTCTTGAAATGGATTTTCCTTATTATGTTAATTATGCCCTATCTGTTCTTGATGCGGCCTAAACTGAATCACTTTTGGGTATAAAAAGCAGATTCATGCCAGTGCCAACTAGAGACTGTCTAATACTATCTGACCACAATGGAAGCAGATGATCTCATAAGTCTTAATGGCAAAGAGTGTTGAAACTGATCAAGAAAGACCTTCCCTCCAATTGCATCCTGAATCTGGACTGCAACCTTCCTGAACTGCATATGATAAAAATACCGTCTCCATTTTGAGGCCATGCACATGTGGTATTTGTGTTTACAGTCACACTAGGAAGTTAAGGTCTGGTAGCTCAGCATTTTTACACACTTGGACATAGGTATCCACCCACTCACCACAAAGAAACATCAACATAGATAAGTAGGAAATAATGGCAGGAGATTGTTTGGCGCCCTGACCAAGTGACAGACAACAGATTACCTAATCATCCACTAGCAAAAATACCAGTCCTACAGAAAGTCCACAGCACCCAGGAGTTCCTGATTCTTTTGTCAACATGCAGGCATCTGAAACCCTAGCCACTAAGAATGGAGGTAATGAACTTTCATATTGATGAGGCAACCCATTGATGTGGATTCTAATAGGAAATAAATATTTAGTCACCCAGATGCATATTCCTAAAGATGATTTTGTCATCTCTGTCCACTCTTCCCCTTGCGTTTTGCTTTCACGCATCATTGCCTGAGAAAGGTCATGATCCTCTGCACTTAGGAGACAGATAAGAAACAGGCTCTTGATTTTACTGGTGATGTTCCCAGAATGTCATCCCTGAGTGACACAGCTGGTTAAGCACCCTCTACCAGTCAAACAATTGGCAGCTGAAGCTCACCCAGGCATCCCTTGGAAGATAGGCCTGCTTCTGAATAGTCACCGTCTTTAAAAACATCTGCAGTGAGCCTACTTTGCATATGCAGGGCTGGCTTCTCATGAGTAGAAGGGACCCAATGACATCCAGCAATCTCCTGCCCGAAATACTACCAGCTTCAACCTTGGAATTCTTGTCTCACCAAAAAGCCCTTGATTGTGCTGTTTCTCCATTCAGAGTGGCAGCATCTTCAAGCTCATGAAAGGGAGAGAGAGAGAATGACTGTGGTTGAGAGAGAGAGAGAGAGAGAGAGAGAGAGATCCTAGCCAGACAACTCTGGATAAATTCATTCACATAGAGTAAATTTCCCTTGTCCCATGAGTATTAAGATGTCATCTTGGAAAGTTTAGCCTATAACAGGCAAGAATGCCAAGGGTACGTTTATCATAAGCAAATGGTTTTCTTGACGTGGAAACTCCTCGAGCGTTATTCCAGAGCACCAAAGTCACTGAGCTGTTCTAATTAGCTCCATCTTGCACAAAGCCCCTGACTGCAGAGATCACTTTGACCTAGTTAATTCAAGGGGCTATGCCTTCATGCTGGGAGGATTCTTGTTTGAATGCTTCGTGGTTTCATATCTGCAAAGTCAAGACACTTGCCATCTTTCAACTCCTAGTGTGTGTTTATACCAAACCATGACTTTAAAGCCCATCAGGAAATCTTAATCAAGGATCCTCTTGGTGCGAGTCTTTATGTTAGTGACCAAGAAGATGAAAATGTGTCTACTTCTTGTGAGCAGTTAAGGAAAGCATTCAGGCAAGTGTTGATCATCTTAATCCAAAGCTAAAACTTTTAAACAATTGAAGGAAGTGTGAGAGGCTGGTTAATGTTTTAAAATATTCTGATAATGTTAATTCTATATCTATAAAGTCAAAAGTAAATTGTTAGTTATTCATGTGGTTTTTGTCTGTGTAGATGATAAAAACAGGTTCCAGGAAACCATGCAAGTAAAATGGACCAGAGTTAGGAGACAGACAAGAATGGAATGGAAAAATGCCATGTTTCCTTTGACCAACCTTACCATATACACATACACTCTGCCTTGTGGACCTACTCTTGGCCCTGTAAAATGTCTCTCCTTTTTCTAGCAGTATGATTTTAGTGAGACTTATATGAATAAGCCATCTTACATCTGCTTTGCCAACTCATCAAAAGGGCAAAGAAAAACAATTCCACCCGAAAGCCATGGGGCTGGGCAGTCACATACAGGTGTCATGCTATGCCTGCTTGAACTTGCTAACATTCCCTGACACACTAAGCAGAACCTCCTGTCCTACTGGAGCATATATCTGCAGAGATCATGCAAAATAGGGAGTCGAAAAAGTAGAAATGTCAATCACACTGTCCCCCAAGACTTTAGACAAGAAATTCATTTCAGTAGACACACACTCCCCATACTAGCTGATTCCAAAACTTTTACTAACAAACTATTTGCAAGTTTAAATCTCCAGTCAGATGTGCTACCAAAACCTATGGGGCACTGAGAAACACTTTGTTTTCCAGGATGCTTGATTATACATAACCTCCATCCACCCTAGGATCTTCCTGCCAATATGATCCCAGGGGTCCAATTTCTTACAAGCCTATGAAAGACATCCAACCACTGCTGGATGAACATATGCATAGGTGCACTGCCAGACCCCACTGTTCTGGGCACTAGAGGGACACTTTGAAAAATTCAAGAAGGGCAACTCAGAGTGTGGAGCCTTGAGGAAAAGAGCCAGTCAATGGACTGATGGTTCTCTTCTACAAGAAAACTTTCTCCAGCTCCAACCTCCGTTCCAAACATCCAGCTCAGCAGGAGCCACCCACTTCCCAGCAAAGAACCATCCAGCAGTTGAACAGCTGGCACATTTACATATTAATGTCTCCATTCCCTTTATACCTATATGTGTCCATAGAGCATATATGAACACATATAAACTAGGCCTAAATGTGTGTGCCTAGATAGATGGTACTTAGATAGATACAGATATGGTATATAGATCTCTCTGCCTGTCCCCTCTCTAGCAAGTCAAGGCAAAACTGCAGAAATCTATGAGGAAGCCTGGAAACGCCCGGACCATGGAGGGGAGAAGGCCGGAAGTGGCCTCTCACCTGCCTCTTGAGCAACAGTGCTGTCTAAAAATAAATGGAGCTGACCTCATTTTGCCAAACATTATTGCTGGAGGCAAGCAAGCCATGGAGTCAAAAGAGGAATCTAGGTTATGGAAAGACACTGTTCTCACCTCTGTGCCTCACAATGAGAGCAAAGCTTAGGCTCATCTCACCCAAATAAGAAACCCAACCTTGGAGATGGTGACAAAGAGATATTATTTTTAAAAGGACATTTGTGCTTCAAAGGATACATAGTTAAAGAGGGGGAAAAAAGACTTATTTCACTACCCCTGCCCCACTTAAAAGGTAAGATACTAATATGAGTGATCTGTAACAGGGGATTACTCCCTCTACAACCCTTCATGTCGTAAGCCTTCTATTTTATATGCAGAAACTGAAACCCACTTGTTGAACTAGAAAAATACTATGACCTTTTCTTAGCATATATTATCACTTTTCCTTTCTAATGGCTTTTGAAAGGATGCCAGATTGGGTTTACACACCCTGTTCAATGTCACAAGGTCCCTCCTTCACAACTGACCACAAAGCAAAGAGAAGGTTGGAGGTAGGGGACAAGTTCTTAGGTTTTACTCTTGTAAAATAGAGCCTGTGATTTGCATGTGTGAGGACTGGAAAAGAGACCACTCAGCCTAACTCCCTTCTGCATACCAAGGCATAGCAAGCAATGCCAGTCACAGTTCCAAATGTGATTATGACTCTAGGAGGGTTTTTCTGTTTGATGTTCTGTTTTGTATTTACAAAACATATGGCTGCGTTATCCTACTTATTTCCATTTAGCATGTACTCAAAATGTAGTGGATTCATATGGTACTTCTACAACAGGCAAAATATCACAGATATAGCTTCTCATGAGTAGTGTTCTGTGGCAAGGTGAAGAAGCAGGCAGAAATGGAGAAAGAAGATTATCTTCCTTCACCTTTGTATTTTTCTTTGAATACAAATAGACCTTTGAAAAGATCACCTGGCATGAGAAAATTATTTTTCTCCTCGGGTTCAGTTCAGAACAGTGTCTCAGTGACCAGAGGCCCAAGTTGGACACATTTCCATTGCTTATGCTGAGTCCCAGTTGACTGATTTTCATAGTAAACAGAGTGGTTCAGAAATATGCCCAGGTTCTATCTCTCTAACAGGTACCCCCCCACACACACACCCCTTATTGAATTCTGGTATTCTAAGTGGAGTAACACTGCTTATGTAACACTAAGTGGTATTCTGTAAAGTACCCACCCTTCATCCTCTCAAAGTCTTTCTAGTTAAAGGAGATGTATACAGCAAATCAGTGCACTCGGTGTAGAAATGGGACCTCATCATTTGATTCCAACCTAAAGAGAGACACTTGGTTAAGCTGTTCTTGGAAGACTAGGAGACAGCCTTTAAATGAAATGTGTGACTAAAACCTGAGGATACAGTTCTACACTAGCATGCGTGATACTAAAAATCCATTAAGATAGGCAGTTAGAGCTTTCCCAACTCCCCTCTAAATGCCCAGAAGAAACACACATTCTTTTTAGAAGAACTAGGACATTGAGAGGTATTGCTCTATTTTATCTAGAGGTCTAGAACATATAACGAAAAGAGGGTGGTCTTTTGTAAAATATGTTTCATGAGATAGAGTAAATTAGTAGATCCTAATTATATATCAGAAAGGAATACTTATCAGGTGGAAGCCATTGGAGAATCCTGTAGAAATATAGCCACTTTGTTCTATGTTTTGTGAATCTAATCAACCAAGTTTTTTCTTACATCAATGTATCTTATAATTTTACCATTAAATGGAATTGGTAACAAAATACTTCAAATATTCATCCAATCTTTGGGTCAGATACAGCCCTCCTAGTCATAATCCCTTTTGTGATGAACAGTAAATTCAAGCCTCTATGCCCGGTAGTTATAGTCTCATTTTGGAGGGTGTCCTTAGAGGCAGGATTAAGGCTGTATGTATCTTTAATATTCATCCTACTCAAACTCAACTCCCTACCATCAACTCTATTTCAACTCACAACAACTCTCTAGGACAGGGTAGACCTGCCCCCTGGGTTTCCTAGACTGCAACTCTTTACTTACAGGAATAGAAGGGTTTGCCTTTTTCCTACTAGAGAATGTGAATGAAGTTTTCCCTAGGGATAGGATTGGCTGAAAGATTAAAATCCACAAATCCATCAAAGCCTTCCCTTTTTTGACTTCATAGCACCAGTAGAAGCAAGAAGACATGCTTTGATTTGGGAACATATTTGGCTTCTGGAAAATATTTGACTTGTGCCATCTTACTTTTGGACAACTACATAAACATTATCTTAATTTTTTGTGAATTTCTGCAGAGACTGGGCAGCAAATTACCAGGAGTGAAGGAATATATTCTAAAAGGTGGAGTGGTGAAGAGGAAAAATATTGAGCCATATAGCATTGGACATTTGGGGATATCTTTCATCTTCAGCTGTTTGGGAACTAGTCTGATCTTAATTCTTCTAAAATAAAATTTTACAACAGAATCCTAAATACATTCTCTTCAATGAGATAAAAGAACACATTGTACAATCAAATCATTCCAAGTCCCTTACTCTTATCTTGCACTATCTCTTTCCATTCTGCATTAATCTGGGTAGACTAGAGAAACAACTCCATAGAAATCCATAAGTGTATAAGACAGAATGTCATATAAGGGGTAATTGTACATTAAGAAAGCATCCCCCAGGGCAGTGATGTGAAAAAAAGAAAGAAAGAAAGCATCCCAACTCTGTCCAGTCCAAGCCCATATGTCCAATATTAGACCAAATGTCCAATACCAATCTTTAAAATCCTCTTCAGACTCACAAAACACATGCAATGACACCAAATGCAGGACAATCACAGGCCAGTGGGCAGAAAGTCTTTGGATCCAGAGGCGGTGTAAGGATCTCAGAGATAGCAGGGTTCTCCACATGGCTTCTCTAGGACCCAGTGCTGCATCATGGTAGGTCCACATGGCTTCTCCTCAGGGATGTCTCAAAGGGTGTCAGTCTTGTCAGTAGAAAGTCACAAAGGGAGTGAGCAGAGAGTGAGGTGCCTCCCACCTCCAAGCAGGAGCATAACAAGATTTTCCAGAATGCTCAGGAAAAAGCCATGCTCACACAGAGACCTCAAAGGTTATAACTTAATTGACAGGCCAGACCCCACCCCTTCACTCCTAATCCTCTCAAATTGGCACCAGATTATAAAACTATCACACACTCGCAACTCCTATCTTATATTCATACTATAATGAATCACTCGCAGGTCCCAGAATCCTATGTTTGCTTGTGCTGCCATGCCTTGCTGTTACTTCTATTTGAAATGAAAGGCCTTCTACTAGTTTCCTGGAGCAGTTTTACTGGGTTGAAAGCTTAAGCCATTCTCTTCTGCACTCTTCCCTAGCCTCATCACCTCTTTCTGCTTTTGTTGTACATATTCCTTCTTGTATTTATAGTATTTATCATATGATATTGCAATTGTTGATCCCTGAAAAATGAAATAATTTATGCTTCAAAATTATTGATTTTTTTAACCCACTCACTTTCTTACAATTCATGAAATTTGCTCTCCTCTGTTTCCCTGAAGTCATCTGCAAACCCTTTGGGAAGCCTTTGTGCTTACGCACACTCCATAACTTTTCAAAGCACACAGCCAGTCTTAGAGGCATTCAAGAAACCCCTTTCAACTTGGCTCCATCTAATTCCCATCTGGGTCACCTCTAGATACTGCTACTGATTTTATTCTATTTACTAGGGAGACCGGTACCTCTTTGCTATTCTTCTGAGAAACCAATGGCCCTGTGGTTCTTGTTACCTATCTAAAGTCATACAGATTCACCATGTGTGCATATTAGAAGCTTCTTCATATTCAGGATGACAGAAAAGCAGTTCAAAGCCTCCAGGAACTCAGTGAAGAAAGGCAAGACTTTCTACTCCCATAAAAACTGACAGTCTCTGAATAAGGAGGAGTGCAGAGTGGGGACCCAAAGCCCATCTGTAGGCAACTAGACATCCCCTTTCAGAAGGGTCCCGGGAAGGAGACAAGCCAGTCAGGATGCCCTGTAGCAATGATGAAGCATACACTTTCCTCTAGCTCTTTAAGGCTTCCTCCCCCCACCCCAACCCCCACCCCGCCATCAGGATCCCAATTCTACCTTACAACTCTGGCTAGACCAGAGGATGTGCACTGGTACAGATAAGAACTGGAAACACAGGGACTCCAGGACAGATGAGCCCCTCAGGACCAGCAATGAGAGTGGCAATACCAGGAGGGCAGAGAGAAGGTGAGGTAATAAAGGAGGAACTGATTACAAGGATCGACATAGATGCCCTCCCTAGGTGATGGACAACAGAAAAGTAGGTGAAGGAAGACATCAGTCAGTGTAAGACATAATAGAACAATAATTTATAAATTACAAAGGGTTCATGAGGGAGGGGGGTGGGGAGGGAGAAGGAAAATACGGAGCTGATACCAAGGGCTCAAGTAGAAAGAAAATGTTTTGAGAATGATGATGGCAACACATGTGCTTGACACACTGGATATATGTATGGATTGTGATAAGATTTTTACGTGCCACCTCCCAATAAGATGATTAAAAATAAAAAAGATTGACAGTCTCAGAAACCCACAATGGCAGTTCTATGCTGTCTTAATGGGTCACTGAAGTCAGAATTGATGCAAAGGAAGTTAGTTGCATTGAGAGGACATTCAGAATTGCATAACGTCAAGGCTGGGAAAGGCTAACACCTATGAAAGTTCTATATATCTCTATACAAAAAATATAATTTCAAAATACTTTGAATAAAGTTTCTTGTCACCAAATACAGGGAGAATGACTGGGTGCTTCATGCAGAAATAAAAAGAAAATTGAATCAGAACTTGACTATGCTAAATACCCTCCTACTTTTTAAGAACTGATAACTTATCTCTCAATTTCAAAACATGAACTTTAGACATAACAGTCTCTGAGCTCTCTAACCTCTGGGCTATAAATTAGAGATATCCACCTCCTCTGCCTGTGAAACTTGTCTCTTGGCAAGCACAAGAAGAGATCAGCATAGAAGAAGTTGGTTTCTGAGTTTTAGCATAGTAGAAATAATGATTGCAGCAGAACGACATAGTCTGCCAAAACGTATTGAATTCATGCATTCCCCTAGTGACTTTTGTACTTGTCTCAGTTTGGGGACAGCATGATATTGAAACAAGCAAAGTACTGCTTAAAAACAGGCCCTAGCAATGGTGTAAAAATAGATTGAGCAAAAGCAGACATAAATTCAAATTTTTCTAAGTAATTGGCCATTTTGCTTTCTTCTTGCTGTTGGATGTCATTTATGAAGGGGCTTCTAAAAGTTCATGGGAAAAGTACATTATCTTTTGGGGGGCATCACTGCCCTCTGGTGGTCGTGGGAGCTACCCAGTGCTGCTCCTGAGAGCCGCTGCTGGATTTGAACCGCCAAGCCCGCAGACCGCAAACCCGCACTCAACAACTTATGCCACCGGGGCTCAGCCCACCATTATCTTTTAACTTAGTTTTTCCACACGCATTTGAAGTCTCCTCTTACATCCAATACCTTTTCTGTATCCCTTATGTAGTGCCCCGACACTCTTAATTAGGCATTCATCATCCACTAGGAACTTGAAGAGAGCCATCAGTAGAGACGGTGCTCAACTTGGCGTTGGAAGTTATATGAAAGTAAAAAAGAAAGAGAAAGGTTATAAGTCACAGATCAACTTTAAGATCTGTTTGGAGATTGTGATCTCAGTTGAGAACTCCTTCTTAACTTCTTGAGTTGGAAAAAGAATGGCATTAGCAGATAATAAAGAAGAGTAGGAAGTTTTTGGAGAAAAAGACCAGGAGAAGGAGAGAGAGCGCTGTATCTCTGTGGGAAGAGTAGATTTGGAAACGGCAGCTACACAGTTAACATAGCTTGAGTAGAGAGACATGATCCTGCAATATTGGTTAACCATCACTCACAATACAGTATATTAGTCAATATGCTTCTTCCACATGTTGACAGGAGAGACCAGTCCCTGATGAAGGACATCATCTTTGATAAAGTAGTGGAACAGTAAAAAGGAGTAAGTCCCTCAAAGAGAGGGACTGACACAGTGGCTACACCCATGGTTCAAGCATAGGAACAATTGTAGGGATGGAGGAGGACCAGGTGGTATTTTTGTTCTGTTGTGCATAAGGTTACTATGGCTCAGAACCGACTCAGTGGTGCCTAACAACAATAAGAGTCATATTCAGGAGTCCTGTGGCATGGTGAACCACGTGTTCTGCCATTCAAATGCACTCACTGTTCCAGGTAACTAAGATAAGGCTATCTGCTCCTGTAAAGATTAAAAGGCGCAGAAACCCCAAGGACAGTTCTACTTCATCCGATAGGTTGAGTAGTAATCAACTCAATGGCAGTGAGTTGGTTTGTTGTTGTTGTTGTTTTGAGTCATCGTCTTTGTAAATCCTACCAGACAATTCAGTGAGACCTTGTAGATTGAGTCTATTCCTCTTTTTCTGATGGGCCTGGGTAGGTGAATATGGAAAAAAGAGGTGAATAGGGTCGTCGGATTCAGCTGTGAGTGATTATCAACAGGGTCTACTGTGATTGTAAAACCTTAAATATCCAATGAGGGGAATTGGCAAATTTTGCCACTCTGAGGTTTAAAACTAATCATCTCAGAAACAAGTGGGGGCATCTTACTAACATAAAAGATGAAGAAAAATAGCCAGGAGTGGAGCAAGCCCTTTGAACCCCAAGATTCTTGTGGATGGAACCTCCCTGACCTGAGAGACAAAGAGAGACAATTGTGAGGCCAGAGAGCTGCAGAGGTTGTACCAGAGGAGCAGCAACAGCCTTTCACGACCTGGTTGGATTTGGAGTTCATAGTTAATTGTAAGCCTTCACTTAAGATCAATTAGTTCTTATGCTATAGCCTTGCTTTATACTTTCCCTCATGAAGTGATCCCTGAAGATATGGGTGGAATCTTGTGGTAAAAAGAACAAATGGTGTCTGAATATCAGAAAGAATAGCACCTGGGGGGCTGAGCCCCGGTGGTGTAGTGGTTGTGCGCAGGACTGCGGCCCACTAGGTTGGAGGTTCAATTCCAGCTCATAGGAGCAAAGTCTGGGCCTCCTACTCCCACCACCGGAGAGCAGTGATGCCAAAAAAAAAAAAATGGCACCTGGGGTCTTAAAGGCTTGTTTAAAGCCAGTCACCATAGAGTTCAGTGTCAACCAAGTCCACATGGAAGAAACACACCAGTTCTTGTGATTCAAGAGAATTGCGTTAGGCCTTAAATTCTGGGCACCTGGTTTTCAGAAGGTGATGGCTGACAGTCCAGGATCCACAATCCATTTGCTGAGGACTCTGTATGAACTAAGTCTCCACTGAAAACCCTCAGTCCATTGATCAAATATGCAAATCGTTTTGTCCTCAGACTATAACAGAAAAGTAGATTATTACTGATACAGTAAGCTTAAGTTTTAACATTTTATGACTTGTTTTCTCTTTTGGCCCTTTTTTTTTCGTTTGTTCTAGTCTGCATTTGCTCCTTAAAGGCAAAGATATGAAGACTTCATCTTACATACTTTGAGCATACTGTCAGGAGAAAACAGTCCCTGCAGAAGGGTATCATGCTTGGTAATGTGGAAGGGCAGTGAAAATGAGGAAGGTCTTTGATGTAATGGATTCCCTGAAACACTGGGGCTCAGGGATAGGAGCAATGGTGAGGATGGCCTAGGAAAAGGCAGTCTTTCATTCTGTTGTGGATAGGGTCAGTATGGGTCAAAAACCAAGAATGGTGCCTAACAACAACAGTCTGTATTGTTTTCTTTCTTTTGGAAAAAGAAAAGAACCAAGAATTAGAGCCCTAAGCAGAGCAGGGGCCTTCCCAATCCACCAAGCAAGGAAAATTGCATGGCTGTGACAGGAAGTTCAGTTGTAGCATGGTGTACACATAATTGCGGGAGTTAGATTTACTGACTCAGGGAGCTAGAACTAAACACCATCATGCTGAGTCTGATTCTGGAGGGATATACCCTTTGGACATTTATCGGAAATTATCAAATACCTCCTTATGTGGCTTGAGGGAGGAAAAAGCAAAAGGAATTCACGCTGAGGGGTCAAAGGCCAGAGAGATGGGTATGTCTGACCAGAACAGTAACAGTAAGAATTGTAACCTGTTAATTTCCCTAATTTTAAAAAAATAAAAAAATAAAAAAAAAAACCTCATGCCATGGAGCCAATGTTGACTCCTAGGACCCTATAACGCAGGGTGGAATTGCCCCTGTGAGTTTCTCAGACCAGAACTTGGAAAACTCCATTCTTCTGTGGACTGGCTGGTGCTTCCCACTGCTGACCTTGCAGTCAGCAGCCCAACCTGTAACCATTCCATATCCGGGCTCCTTCATTCAGTAATAGAGTCTCTCAATGTGGTTATGGTGGCTGAGTTCCATGCAGCCACTGCAATGACTTCTTGGGCCCCACTGGGAAGCAGAGGGTGCTGGAGGAAGAACTGGTGTCAGAACTGGGAAGGAAGGCTGGAGAATGAGGTAGGCCTGATCTCAGCCTCAGAGGTTGGAGTCTGGGCTACTTTTGAAAGGAGGTAACGTCAAAGGAGTTCAGATGGTACCTCACACCCTTTTTTTTCACACAACTGAGATAGTTTTAGGAAATGATCTCTAATTTGGTTTCCAGAAATAACATGTTACTAGATAAGTGAATAATCTCTCTGTTTTTAAAGACATTCTTTCAGATGTATATTTTATTTCACATAGAGTAAACAAAATCTCAAGAGGCCAACACTAAAGTGGAAAATCAAAACCAGAGTGGTAATCCTTACCAAGATTTGCAACCTCAGGAACCCCAAGGGCTAAGTTTTAACATCTGTGTGAAGGCAGTAAAGACAATAGAATTAAGATCTTGACATAAAGTTGGAATCTTTGATGAGCTATTGGAAGGATACAGAAAAAGTAAACATATATGTTGAACTGAAGAAAAGACTGTTTATATAACTTTTTTGTTGTTCTTTTTGGTTTTTGGGGGGGCATCACTGCCTCTGGTTGTCGTGGGCGCTACCCAGTACCCCTCCTGAAAGCCGCCACTGGATTTGAAACACCAAGCCTGCGGACTGCAGTCATGCACTCAACCACTTATGCCACCGGAGCTCATCCTTGTTTATATAACTACAACGATAGCAATAAGAACTAATGCGAGTAAAATTAAAACAAAAAATTAAACTCACTGTCATCATGTTGATGACAAATCATTGTGATCAATGTCCAACTCATAGTATTGGACAGGGTGGAATAGCCCCCTGTGAATTTCTGCCACTGTAACTCTTTTTTTTTTCTTTAAAAATCATTTTATTGGGGGCTTGTATAATTCTTATCACAATATATACCTATATCCATTATAGCAAGCACATTTGTTACCATCATCATTCTCAAAACATTTTCTTTCTACTTAAGTCCTTGGAATCAGCTCCTCATTTCTTCCCCTCTTCCCCACACTCCCTCCCTCACAAACTCTTAATAATTTATAAAGTATTATTACTATTTTGTCATGTCTTACACTGACATCTCCCTTCACCCACTTTTCTATTGTCCATCCCCCAGGTAGGGGTTCTATATAGATTCTTGTGATCAATTTCCCCCTTTTCCCCACCTTCTCCTTCCCCTCCTGGTATCACCACTCTCATTATTGGTTCTGAGGGGGTTTTCTGTCCTGGATTTGCTGTGTTTTCAGTTCTTATCTGTACCAGTATATACCCTCTGGTTGATCCAGATTTATAAGCTAGAATTGGGATCATGATAGTAGTGGGGGGAGGAAGCCTTAAAGAACTAGAGGAAAATTGTATGTTTCATTAGTGCTATACTACACCCTGACTGTCATCTGCTCCCCGTGACCCTTTGGAAAGGAGATGTCCAGTTACCTACAGATGGGCTTTGAATCATCACTCTGCACTCCCCTTAATTTACATGATATAATTATTTGTTCTTTGATACCTGATACCTAATCCCATCAACAAATCGTGATCACACAGGCTGGTGTGTTTCTTCCATGTGGGCTTTGTTCCTTCTGAGCTAGATGGCCACTTGTTTACCTTCAAGTCTCTAAGACCCCAAACACTATATCTTTTCATAGCCGGGCGCTATCAGCTTTCTTCGCCACATTTTCTTATGCACTCTCTTTGTCCTCAGTGATGTATCAGGAAGGTGAGCACCTTGGAAAGTCAACTTAACAGAACAAAGTGTTCTTGCATTGAGGGAGTACTTGAATAGAGGTCCAATGTCCGCCTTAATATTAAACCTATCAGTATATGCACACAGATCAATTACCCATCACCATATATAAATTTATATTCATATGTACATGCATTTATTTAGACCTCTACAAAAGACCTTTGCCACCTTGTTCTTTTCTCTGTTTCCTTTTACTTTTCTCTTTTCCCCCTGTCATGCCCAGCCTTCATTTGGGCTTCAGTAATTCATCTTGATGATGCCTCCTACATGCTCCCCATTGATTTTGTATCACCTGTTGTTCCCTTGTCCCTGGGTTTGTTAACATTCACTCCCTTTCCCCCACCTCCCCTTCTCCCATGTCCCCCCAGAACTGTTGGTCCCATTGTTTACTCCCCCAGATTGCTTATCCTGCCTATCTTACCTAGATAAACCTGCAGATAGTAATATGCACAAAAAATAAGACAGAGCAAAACAGAGAAAGGAAAGGAAACAAAAGACAAAAAAAAATGACAGAAAAAAAAAGAAAAGCATATAAATAATTCAACATCTGTTTGTTAACCTTTAGGAGTATCTTCCATTCAAAACTGATGGGGTGCCATACCATCACCCCCAAAGTCTATTTTTGGTATTCCTAGGGGATTTCATTGCTCTGTCCCCCTTGCTGTCCTATTGCACGCCCTTAGTGTTTTGTCCTGGTGTGGTGGGGTCAGATTGGGTGCAATTTCTGCACTGTGTCTCCAGTGTTGTCCCAATAGGGATGAATCAGTGAGGGGTGTCATGTCTCATAGTGGGGCTGGTTCTATGACCTCTCTGTACATTGGCTGCTCTGAGCAGGGATATCATCCTCAAGGTTTGGTAGGCTAGGATGTTTTCCACTCTCTCTTCTTCCCCCTGCATTTGCTTTTGTGTTCTCTGATCAGATATGTCCCTCTCCCTGAGTTGTCTGGATATTATCATGTAGTTCTTAAAGTTTTTCAGGCCAATGTGGCAAATGATACTAATGGTCTTTCCTATGTTGAACCATCCCTGCATCCCTGATAAGAATCCCACTTGGTCATGGTGAGTAATTTATTTTATATACTTTTTATATTGGCCAGTATTTTGCCAAGAATTTTTGCTTCGATGTTCATTAAGGATATTGGTCTGTAATTCTAGATTCTTATGGGAACCCTGCCCGATTATGATATCAGAACTATATATACTAGTTTCATAGAAGGAGTTCGAGAGTTTGTCATCTTTTTCTATGGTCTGAAAGAGTTTGTGTAGGATTGGTGTCAGTTTTTCCCTGAATGCTTGGTAAAATTCTCTTGTGAAGCCATCTGGTCCTGGAGAATATTTGGTTGGTAATCCCTTGATAACCTTGTCTATTTCTTCTACTGTTATGGGTCTGTTGAGATTCTTAATGGCCATCAGGTATATTCAAGTGAGGGATTGTTTGTCTAAGAATTTGTTCGATGTCTTCCAAGTTGTTGAATTCATTGGAGTGCAGTCCTTGGGCAGTACTGTGTAATTCTCCTTTTGATTTTATTAGGGTCTGTTGTAATGTCCCCTCTTTCATCCTTCCTCCTTGCTATTGAAATATGTTTCCTCCGTTCTTTGTTTAGGTTTGCTAGCGGTCTGTCAACTCTGTTTATCCTTTCAAAAAACCAGTTTTTAGCAGCATTTTTTCCATAGTTTTCTTGTTCGCTCTCCTGAATCTCAACCTTGGTTTTAATTATTTTTATCATTTTTCTATTTGTAGGGTTGTCCTGTTGACTCTGCTCTAGTTGCTGCGAGTTTTGTGCCAGCATACAAATAAATCTCTCTTTTTGGTTTGTGCATGTATTGCTAAGAAATTTCCTCTGGCTGTGTCCCAAAACTTTTGGTATGTTGTGTTCTCATTTTTGTTGGTTTCTAGAAATTACCAGAAAGAAAGAGTTATTCATTCTCCAACTATTTGCTCTTTTCATGTTCATCTTCCCTTTGTTGATCTTCAGTCTTATGGCACAGTGGTCAGAGAGAGAGGTCTGTATGATATCAATGTACTTATATTTGTGAATATTTGACTTTTGCTCCAGCATGTGGTCTATCTTCAAATATATGCCATGTGGGTTTAAAGGAATGTGAATTGTTTTGTAATAGGATGAAGATCTCTGTAACTATCAGGTCAGATTGTCTAATTTTAGTGTTTAGATCTCTAGTCTCCTTGTTGAATTTCTTTCCCTGTGACCCATCTTTTACAGAGAGTGGTGTAATGAAGTCACCTAATATAGCTGTTGAGCCTGTGATTTCTTTTTTATCTTTTGGAGTGTTTGGTTGATGTACTCAGTGAATCTCTCATTTGGGGAATATCTGTTTAGAATGCTTAGTGGTTCTTTGTCTACTGCTCCTTTGAGCATTATATAGTGTCCATCCTTATGTCTTTTTATGGTTCACCCTTTAAGACCAATTTTACCTGAGATTAGGATTGCAACCCCTGCATTTTTTGAAATGATGTTGCTTGGTATGTTTTTCTCCAGTCTTTGGTTCTCAGCCTATTTTTGTCTGTAGTCTTGAGATGTGTCTCCTGTAGGCAACAGATTGATGGGCTGTGCTTTCTAAGCCAGTTTACCAGTCTCAGTCTTTTCATGCCTCCTGAATGGTTGACTGGTTTTCATTCATTAAGCTGGGGAAGTTTTCCTCCAAGAATTCTCTCACTATTTTTGCAAATGATTTCTTTTTTGTGTCTTCCTTCTGTAACCTTACTATTCTAATGTTGTCTTCTACGTAGCATCAGACATAGCTCTTAGATTTTCTTTGGCTTCTCTGATGATCTTATTAGATGTTTGTTCGCATTTGCTAAAGTCTGTCGCATTTGTTTGACTGTCCTCTCAGTCACTGGTGCAGTTCTCTGTATCCTCCAGTCGATTGGCAAAGTCTGTGAGTCTGCTAATTTTTTTGTTCTCTCATTCCTAAGCTCTTATATTTCCCTTTGGTGTGTGGCTGTATTTTCGCTATCACTTCTTCCTTTTTCTGTATTGTTTCCCTCATATCCTATATGACCCCAAGCAGCAATTTGAAAAGTTCTTTCTGTGGCAGATCAATGTCTGTTTCTTCTTTGCTGACCATTAAATGCAAGACATCTTCTGACATTGCCTTTTGTTTCTCCTGGGATATTTTTGTTGAGATCGTTAGGGCTGATTGCTGACCGCGTTGCTTTGTTTTAGAGGTGTCAGGTACCATTTTCCAGGGAATTGAAGATCACTCACTTTCTCTGGGAGTCATAGGAATGCTTCTTCAAACTGCCTTCAGCTAATTGCATTATGGAATTGGCCTAGAGCTTTATCTTTCTGTGGTTTCACTCTTTCCCTAGGCAACCAATATTCTATTATTTGGAGGGTAAGTTGAATGGTCCTCTCAGGGGATGCTGGTTGGTTGGTTGTGGACCTGTGAGGATAGTACTATGCTGGGTGATCTCACCCAAAGCTGTGATTGTGTGGCCCATGGCAGCTTGGGGTGTCACAGAGGGCATGCAGGGTGCCTGCTGCAACAGGATTGCCACAGAAGGCTTGTGTGTTGCCTGCTTTGGTTTACAGCACTACAAATGGTGGTGCAATTTCCCTGGTCAGGTATATCACTGTGAAGTTTGGGCAGAGGTTCCCACAGTAGCATGGTGCATTGGTGAGTTTTAACCAAGCTGCCTTAGGCCATGTGAGGCACCACAGCAGATGAGAGAAAGCTCCCCCAAGCACGTGGGACCATAGAGGACAGGTAGGTGCTCCCCAGTCACAACAGGCGGGATTTCTCCTGAAGAAGGTAGGCAGGATTTCCCCAGTCATATGTTAAGCTTCCTGGCTGGGTGGAGGGCCAGGGGAAAATAGTCTAGACTAAGGGGAGTGGTCTGGAGGTCATCAGTGGCATGTGAGAGAAAAGGGAAGAGAAAAAGAAATAAAACTAAGCCCATTGAGCCTGTGGGGGGACAAAGAAGAGAAAGAATCAAAAGTAACAATATAGCTGATCCCCAATCCCTGAGAATGGGCCTGGAGAGGTTTAAACCCTGCCCTGGTATAGCAGCAAGCTGTGGCTGTGTTGAGATAAAAGCTTCTGTGCTGGCTTCAAATAATCCTGGCTCTGGCTGAGGCTATGGCAAGCTTAGGTCAAACCCTAGCTGGCCTCCTCTGTGATAAGCCACAAGCCCCCACCTCCTCAAAACCTAGTGCATCTGTGCCTACTTATCTTTATCATGTTCCTTCCATGGCGCAGCAGTCTGGAATTTCCACCTTTGTACCTCTTATGCCCTGATTTCTGCAGAGTCCCTCTGGTAGGTGTTACTCAGTTGCCATCTTCCCGGAAGTTTCCAGACTGTAACTCTTCATGGAAGTAGAAAGTCCTGTTTTCCTCCTGTGAAGGGACTGGTGAGTTTTCAAACTGGTGATTTTTTTGGGTCACAGCAGGATGCTTATCAACTATGCCACCAGGGCTCCTAAGACATAAAAGAAAAGTGGAACCAAAGACTGAACAGCAATGATGTATTATGAGGAGAGGCGTGTGTGCAAAAAAATTGTTATAAGGTTTACTTAATATTGATCATAAGCATAAATACACTGATCGCCTTTAGATTGTATGACATGGATGCATATTTTTTCTGATGACTATCAAGAGAAAATAGAATAAAATATCTAGCTTCTAAACCACCTGATATAGTCAAGACAGCTGAGTCAGTATAGTGGCTATCAGGAAGGTGGGGGAAAAATAAGACTACAGAAGTCAGGAAGAAGGTAGAGCTAAAATATGCTGATACAAGGAAATCAAATCCTCGCAGTAGTAAGTAAACTACAGTTAGCAGTGAAGACTACAGTTTGGTTGCTAACTGCAAGGTCAGTAGTTCAAATCCATATGTTACTCTTCAGGAGAAAGATGAAGCCTTCTATTCCTATAAAGAATTACATGTTTGAAAGCCCACAGGGGAAGTTTTATCCTGTCCTGTGTATCAGAGTCAACTTGATGTCAGGCAAGAGTTTTTGAAATTAAATAAATGATGAAATTTTTCATCTATGCTCTTTGGCATAGGTCTGCTATAAAACAGAAATGTTGTAAGCAAAACAATGAACATAATGGGAAAGTGCAAGAAATAAGAAATTATAAACTAAAAAACAAATACTGTCATTGAATCAAGTCTGACTCATATTGATCCTATAAGGCAGCGTTGAATTGGCTACTCTGAGTTTTCGAGTCTGCAAATCAATACAACTTTTGACAGCAGCATCCTTCTCCCACAGAGTCACTCACAGTGTTAAATGCTGTCCTTGTGAGTAGCAGCCCAACACAGAATTCCACTGCACTACTGTGCTCCTTAGAAGGCTGGTATAGCTATATAATATTGAACTAGATGGTGATTAAGAGGAAAAACTTTAACAAAGATGGTTTTTACATTTTGACCAAAGAAACAGTGCTCTGGGGAGATCTTACCATTCTAAACTTACATGCACAGTGACATAGCCTCACACAATGCAAAGCAATAGGCTTGTATCTAACTTAACTCCCAGGGAATAGGATTGCTATATCCACATGGAAATAGCCTAGCCCTGATTCTTCTGGGAAAGCAATTACTTTTGCTACAGGAAGACTGAACATAGATATCTGTAAGGGCCAAAAAGGTGAATGAGAATCATTCAGCTCCATCGCTAGTAATTTAAGAGTCCCCGCAAGGCACATGTCCACTAGTTCCATGGAGAAACAGACTTTTACTTTTATTAGAGTTCTGGGGCAGGAGTGAGAAAGTTGGAACACGAAAGGGCTCCCATCTCCCCAGTCTCTCACTTCCTCCCTGGCAGTAAATTAGATACAAAGGTAAATCTTGCATTCCTCAGGAGCAGAGAAAAGACTCAAAATGGTCCTGTAGGACACCTAATTCATTTATGGGATGAAGCTTCGACCCCAGGAGACTCTTTTTCAGTCATTTTGTAACCTGAAATACAAAGACAATGGCTCAACAAAGTCCCAGATCCTTCCAGAAGGGAAGTTTCTCCATTCCTCCCTTCAAATCATGTAACACAACCTGACCCTGGAGGCATAATATTGTAGTGAGTGAAAGTCCAGCCTTGCCTTCATGTAGTCATGGGTTCCGTTTCTGACTTCAACTTCAAATTCTGAAGCTATCCAAATAGCTTGATGAGTTTGTTAAATTCTATATACCTCAGTTTCTACATTTGCCCCCAAGGAGAGTTTGTATAAAACATGTAGAATCATGTTTGTCAAAACAATGAGTGAAGAATTTCTAGAAAGCTTGATTATGGCAATGACAATCACAAATGAAATAGTCTGTCACAAACCAGAGATTTAACCTTCTAACAAGACCAAATTATCAGTTCACCAACCACACCTCAGCGACTGTGATCCCAGATCCCCACACATAGTGGTTACATTTGGGCTGCGAACCACAAGATCAGCAGTTCAAAACCACCAGTTGTTCCATGGGTGGATGTGAGGCTTTCTATTCCTATAAATATTTACAGTCTGAACTCTGTCTACAGGGTCACTATGAATCACAGTTGGCAAAATGGCGATGAGTATTCCTTTGTGCAGCATGGCCCATGCAACAAATTAACCAACTCATTATATCAAGCTTCCCCCATGCCCTGAGTAGCTATCCCAGTTCATGCTGCCAGTTCAAGTAGACAAAGAAGAAAGAAAAGAACCAATTCTCCACTAAGAAAAAAGAAAATAATCTTCTTCTCTACAATCAGTTTTTAAAGTACTGAGAAAAGAACATCCATAATGTAAGAAGGAAGGAAAATCTGTCCTGGAATAACTACCGCAAGGTCCTTCTTAAATTGGTAATAATGGTGTGAATTGTTCAGCTTTTGTTTTCTGGCTTTCTTCTCATTTTGTTGTTCTGCTGCTGTTGTTATTATTGTTGTTCTCCTCCTTCCCCTCTTTCTCCTCCTTCTTCTCCATGTTATTGTTGGTTTTCTTTAATGATTCAAAATATTTGCGTGATTGACCAAAGAGCAAATCATACCAGAAATAAAATCAACCTTGGGCAATCGATTGAGCTCCTGCAAACACTACTCACTCTGGTTGCAACATTTGTACTGTGATCTTTATTATAAAAGACAATCAATCCACACTCTTCATTCTGCTATCTTCTATGGTAGTAGTCAGTAAGATTTAAGAACAAGAGAGCATGTTTTCCTTTCTCTCATGTTGCACAACACAAAAATATACCAATAGCCATCTATCTTTGCAAAGCCTCTACTTCTGTTTGAATATTTCTAAATTTCTCTTACTTGAGCATGCCCTCTGAATCTATTAAGAGGAACTAATGGTTTAATAACAGTTGTCTTGAGTGTGGGCAAAAGCCCTCCCCACCCCCAAATTAGAGACTTGTGAGAGAGTAACATGGAGTCATTGATGAATAAAGAACTTCAAAAGTGAATGTAATCACTTCCTGTCTGAGAGTGGAGGTTAAAGGGAAAATTATGGAGGAGGAGCTCAGATACCAGAGTTCAAGTTTGAGGTTGTTCATTGATAGTGCTTGGGCATTTCACCTAGCTGGGGGCTCTGATACTTCAAGTGTGCATAGTGATTCTTTCACATCAGCATCATTGCAAAATTTAAATGAGACGCTGTGTATGAAAGGGTCTTATAACTACACCACAAATGCTACACGAGGGTCTATGTCGCTGTTGTGGGCTGCTAATGAGTCAGCACTCTGCTAGGTTTGATCTTCTGCCCAACTGGCTGTAACGACCTTTGGTATTACCAAACAGATGGGAAGATGGGGGAGGCTGTTTGTCGGTAACCCTGCTCTCAGATCGGAAAGCAAGGGGATCCACCGGCAGCCCTGACAATCTGCAGCTGAAATCCAGCATACTTCAAATCTCTGAAGGGCCTGGCCAGAAAGGGCAAGAAAAAGAGAAATCCGAGCTTGCTCAATGTTCCAGTTCTCAGGCAGTGAAATCGGAGAGGGTGCACATGTCATGCCCAGGATAAGTGCTCCGTGAAGCTGCAGATCTGAGTCCCTCTGAGGTTTGTCCAGACATTTTGAATCTCAGTCTCAATTTTGTGTCCTGCCAGACAGCAGGCAAGGTCCAAGAAGCCATGGTCAGTTATTATGCCAGCAACTGCTCAATTAAAGCAACTGGTGCCAAACATTACATTGCCTTGGTATGTGTCATCTGGGTCGTCCCCTGACAACCCTCCTTCAAACCTCCAGTTGCGCAAGACACTGGGCAGGATGGTGGTGTTGAAATGTGCCAGTAGACCTGAGGAGTAAGGAGGAGCTGGCCTTGCAAGTGGGAAGGTCTTCAAGAAACATCCAAGCTGCTTTATTCTCTGTTAGACTTGGAGAGGAAAACACTAAGGCAAACCTTGCAAATTCAAAGAAATAAGCAAAACCCCAAACTCACTGACATCCAGTTGTTTTCAACTCACAGAGACCCTCTAGAACTGCACCTCTAGCTTTCTAGGAATGCTAGGTCCCTGTGGGCGTAGAAAACCTTATCCTTCTCCCAAGGAGAGGCTGCTGGTTTCAAACTGCTGGCCTTGAAATTAGCAGTAAATTCATAAATCACTAAGCTGTCGAGGCTGGTTAATTTGTCACTCAATAAATCTGAAATTCATTATGAGGCCCTGGGGGGTGTGAAAGGTTAGTTCACATGATCAACTTCCAGCAGAAATGTTGGCAGTTCAAGTCTACCCAGAAAAGGGTCAAAAGCAAGGCTTGGTGATCTGCTTTTGAAAAATCAGCCACTCAACACTCAGATCTACAGAGCATGGTTCTGGGGTGAAACATACAGGATCCCCATGAGTCAGAATCAACTGGACAGTACTGATTTCTGTTTTCTGTAATCAAAATGTTTAATGTTTAAAGTCAATCAGCTTGAGATTAGCAAGGCATCAGAGTCATCAATTGCATTAATTAGCATGGGACACAAGGATCCATCTTCTCCTGGGTAGGACTGAGTACCATTTCATTCTGTCCTGCACAGGTCCCCAGGAGAAGGGAGCTGACGCAACAACAGCAACAATAAACACTTGTGTAGCATTTACTGTGTAGTTTATAAGACCCTTTCACACAATGACCCTTTACTTACACTTTGCAATAATGTTGAGGTGCGATCTTTACCAACCACACTTGAAGTCACAGAGCCCCAACTAGGCAAAATGCCAAACTGTTACCAAATGGCCAAGCTCAATTCCTGGTCTCTGAGCTCCTCCTTCATTCTTTTCCCCTTCACTGCAGCTCCCTCAGACAGGAGATTGTTACAGTCACTTCTAAAGTTTTCCATATGACAATGGCCACATTTGACTCTCATGCAATTCTGTAAGATCCTTGCTTTGCTATGATACTTGCTTTTATCGATGAGAAGTTTACACACAGAAGAATTACGGGCTTTCCTCAAACTCATTAGACAAATAGTAGCCATAATTCCAAGTCCAAGAGCAATTTTCTTTAGACATGGGCAATACAACCAGGTCCAGGCTGGAGCAAGGCCAATCAGAGACACCACCATCGGTGGCATCAGTCCACGAGGCTGGAAGCAATGTCGTTGACCTAGTGTCAGATGTATTTTCAATACCTAATGGTTCTTGTGCTTTCGATGAAGCTAATTGGCCTTAATATCCAGCTGCTACACTCTGCCACTGCACCCGGCCTGGCCACTGATTCAGATTACACAGCTTGTACCCCATAGTCTCCAGGACTGAAAGTGCTTGAAAGCTCATTGGATAAGGAGAGTCACCTGAGGAATCTGGGAGTTTGGCGGATGACATGTTGATTAGGAAGTACAGATTCCCAGGCCCTATCTGCTTCACGTATTCCTATGTCAGACACCTAAACTAGAACCCAGAAGTCAAATATACCAGATGATAAAAGACTTAGATGGGGAGAGATATTAGAATCAACCCTTCCATGATCAAGAAAGGGACAGTGTCTTCTTGGCAGGAGACGACTGATCCTGCAAAACAAAACAAACACAACAGTCATTGGCTCCAAAGCTCAGGTCCCCACCTCTGGGTGCATGGAAGGGACAGGTGCAGTTTCAAAGCAGAGCCCCGTTCACCAGGGACCCATGAGGAGAAATTCAACAGTGCAGCATCTCACTTTGCTCCCCGGCCTGAGTTACTTTCCTTTCAACAGAACACCTGCTTCCCCCAGGCCAGATGGCCAGTTCTCCAAGTCAGCATCCTGTAGTGAGCTTAGGTCTAAACACCAGGGACATTAACCTTGGGAAGGAAATTCATTTCTTTTATGAAATTTTCTTCCTCTGGATGATATCCCAGGTATTAAATCTAGCTGAAGGAAGCTGCTTGTTGAAGGGTGACAGGATAATATAAAAATGTATTTGAGAGGGCTAGAGTATTTAGAGTAGGTAGATAAGACCAGTTTTCATTTTAAGACCTGACAATGAAAGTTTGTTTGTTTGTTTGTTTGTTTGTTTGTTTTAATGCAGCCACCTCTCACATTAAATGTAAGAGGTGAACTAAGTTGCAGTGGACTAGTGAAGGACCAGCAAAAGGGAAGAGCATTTTGGACCACCAGGATGCCTGCAACAATTACATAGCAATGTTTATGAGGATGATGCAAGACCAGCCAGTGCTTTCATTTGTTCATTAGATAGTCTTGAGTAGACTGCTTTGCAGCAATGAACAACAACTAAGAGGGGAAAACAGTGGTGGTGGTGGCGGTAGTGGTAGAGGTGGTGGTGGTGGTAGAGGCAAAGACAGCAGCGTGGTGGTAGTGGTGGTAGTGGTGGTGGTGGTGGTGGTGTGGTTCTTCAGCAGAAGAATTCTCCCCATCAGTGCAGGAGATCAGGTTTGTCTCCTGGTCAGTACACTTCAAGTGCAATCACCACCCATTAGTCTGTGGAGGCTAGCATGTTGCTATGATCCTTACAAATTTTAGCAGCACTTTAATACTAAGAAAAAAGATCTGGTTATCTGATTCTGAAAATCAACCAACAAAAATCTATGGATCACGATTATCAGATCCAAGAACCCACTTGATGGCAACTGACAGCAGCTAGATATTATTAATTTTAGATTTATTTATTTTCATTTTGAATTGTGGTTGCACTTGTTTTATTCAGTTGTTCATCACTGCGTATGCATGTGAAGGCTGGATGATGAATAAAGAATGCTGAAGAAGAATAGATACCTTTGAATGGTAAAGTTGACAAAGAATACTTCCTATACCATGGACTGTTAGCAGAATGAGCAAATCTGCATCAGATGAAATACAGCCAGAAAGCTGTTAGACCTCAGGATGAAGGGACTTCATCTCACCAACTCTGGATGCTTTCAGCAGATATTAGCTCTGGAAAGGAAGATCGTGCTTGGTAAAGTAGAGGGTCAGGCAAAAAGAGGAAGACTCTCAATAAGGTAGGTTGGCACAATGCGTACCACGGTGGCCTCAGACAATGGCAAAGATGGTGTAAGAAGAGCAGTGTTCCATGCTATTGTACATAGGGGCATTATGAGTTGAAACCACCTCACAACAGCAATCTTTGTGAGAGGTAGTTGAAAGGGTTTCTATGTCAGCAGTATACTCATCCTGTCTAAAGGTGTGCATCTTTGGTTAGGAAAAAAAATGGAGTGAGGGTGTGCCATATAAAGAGAAGAAAAATTGAGGCCAGCTGGGCAAAAAGCAGTAGCAGTAGAGAGAACTGAGGGGTGGTGTCTACAAAGTCTGCAATCGTCAGTCTACAACCTCCATGGAGATAGAGCTGTGGTATGCATACAGTAATTGGTGGATGTCTCCATAGATCCATTGCATTAGGGGACAAAGTCTTTACCCTGGGAAGGAAAAAGGATGTTAAACATATTTCCCCCCATGTTGCATTCTGTCCTTTTTCAAGCATCATACCTTTACCTGTTTCTGCACTGTTGGAACAACAGAAGGGCCTAGATAGTCTAGGCACCTCAGCCCTTGGAAGACCAAACAAGTTCAGAATGAGACTTTAAATCAAGAAGTAAGTGTAACCTGGCTGTCCCTCCTTAACCTAGAGTGAGACATGAGGCTGCACTCTTTTTACTCCTAACTCCTTCTGGCATGAGTTCCCATTATCCAAATTCTTGAAATTTGGACCTAGATCTACTTCGTGGTTTATTTTCATGGTTGCATCTACATTTTCGCTCTTGTGAAAGCCCCCATGATAGCCTACTTACCTTCCTCTAATACGTCTGTCTTTCTAACCACACCCTCATGAGACGTCCCCTAGTGGACTCAGCTATCCTCCATGGGTGCCTGATATGAACTGTCCCATTCAGGGGAATGGGAAGAGGTAATGCACTCACTACCTTTTGTTAAGCCTTCTGCAACATGCCCCAGAGATTAACTTTTAGTAATTTCAACTTTCAATATGATTCTATTGAAGGTTAGGGGATAACAAAAATGTAACAAAGAGCAACCTGCAATTCTTGCTAGCATCAACTATGTCAAAAGACCACAGAATCAAATAGAAGCTTAGAGACTTCTCTGTTAGAGACGTCATTCTTCATGCCTTAGACTTAAGATACAATGAGTCATTGGCCTTAAAAATATAATGATGTCTATTTTGTTCTCCAATTCAATACTCCCTCATTCTTACTCCAAAGATAACCTTTTTTGCCCCTGGAAATATCTTCCATTCCCTGGGGAAGGGGTAACTATTCTAGCAGTTGACCTGACATCAAAGATTATGCTAATAACTCTATAAGAGTCTACAAGTCAGGAATAGGGTTTTCAAAGCTTTGACTCAATCCATCTGATTGATTTGATTGTTGTCTGATGTGGAACATCAGAAATCCAGCCTGTCCTGTATCAGTTTGATCAGGCTATGTATTTTTCTCTGATATGATGCAAGAAGGAAATTAAACCTACATATCATTTTTTCTGTAATTGGGCTATTATGCTTTATTTCCTTTAAGCAATATTTGATAGCTCACACAGCAATAGGAAAATTCTCTCTCTTTCACTTACACACACACACACTTCCTTCCCAAATAAATAATTCAAAATATTTTCTGTTCTTACTGGTCATAAAGTCAGCTAACACTCATTGTTTAGTGACTGGATATATAATAAAACAAAACACTGCCATCCTCAATTATGTGCCATTCTCCTATTGTTGCAGTCACCATATTATTTCATCTCTTAAATGGTTCTTCTCATATCCAGGAACCTACTATTTTACCAGTTCTTTTATACCTTTTGGTCTTTTTGGACAATACATCTAAAGTCAACAAGACAAGGCTCACCATCCTTGCTTCTAGAAAGCATTCTCAAATTATATCCTCCCAGATGGACATGCTCATTTTGTCACCCATCCCGTACAGGGCGAGGCGTGCTATTGGGGGTGAATGCCATTGAGCTTGTTCCCATTCACATCAACTCTATGGACAATGGAAGAAAACACTGCCTCGTCTTGTGCCATCGTCACAATTGTTGTTATCCCTGAGCCCATAGTTGCGGCGCTGTGTCCATCCATCGTGTTGTGGTCTTTCTCATTTTTGATGGCCTTCTCTTCACCACGCCCGACAGTCCTAGCAAAGTACAACAGACTGGCTCCTTCCCAAGGACCAGCAGCTCCTGACAGCACGTACTTCAGATGAATCCTCACCGTCGTCATGTCTAAGGAGCATTCTGTTTGTCCTTCTTCCTAAACAGATTTGTTTGTTTTTCTGGCAGGCATTTTCAATATTCTTTGCCAGCATTATGACTCAAATGCATCGACTCTTCTTGGTAGTCTTTTTTTATTGATCACTTTATGCACGTAGATGGAATGACTGAAGACAGCATGCCGTAGGGAGGTGCCACCGAGTCGGTCCAGAGTCACAGTGACCCCATGTATAATGGAACTCCATAATGCTCAGACCTGGTTTTGTAACCACTGTATCAATCTACACATTGAGGATCGTCCTCTTTTTTGTTGGCCATCTATTTTACTACATGTGATGTCCTTTTCCAGAAACTAGTCCCTCCTGATAATATCCTCACCTAACGACATAGTGCAATGGAGAAATTTGCTGCAAAAGACCTCTTTAAAGTGTTTTTTTTTTAAGAAAAATATTGCCTTGAATACGAAGGAGCACCTAAGCCTTATTACAGTATTTTCAATGCATATGAAGCAACAAAATGAAAAAGACCCCAAAATAAGTACTACATTTGCATTATGATATTGGCCAAAACATTGAATAGCCCACAACTGCCAAAAGAATGAATAATTTCTTTCTTTATAGGAAATACAGCTGGGATTCTCCTGAGATGAGAGGTATATGTAAAATATAGTGAGAAATATATTAACTTCAGAGATGCAAATGTCTGCAATTACCAATTTTTAATCTAAATGATTTACTTTTGTGTTACTGAAAAGGATTCAATTTGTGTGTGGGGAGGGGGGTTCCTCTCAAATCAGAGAAAGGGTATTTACCTTACACTTGCATAAATGAAAGACCAGTCCAGGGGAATCAAGAAAAAGTATAGCCTCTACTCTAAAAGACATACATGTTGATAAATGTTTATCTTCTTACCAATTCTCCCTAACAATTTCATTGAAAGATAACTTCGTTCACCTCCACTATAGGCCTCCAGGGGAAATTCTCTGAACTCACTTTGTTCCACCCTCCCTCTTTGTAAGAATGGCAGTATCCAGAGAGCCAAAATAAGGAGTGAATGTACAAGAGAGAGAGCAAGGGAACCCTCAAGGAGCGGCATAGTCCTCGTGATCACACATCAGACCTGATATTACATGGAGGCGTAACCCCAAGGCAATAGAAACTGAGACTAGAACATACCTCCTATACTTACCATGAGTGACATGTAGCCATAACTGAAGGATGATTGGAGATGTCATTTCCTGACCACCTCTTCCTTCACAATCTCAGATAACAGGTTAGTAGCATTAAAATGACACACAAAAGTAGACATTTTACAATCAACCCTTTCTCGCAGTCTTTCATCAGTCTTTCATCCACCACAGGAACTCACGAGTCATAAAATCATTTTTAATTCAAAAGTATACCTAACACCCCATCCACTACACTCTTCACTAAGCAGAATGATGCAGGCAGCTCTGAGTAGAGAAACTCCTGGAAAACTATTGTGTGACATTATGTAACTTGTATAAATTATAACAGTGTTAACATTTCCACATAACTTTCACCAGCTAATTCAAAGGTGCACTTATTACCCTGAGTGATTCTGGCTCATAGCAATTCTATATAGGTTTTCTGAAGCTGTAAGTCTTTATGGGAGTATCAGATTTATCCCAAGTACAAGAGGTCTTGTACACTAGATTTACCTAAGGCAACCTGTCTTCTGATCTCTTGAGTGCTGCTTGTACAAATATGATTGTGGATCCAAACAAGATAAATTTCCTCACAACTTCAACTTTTTCTCCATCTACCATAATGTTACCTTTGGGTCCAGTTGTGAGGATTTTGGTTTTCCTTTCATTGAGTCAAAATCCATACAGAAGGTAGACATCCTTGAACTTCATCAATAAGTGTTTCAGCTCCTCTTCAATTCCAGAAAGCAGGATTGTGTCATCTGCATATTGCAGGTGGTTAATAAGTATTCCACCAATCTTGAAGCCACATTCTTCTTCATGCAGTCCAATTTTCTAATGATTTGCTCAGAAGACAGATTAAATAAATATGGTGAGAGGATACCACCACGTCACACATATTTCCTGATTTTAGCATACACACTATTCCCTTGTTCCATTTGCACACTTATCTCTTTATCTATGAAGGGAATACAGTGAATTGTTCTGGAATTCCTACTCTTCTCAAGATTATCTACAGTTTGTAATGATCCACACAGTCAAATTCCTTGGCATAGTCAATAAAACACAAGAAATGTCTTTTTGGTATTCTCTGCTTTCAGCCAAGATCCATCGGACATCAGATAATATTGTTCCAAGTCCTGATCTGAATCCAGACTGCACCTTGGGCAGGTCTCTGTCACTGTACTGCTGTACCCCTTGTTCAGCAAAATGTTATTTGCTTGTGATATCAGTGATAATGTTATTGGTTGAGTATTCTGTTAGATTTTTTTTTGAAAGATTGAGTTCAAAGATGAGTGGTGTAGCAAAGAATGCTTCGGACAAGTAGCAGGGAAAGACAGATAGAGTAACAGATAGGAGAAAGAAAAGAAGAATGGAAAGGAAAGTAATAGAAGAAAGAAAAAACATCAGCTTGTGCTAATATAATGAGGGTTAAAAAAAGAAAAAAACATTCTTATTTTGAAAGAATGAAAGGGTAATACTAATTGAAAAAGAATTATAAGAGAAGTACAACCTTTTGTTGGGAAGAAAAAAGGAAAGAGAAGGACTAAAGAAAAGAAAATAGAAAACAAGAGAAAAAGAAGAGTTCTTGGTGTTTTAGGACTAGACTCTGCCTGGGAGCATAGTACCTGGTGTGGGTGAGAGAGGTGTGCATCTGAGAGAAGCATGGGAGGTCTAGGGACCTAGGCTAGAAGCACTAAACAATAAGGATCCATTGAGTGCTTGTGGGTGAATGACTCTCTCTGGTCCAGTGTTTGGAGTAGCTGGAATACTTCAGTGGTCTGAAGGTGAAGGGGTCAAGTGGAATGGAAGGATACAGAGAGGTCTCTCAGGGTAGTCTAGGAAGGAGTGAATAAAGTGGGTTTGAGGTTCATACCTTTCAAGGGGCAGGGGTCTCTGATAATGGCCATGGGCTGAGGAAGGTCACAGAGCCATGCATCTTTTATTTGGGAAGAGGGAGAGAGGTGTGAGTGGTGCCCGGGACAGGTTTCTGCTCTGGAGGGCCTGGGTTGTATTTGAACTCACTTTCCTGGAGTCAGTGCTGACCCGCAGCCATCCTGTAGGAGAGGTTAGAGCAGTGGTTCTCAACTTTCCCAATGTCACAACTCTTTAAGACAGATCCTCATGGTGCAGTTGCCCTCCCCACGATAAAATTATTTTTTTGCTACTTCATAACTGTAATTTTGCTACTATTATGAATTGGGAGACTCCTGTGAAAGGGTCATTTGACCTCCCAAGGGAGCAGTGACCCACAGGTTGAGAATGGCAGAGTTAGAGGCAGGCTAGATACTAGGCTTCCCCCTCTGGGTTTGCAAGACCATATATCTTTACTGGAGGAAAAGGCCCCATCTTCCTCCCTAGGAGCAGCTGGAGTTTCCAAACTGCTTATCTTATGGTTAGCAGCCCAGGGTTCTTGGGGGTAGTATAAATGAGGTGCTGGCTAGAAATGAACCCCTCCGACTACATTTATGAATCTCCTTCGTGGAAATATTTCTCTTCCTTTCAAGGATGGATATATATTTTCCCTTTCCTCTTGTTCTATTTTATCTATCATTCCATGTGTCCGGTGCATATGTTAGAGTGCATAGGAGTGGCATGGGGAAATAACTTCAATTGTGAACTTACAATACCACCTCTCTCAGTCTTCCTAGCATGTGCTTTTCACTCTCTCCCAATTCAGAAGGATGGAAACTGCATGGTAAAGTAGCATCCTGTCACCTCACAGCCGGATGCCTGTCAGGAAGAGTGGTGGCATGTCCTTGAAGATGCAGATATAGTCACCTCAGGGAGGGTGGCATTGAGTCTTATGAGGAAATGTTACTAGCACTCTCTCTCTCTCTAGCTGTTTAGATCACCTCACACTCAGACGGGAGCCTCCCTTGACATGGAAGGACCACGGAGGAATGATACTCTTGGAAATGCCAAACAAATATCCAGCTTTCAACACTCAGCCTTAACCGCCTTGATGAGACTGTACATTCTCAGTCTGTCTGCCACTGCAGCTTGTTAATACTAATTGGTACTATCTAATGAGAACTCTTAGATCAGCTTCTGAGTAATTGTCTGTCCATTTTTAACATGAATCTGACCTCTGCATCATTACATTTGAATGGAGGCTTTCTGAAGCAATCTGTAAACATTCTGGAATGAGCATTTCTTGTCATGGATCAGTCTTGTAGAGATCTTCACCTGCATGCTAGGAATAGCATTTACATTCACCACTATTCATTTTCCTTTTTGCAGAGGACATCAAAGTTGTGTGGCAGGTAAGGGCTTGCGATTTTAATCTGGTTGTCCTTGAGTTCTTCCCTCATCCTCTTTTCTGTCACAGGTACTTAGGCGACTGGATTCTTCCTCTACAAGAGTCACAACAAATATTCAAAGAAACTGCTGATCCGAGTGCCAGAGGAAACCTGATTCCTCCTGGCCACACTGGTTTTCTTGCTGCAGGGACTAGATAAGCCCTGGAAGAAGAGGAGAAGAGACAGAGGGGGGACTCAAGGAGGATGTGAGCGAAGCAGAGGGACCAGGTCTCCTAAGAGTCGGGAGAGGAAGTGGTCGGGGGGGAGGCTCTACTGTGACAAGAAAAAGTTAGCAAAGCAGAATATAAGCTGTTCTCCAACAAACACCAGCAGGTACTCACCAGCTGTGCACGAGGACCCACGCAGAGGTCAGACATGTATGTATGTATGCCCCATCCCAAAGGTGGAAGTTCTGAAATAGCTTATGAAGGAATGAAGGCTGGAGGGACAAATTTCACCAGACACCAAATGGGAAGTAGGAAGATGGTCTATGACTATTAAAAATCATCAGTTAGTGGAACGTGATCTATTTTAACCATGAGGTGATATCGTATTCCCAGTTACCTAAGTACAGTTTTGCTTATGAAACTTGCAGACCGGCATCGTTCCATTCCCACCTTGCCATCTTTCTCCCTTACTCACACCCTCGGCCCAGAGCATGAAGCAGGACCATCTCTTGGTCACACTCAACAGCTGGGCTTCCAACCCCAGAAAATGAAAGGGACCCTCCAAATCAGGGTGTCTGGCACAGGTAACTTTTTAATATCGTGACTGTTTTGTAGGTCACAGAGAAATAAACCATTTCTATTATAAAGTTGGCCTTTGCTTCATGGCTTTGCTTGAGACAAATCATTGAAATTCCACTGCTGACTACAAAAGCAACGGAGACTTTGCCTTTTCTATTTCTACAAACCACAGGAATGAGAAATGAGACTGTCTACGAAAGCCTTGGTGCTGTGTCCATATAAAGTCATGAACAGGCTGGCACTATGCAAAATCTCGAGAAAAATGCAAATTTGCATCCTTTGTCACCAGTTGAAAACTGAGTCCAAATAAGGTTCTAGGTTTTTGCAGCCTAAGCCCTGGTGACAGACTGGTTGCATCATGGACTGCTAGCCACACGTCCTGCAGTTTGGAAGCGTGCGCCCCTCCCAGGAGAAAGCAGAAGCTCTCGACTCCCACAAAACAGCAACAGCCGTGGAAACCCACGGAGCTCTTCTACTCTGTCCTTCAGAGTCCTGTGTGTCAGAATCCACTCCACGGCAGTGACTGTGATTTGGGGGAGAGTTTTTCCTGGTAAGAGGTGACAACAGGTGGAATTACAGGGGGAGATCATCGACGTCCCCTGTGTGAGTCTGGGTAGACTAGAGAAATTCATAAACACTCAGATGTATATAAGAAAGTTTTATATACAAGAGCCACTATACATTAAGAAGACATCACAGCCCAGTTCAGACCAAGGTTATAAATATGATAGTAGCCCATTCTGTCCGATACCAATCCATAAGTTCTCTTCAGGCTCACGAAGCACCTGCAATGACACCAGAACAATCACAGGTCAGTGGGTGCCGAGTCTTGTGCATCCAGGGCAGTAGAAGCATCTCAGTGCTGGCAGGGGTGTCCCCGTGGCTGCTCCAGTTTCCAGGGCTCCGTGTCTATCAGCATGCTGCCATATGTCTCATCAGTTGCAGTGTCTCCCAGGGAGTGAGTCTTGTCAGTTGAGTGTCTCTAAGAGAGGGCTGTCAATAGAAAATCTCCAAGGAAGTGAAGCAAGAGAGATAGTGTCTTCATGTCCAAAAAGGAATTAGCACATTTCCAGGATTCTCAGGAGAAGGCCAAGCCTACACAGAGTTCTCATTGGCTATCTCCAGATGGATAGGCTAGACTTCACCCCTATACTCTTAATCCTCAAATTGACAACAGATTAGGTCACTGCCACATCCTTGCTCATTAGTTTCTGCTCCTCTCAAGTTTTATAAATATATAAATCAGGGCTGTGCTCTCCATAATTCCCGGGGACTTTTCCTTTGGAGGACCAGCTCCATTGCTGCCTGCTGGTCAGCCTGCATTCACGTATACTCATGTTTCAGAGACTCACCCCACCACCTGGACCAGAGGTCAAAAAGCCCCCAAGTTTCTTGGTATGCTCCTCTGTTCTAGCTCATGTTCTGATAGAATCTTTTTCTTCGGACAATAAGAAATCGCTTCATTTCTTGTGTAGCAAGCCAGCAGATAAAATATAAATGTGATTACAAAGGCACATATATATTCATACAAACAGATATTTGTAGAACATTTACCTCATATCCAAGATTGTGCTTGGCTTGCACAAAAAGAAAATGTGCCCCAGTTTTCAAACCCAAAACCAAACTCTCTGCAATCCAATCCATGATGATTCCTAGCTAGCCTGGAGAACAGCTTAGAAGAGTCCTGTGGGTTTCTGAGGCTACAAAACTTTTTTTAATTTTTTTAATAAATCATTTTATTGGGGTTCATACAATGTTTATTATAATTCACATATACATACATTCTTTCAAGCACCATCATATACCTACTGCTTTCATCATTCTCAAAACATTTGTTTTTTACTTGAGCCCTTGACATCAGCTCCTTATCTTTTCCCCTCCCCCCCACTTGTCTCTCCCTCATGAACCCTTGATAATTTATAATTATTGTTATTATGTCATACCTCATATAGCCTGATGTCTCCCTACACCCACTTCTCCACTGTCCATCCTCTAGACAGGAGGTTATAGGTAGATCCTTGTAATCATGCCCCCCCCCCACTTTCCTTCCACCCTCCCAGTACTCTCTGCACTCTCTGGGGTCTTAAAGGCTTGAAGATAAGCAAATGGCCATCTAGCTGAGAAGCAAGCAAGCCCACTCAGAAGAAGCACAACAGCCTGTGTGGTCACAAGGTGTCAAAGGGATCAGGTCTTAGGCATCAAACAGGGGGGAAAAGCATATCACTGTGCTCCCACTTCCTGAGACAAACACTGAGAACAGGTGGGGGCTTGAGCAAGAATGGTTAAGAAAGCTGATGGTGCCTGGCTAACAAAAGATAAAGCATCTGGGGTCTTACGGGCTTGAAAGTAAACAAGTGGCCATATAGCACGGAAGAAGCAAATCCCACATAAAAGAAGCATACCAGCCTGCGTGATCACAAGGGATTGAAAGGAGCAGGTATCAAGAATCAAGGAGCAAGAATAGCATCATTGCGAATGGGGGGGAGTGCCGAGTGGGGACCCAAAGCCCATTTTGGGGAATTGGACGTCTCTTTTCAGAAGAGGTGTGGGGCGGAGACGAGCCAATCAGGGTGCTGTGTAGGAAAAACGAAACATTAAATTCTCCTCTAGTGCTTAAATGCTTCCTCCCCCCCTACTATCACGATCTCAACTCTAGCTTACAAATCCTGCTAGACAGGAAGAGGTATGCCGGTACAGATGGGAACTGGACATATAACTCTTGGTGGAAGCAGAAAGCCTCGTCTTTCTCCAGAGGAGCTGCTGGTGGTTTCTGAACTGTTGACCATGCCACCCACTCCAAAGGGGGCTTGACAATAAGTGAAGTTCAACTCATAGTAACTGCATGTGACAGGATGCAACCACTTCTGTGGGTTTCCTGGCCGTAATCCTTACAGGAGCAGAGCATTAGGAGACCCTGGGAAGATTCAAACAACAAATATTTTAGGTAGCAATCATATGCTCATGGGTATTAAACACCAGTTAGATAAGTCAGCATGCTACCAAAATGCATGACAATGGAGTTTAACCCTTTAGAGTGAGCTTGGGCAAGTCTATTTCCTAAAGAAATGGCATGTGGTGCTGAATCTGAAAAAGAAATAGTTGGAGGAATGAAAGCAGGCTGAATATTCCTATGGGGGATGGATACAGTAGGAACAGGGCCAAGTGGAATGGGACAGTAGGTTCTGGACTGAGATTAGGTTCCAGCACAGCTGGCCAAGGCAGGTAGGTACCAAATGATGAGCTTCCAAGAGGGCCATGGTCATGGCCAACACTGTTGTGATTCAGACTAGCCTGGGTCCCATAAAGAAATATATGTGGGCTGAGGAGTGGTGGAGGAGAGGACAGAGGCAGCAATAGGGATCTGAAGCAGCACAGCAAGATTGCAAGCATCACCCACTGAAGCACTGTAAGCAAGATTGCAAGGAGAACGCATTGGAGCACTGTGAACAGTACTGTAAGCAGCACCCATTTCCCCTACTAACTTCTTAGCATGTGCATCCCTCCTAAGTGCAAAGTGCTTTTCCCCTCATTTCCCACAGCTCTCACACACTTCACTGTCCTGCTCTTCAGATCTGTTCATCATGCATCATTACTTGAATTCATAATTCACCTCCAGCTAGGTAGTAAGAGAAAAAATTTGATTATCCCATTTAAGTAATGGACTCTGAGGTATCAATGTCTACTAGGCATGTTTCCCAGGATTTGAGTATGTTCCTTAAAGAGGAGTTTACCAAGTCTATCACATTTCAGGAGAGAGGGATCTCTCACTTATGTCAGAAAATCTTGGACCAAAAGATTTTTCTGAATCTTTGGGAAGATGACCTCCCTCAGTTCCACATTATGAAACTGGAGTCTTCAGGCAACAAAGGGTAGGAAGAAGAGGCAGAAAGAATAACTCTAGCCCCCAGGAGTGGTCCCCTGCCTCTTATTTTAGTGACAGAGACCAGATGAGGAGGCATGGGAAGCGTTGTAGGATGTTACGAAGGGTCAGAAGTTTTCTCATGGAGATAAGCAACTCAGTACTAGAAAGGAATACAAACTACGATACTTTTCCTTCTGTCCTACTATGAAAACAACACAACTAGAGTAATAATTACAATGATATTAAAATTAACAGATTAATATTATTAAAAAGTAGTGATTAGCATAAATGTTTGCAGCTTTTTTATAACTTGTAAACTGTCATTTAAACCCTGTGGCTGACCTTATCTTAATATGGTTATAATATTCTCCACAGTGGAAAAAGGCATAATGACTCATGAACTTAACAGAAGTCATTCAAGCATAAAGGAATACGCCAAAGGACCTAGAAGAGCTATCGGGGTTGTATATCCATCACTAGCTGCCATCTGTCTCAGGAAGGATTGTGTTCAAAGGGTGGGAGAGAATTCCTGGAACATTAATCACCCAACTTTACAGTCCAAGAGAGAATAATGCTCCATAGCTGCAGTTATGGTATATTCAAGAGAATGAAATGTGGGTAAAATTCATAGACTTCCTTCTCCTAAATATGACCTTAGATCATAAAGAATCCTTTTAAATTAGGTGGGGTCAAACCAGAACATGTATACAATGGAGTTGATATTGAGAAAAGATGAGTCCACTTGTGCCCCTCAGACTGTTAAATGCTATCACTTGGTCCTGACAGAGAAGAATCAGCAATAATGGTACAACTAGAATTGTTAACACATCTCCTTCTGGAATAAATAGGGCATTCTTTGGGTAAAAAATTAAAGGGTGATTGATTCTGAAAGTCAAAAATGTGCATTATTGTATTTGACTTTTAAATGAAATCTCATACATTGTTATCTAACTAACTGCAATGCGTAGTAACCTCACAGGACATGGACAACTGACTCATAGGGTTTCCCAGTCTGTAAATATTTATGGATGCTGATTTCCACTACTTTCTCCATGGAGTGGCTTGCAGGTTAGAGTCATTAATTTTTCTGTTATTGGCCAAGATATTTGCCAAATTACTTTATAAGGAACAGTCTTTACTTTCATAACAAGCAAGAGAGAGGGAAATAAAAAGAAAACCTTTAAATAAATAAGTAAACTAGCCTATACTTTCCAAAGTTCCTCCTTGGGAAAAAAAATTAGATTTAGGTTTAATTAGGTAAAGTTACTTGTTGGATTTTTAAAAAGCACACAAAAACTTAAAGCTAATTTTGCAACGCAAATTACATATTCCCATCATAACCTCATAGGTGTTTTACAATGATAACAATTTAGAGGTTAATATCATGCTAATGTGCATCATACATTTCTTACAGCAAAACTCCTCCTCATTCCAATTACTTAGAAATCTTCTAGAAAGGGGAAGGCATCCCAATAAATACTATAATTGACATCAGTTAGTCACCAAATCTTAAAATGCGATTGCTGAGTATATTCTACAGAATTGACTTTTCAGTTTTCTACACAATGAAAAAACATTTTTCTGTGTATGTGTATATCTGGGGGAAAAAATCTGGTGCCCAAATATCTGAAGAACTCCAGAAGTCAATAATAAGAACATAAATCCCATAAAAATAAACAAAAGAATTGAACATTAACTTCACAAGAGAAGATGCATAGATGAACCAGTACATAAAATTATATTTTTTTAAATTATCATTGTGAGTCATCAAATAAATTCTAAATAAAGCCACAGTAATTCATCATCCTATAAATGCTAGAATAGCTGAAACGCATAAGACCCACAGTTCCAAATATCGATAGGTTTGAGGAGCAATTCAAACTCTCAGATGTAGATGGTCTAAAATGTACAGAACTACTTTAGAAAATAGGTTGGCAGTTTCTTAAACTGCACAGGCATCTACACAACTCCAGTCTTAGATACTTGTTCAAGAAAGATTCTTCATTGTATCCATAAAACAATTCTACAAACATCTTTATAGCAGTTTTATTCAGGATAGGTCCAAACTAGAAGTCACTCAAATGTACAAAATAGGGAAATGGAAGATCAAAGATGGTATAATCAGACAATGGAAGTCTAAATGGAATAATAAAAAGTGAGCTACTCATGTAATATAAATGTGGCAGTCATGTGCTTATGTTAATTTTATGATTGAAATGTAGGGGTGGAATCTAGCCTGTTAATCTGAAGATAGCTATTGAGCAGCCAATGAGGCCTCTATGTGGGCATGGCTTTCCTCTGAGACTTCTGGGAAATCTCGTGATATTTTCCTCGTGAAGATGAGAAGCTATCTCCCATTTGTTGGGAGTTAGTCTCAGAGACGATGACTCATGGACAGGACAGGATGGCAGCGTCCGAGAGACTGGAGGAGCCGGCAGGGAGACCACACAGCTTTGCCCTGATGGAGCCAGACCTCATGGGCTGGGGCGGCCATATGGAAACCTCTGCCAGCAATGAGTTGTTCTTGATGGGCTCTGAGGCCTGGAAGCGAGGAGCCATGTGGAGGCCCCTGCCAGCACCAGGATTCTGCACCCACTGACCTGTGACTTTGTGAGTCGGAGGGAGACTTTATAGACTGATTTGGGACATATGTATTAATACCGTACTTGTGACTTTGAACTGGACTGGGCTCAGTGTCTATTCCTCTTGTGTATAAACCTTTTCCCTATATCTGTATGCGTGTCTATGAAATTTGTTCCTCTAGTCTACCTGGACTGACACTATAGATGTATCTCCCAAACATTGTACTATTCAAACTAAGTCAGAAGTAGAAGAAAATAAAAACCAAACAATCCCCTGCCTTCCTATCCATTCTGACTCCAAAAAATTCGATGTAGGGTTTCAGAGATTGTAAATCTCAGAAGGTAATTCTTTCAAAGAGCAGGTGGTTGGTTTGAACTACCAACCTTCTAGTTAGCAGCCCAATATCTAGCCCATGTTGCCACCAGTGTTTCTTAGACACAGAGAAAGACAAACTATTTTATTCTATTGATTTTTTTTAAGATCATTTTATTGGGGGTTCTTACACCTCTTATAACAATTTATACATGCATTGTATCAAGCACATATGTACACATTATTTTCTAAACATTTATTTTCAGGTGAGTCCTTGGTTATCACCTACTCTTTTGCCCGTTCTGTTCCCATTCCCACCGCTGTGACTCCTGGACAAATTATAAATTATTATTTTCATATATTACACCAACCACTGTCTCTCTTCTCCCATGGTTTCTGTTTTTCCTCCTCCTGGGGGCCAGGGAAATGGTGGTTATGTGCCCATCATTGTAATCTGTTTCCTCTTTCCCCCCTCCTCTCCTGTGTCCCTAATGGGTTTATCTGACCCCATTCTGTTCCTAATGGATTTGTCTGGCCTGGATTCTGAGGGTCCTGGGTCTTATATGTCCCAGTGTACATGGTTCAGTCTAGCCCCCAGTGAAAGACAGGACTAAGGTCATGATAGTGAGGTATAAGGAAGCCTCAAGGAATCAGAGGGATGTTGTGTGTTTCATATGAGCTATACTGTGCCCTGGTTGATTCATCCGTTGTCTGTGACCTTTCTGTGAGGGCATGCATGTCCCATTGTCTACAGATGGGCTTTGGGTTTCTACTTCAGCTTCCCTCGTTCACAATGTGTTTTGTTTGTTTGTTTGAGGTCTTCTGATGCCTGTTACCTGATCCCATCAACACCTCATGATCACATAGGCTGGTGTGCTTCTTCTGAATGGGCTTAGTTGCTTCTCAGCTAGATGGCCATTTACTTCTCGTCAAGCCTTTAAGATCCCAGAGAGTAGAGATACTGGGAGCATGGAGGGAAGGTGGGGTAGAAAGGGGGAGCTGATTACAAGAATTTACATATAACCTCCTATCTGGAGGGCAGACAGTGGAGGCGCGGGCAAAGGGAGATGAGAGGCAGTGTAAGATATGACATAATAATAATTTATATATAAAACACTTGCAAGATGGCACCGAGATAAGCAGCCCATACAAGGAGCTCCGCTGAGTCAGGTGTCGAGGAGGTCAAGAGGAAGGGTTCTGGTGAGTAGAAAGGTCCTTATAAGCGGGCCTCGCTGTCCAGGAAGGGATTCTGCCGCACATCTGCTTTGTGTGGAGCTCCAGAGATCCGCAACCAGATATGGGAGATTTCCCGCCGGCGGGGAGACCTGTGCGTCTCTCGCCACCAGACTGTGGCTCGGCCCATCCACCTGACCGCCGCCCCAGGGACAGGACGGCTGTGTCCGGCCACTGCATATCAGCGGTCCACTCGCGACTCCCACGGAGGGGAGCGGTGCCTGTCTCCCATGATTTCCGCCCTGCGTGGGGCTCGCTGCTACTCCACTCAGCTCCCTCCCTGCGGCCACCCAGGACCCAAGCCTACAGTGGCTTTGACCCCCCCCCCCCGCCCCGTCCAGCACCCAAGCGGCCACGCGTGCCGGGCTGGCAGGGTCCAGCTCCCGCCACTGCTGAGGCCCCATTCAGTGGGAGCGACTCGGCACTCCCCGGCCTCCATCTCCCCCAGGACCGGCGCGATACCTGTGCCACGGGGAGGAACCTAACTAGCCTCACCCATGAACTCTCCTGGAGCTGCCACACCGCCCTATCAGAACTGCACGAATCTCGGAGGGGATTGGGACCTGCAGGTGATCGATCGCCGCAGCCTTCCCGCGTGGGAGAAGGGACAGAGTCCTGTGTAGAAGCCACCAGTCACCGGCGATAGGGCCGGTGCTAGCAACTAGGCGAGCCAGACTCCCAGCACGGGAAAAGGGACAGAGTCCTGTGCAGAAGCCACCACCCGCCTTCTGTGAGGCGGCCATTGTCTACGCGAACCTAGCCGCAGCGGCGGGAGAGGAGACCTAGACACCAGCTCTCCGAGGAGGCGGCAGGGCCAGCGCTAGCAGCTGAGCGAGCCAGTCCTCCAGTGCAGGAGAAGATAAAAGGCTAGAAATAGCGCGAATACGCGCATTGGGTGTTGTGACCAGGGGCAGCACAGACTATCTGTCTGGGGCAGAGAAACCTGGTCACCTCAGAGTCGCCTGCAGCTTCTCTAGGCTCGACTGGGGTCTGCACACAACCTATCCTGTTTCTCCACAAGAGACTGGGCTGTGTGATTCTCGTGTGGCAGCGATAGTCTTTGCAGCACAGACTAGCACACATTAGATGGTCTTTCACAGGCTGGAAGACTTGGTCAGAATGCTGCTTGCCTGGCTGTGATCAGTGCCTACTTCAAACTAGCAGGGCTCCCACGGAAAAGGAGACGTGGCTAGGTCAGGCAACACGTACTGCTTTTGTCTGGTAGCAACTGGAGCCACAGAGAGAGTTGACCTGATCACGGAAGAAAAGAGGCCCTTGCCTGGACTCGAGAGCTGGGGTCAGCTTTTATACCTGGACAGGCAAGCCACACAACTCTCCCATAGCAGGGGGAGTCTGAGAGGCTAGAGGCCCTGTGGCACGATCTTACCCCTAGCAGGCACAAGCAGATAAAGGGAGCTGGTCCTTCCAAGAACGTCTCTTGCAACAAATACAACTGACCCCTGCAATCACACCGCAGCCCAGTCCCGCCTTAGTCTCAGGAGTCCGAGGCACGGACTAGGGCTTTCAGGCCCAGAAGTGCTAGCTCATCTAGAGCCAAGGGAAAGCAGCTACTGCAAATAGGACTCTTAAAACTTTCCGTCTGCAGTAACTGCATCCACATGCTGGTGTGTCTCTTCTGCCCACCGGGAGGAGCCTGAGTGACGGTTGGGCCCTAACAAGCCCTGCAAGGTGAACCCGCTGGGAGCTGTGGAAAAGCAGAGACACTGTCCCAAAACTGCAAACCCACAACTCATCGAGTGAGCTAAGGTCTTAGGGGCCAGCCTCAGGTTACTATCCCCAGAGTAGTGGTCTGGGTCTTTGAGGCAGACTAGTGGAGAGTGCATATCAGGCCCATCCTAGGACTAGAAATGCAGGGGACAAACAACCCAGTTCCTGGAGCCCCCCCAATCCAGGGCAGGCCACACCACCCTAACTCCAATCAACACCGACACCTGTCCAGGGGCCTCATATAACCCTAACACTCTACCGGAATCATCCCTCTGTTAATTTGAGTCCCCCATAGCTGTCGCCAATGGCGCCCACCACCTCTTACTACTACTTATTTTTGAGCCACCACAGCACCTACCTCCACAGAAGCTGTACCTACCTCCATAATAGGCCAAGGTAGACATTGCAAACACCAGTGCCAATCACACTGGGAGAGTAGGCAAGGTCCCTTGATCTCCTAGGAATATGGCACCCACCTCTTCAAAATAATAACATAAACAACACCATACCACATCACTCCCAATAAGTAAACAATAAGTAAACAAGTAAATAAGTAAACTCCCAATAAGTAAATCAACAAAATTAACGACACTCATAGAAGAATCTGATATGGACCTCCCACAAAAAGAAACTTTCAGAAGGCTGTATGGAATAGTACAAGAGATGAGAGTAAAGATGCAGAGATAGATGGGTTGAAGACCACAAAAGAGGGTATGAAATCCACGATAGAGGGCATGAAGTCCACACATGAAAGGGAATTACAGGAGTTGACAGAGGAAGTAACCAAAGCTTCACACAAGATCACTGACCTCACAAATAGAATAGAGGAGGCTAAGAGACATCGTGATCTTGAAAATGATCAAGCAGGCCTCAGCAAACGGGAAAGGCAATCAAATAAAATCATTAAGGAGTCAGAGGAAAATCTGAGATCAATGACCGATGCTATGAAAAGGAACATTAGGATTATAGGCCTTCCTGAACAAGATGCATCAAAGAAGTCAACAGCTAAATTGACAAGGGTATTTCTTGAAGAAAACTTCCCCATCCTAATAAATGAGAATCAGTCATTCATACAGGAAGCAGAGAGCATGCCAAGTAGATTAGACCCCAAGAAGAACTCACCAAGGCATATAATAGTTAAATTATCCAACTTCGAGGAAAAAGAGAAAATCCTAAGGGCAGCAAGAGAAAGGAAGATGATCATCTCCAAAAACTCTCAGATTAGAATATGTGCAGATCTATCAACAGAATCCATGAAAAGTAGAATAGAGTGGACTAAAATCTTCCAAAGCTGAAAGAAAACAATGCCTCTCCTAGAATTCTCTACCCTGCAAAATTATCTATCAAAATAGAAGGAGAGATAAGGGTATTTCAGGACAAAGAAAAACTTAAAGAATTTCCCCAACCCTGAGGAAGATCCTGGCTGACTCACTATGGCCAGAAGACCAACATCCACCAAGCACAAGCAGGAGAACATCATACAGCCCAACTCCATCCAGAAGCCAACAAACTGATAGCAACCATTTAGAAAACATGGCCGCAGGAGGAAAACATGGCAACAAAGAAACCCCCAACAAAAACACAGATCAGCAATTAAAAAGATGACAAAAAGCACCCAAATAAAAAGCCAAGAGATATCACTCATGAACGCACAGATTGGGATAATAACCCTAAATGTAAACAGCCTCAATTCCTCCATTAAAATAAAACGCCTCTCAGACTGGCTCAGAAAATACAACCCATCAATATGTTGCCTACAGGAAACACATCTTAAGATTGCAGACAAGAATAAACTAAGAATAAAAGGCTGGAGGAGGATATTCCAGGCAAATGGTGACTGAAAAAGAGCTGGAGTCACAATCCTAATATTAGACAAAATTGATCTCAAGATTCAAACCATAAAAAGAGACAAGAAAGGGCACTTTATAATTCTCAAAGAATCATTCACCAGGAACCTGTGAGTATATTAAACATATATGCGGCATATGAGAGACCGGCAAAATTCGTCAAACAGACCATCCAGAACATGAAGAAAGATATCACAGACTCAACAATTAGAGTAGGGGACTTCAATGCACCACTTTCAGAGAGGGATCGATCAGAGAGGGTAGGATCAGAGGGATCGATCATTTGGTAGGAAGCTCAGCAAAGAGGCTGTGGAACTAAACAATACAATTAAGCAACTAGATTTGATAGATATATTTAGAGTTTTTCATCCAAATGCAAACAAATACACATTTTTTTCCAGTCCACATGGCTCATTTTCAAGGATAGACCACATGCGGGGTCATAAGTCAAGCCTAAGTAAATTCAAACATATAGAGATCATACAGACATCCTTCTCTAATCACCATGCCATAAAGCTGGAGATCAATGAAAGGACAACCAAGAAAGTGAAGACCAATAGTTGGAAGCTGAATAATGAGCTTCTTTGACATGAATGGGTACTGATCCAGATCAGAAAAGAGATAAAAAAAAGTTTCTAGAAACTAATGAGAATGAAAACACCTCCTATCAAAACCTTTGGCACATGGCAAAAGCAGCCATCAGAAGTAGCTTGATTGTAATAGGTGCTTATATGAAAAAGAAAGAGAGACGCATGACAAATATGCTCTCATTAAAACTTCAACAACTAGAAGAGAGTCAACAGCCTAATCCAACAGCAAAAGAAAAGAAATAATAAAAATCAGGGCAGACTTGAACCAATGGGAATATAAAAGAACAATGCAGAAAATCAATGCAGCAAAGAGCTGGTTCTTTAAAAGGATCAATAGAATCGACACACCTTTGGCAAAACTAATCAAAGAAAGGAAAGAATATGCAATAATAGACAGGATGACGAATGAAACAGGGGTAATCACAACAGACCCTACTGAGACTAAAAGGATAATTGCAACATACTATGAAAACCTCTACTCTAATGAGTAGCCATGAAGCCATGGCAAATACCTGGAAAAGCAATCACTCCCCAGACTGACCCAGATAGAGGCTGAGAACCTAAATAACCCATAACAAGAGAAGAAATAGATATGGTTATAGAGAACCTTTCAACAAAAAAAAGGTCACAGACCAGATGGCTTCACAGGGGAATTCTACAAAGCTTTCAGGGAAGAGCTGGCACCAATAATCCACAAAGTTTTTCAGAGCATAGAAAAGGACGGAAAATTCCCAAACTCCTTTTATGAAGTCAGTATAACTTTGATACCCAAACAGAGAAAAGATCCTACAGGAATAGCAAACTACAGACCGGTATCTCTGAAGAACATAGATGCAAAAATCTTCAACAAGATATTGGCCAATAGACCAAAAAGTATAAAAAAGTATATAAAAGTATATAAAAGTATATAAAACACATAATCGATCAGGTAGGATTCATCCCAGGGATCCAGGGAGAGTTTGACATCCGCAAACCCATCAATATTATACACCACATTGATAAGATAAAACATAAGAGCTACATGGTTATATCCATAGATGCAGAGAAGGCATTTGACAATATACAACACCACTTCCTAATTAAGACGCTTAGGATAGGAATAGAAGGGCAGTTTCTCAAGTTAATATAAGCTATCTATGAAAAGCCAACAGCTAACATCATTGTCAATGGAGAAAAGACCAACTCGATCCCACTGAAAAAGAGGCCCAGACAAGGACGCCCCATATCCCCACTGCTATTCAATATATTACTGGAGGTCTTAGCTAATAACATAAGACAATGGAAAGACATAAAAGCCCAACTGGGGGAAGAGGAAGTGAAATTATCATTATTTGCAGATGACATGATCCTATACATCGAAAATCCCAAACACTCCACAACCAGAGTACTAACAGCAATAGAGGAAGATGGAAGAGTAGCAGGGCACAAGATTAGCAAACAGAAGTCGATTGGACTGCTGTATACAGCTGACAAGACCATGGAAGGCAGTACCATTCACAATAGCCAAAAATAAATTGAAAAATTTATGGATATACCTAACAAAAAACACAAAAGGAAAACTGTACAAGGAAAACTATAAAACCTTACTACAGGATACCAAGTGTGACCTTCATAAATGGAGAAATATTCCATGTTTGTGGATTGGCAGACTCAATATAATAAAGATGGCTATTGTACCCAGGGCACTTTATAAGTCCAATGCCATAACAATTCAAATACCAATAGCCTTCTTCAAAGAACTGGAAAAACTTGTCATCAACTTCATATGGAGTGGAAAAAAAGCCCAGAATTAGCAGAGATCTCCTCAAGGAGAAGGACACAGTAGGAGGGCTTGCTTTACCTGACTTTCACACCTACTACAAAGCCACAGTGGTCAAAACAGCATGGTATTGGCATAATGACAAATACACAGACCAATGGAAAAGAATAGAAAACCCAGAAATAAAACCATTAGCATATAGACAACTGATTTTCAACAAGGATCTCAAGATCATCAAGTGGGACGGTGATGGTCCATTTAACAAATGGTGCTGGAAACAATGGAAAACCACATGTAGAAAAATGAAACAGGATCTCTACCTCACCCCATGCACCAAGAACAAACTCAAGGTGGATCAAAGACCTGGAAGTAAAACCCCAAACCATCAGGACCATTAGTGAAAGAATCAGGGAAAATCTAAGAACCTTGGACGAAGGAACACAAAGGCTGACTGCAATATGGCAGGGTACACACACAGGAGATGCTGAAATTGACAAATGGGATTTAATAAGGATAAAATACCTGTGTGCATCAAAAGACTTTACCAAGAAGGTATCTAGGGAACCCAGAGACTGGATTTTTAGCAATGACACAACAGACAAAGGGCTTATCACAAAGGGCTACCCTCCTTGTCTGCAAAAAGAAGAAATCAGTTAAAACTTTGAAGAAATGGTTTAAGAACTAAGAAATGGTAAAAGAACTACGAAGAAGTTTCACTAAGGAGGAGACCCATATGGCCAATAGACATATAAGAAAATGCTCCCTATCATTAGCCATCAAAGAAATGCAGATCAAAACAACTATGAGATACCACCTTTGAGGTTAGCCCAAATCAGATAAATGGAGAGCAACAAATGTTGGAGGGGATGTGGTGAAATAGAAACACTTCTTCCTTGCTGGTGGTCCTGTAAATATTTATAGCCATTATGGAAAGCAGTCTGGCTATACCTAACAAAACTGGAAATTGAACTACCTGATGACCTAGCTATCACTCTACTGGGTATATACCCAGAAGAGGTAAAAAATAAACTATGGCCAATGGTGTGCAAGCCAATGTTTTTTGCAGCACAATTCACTATTGCAAAAAGTTGGAAACAATATAAATTTCCATCGGTAGATGAGTGGATCAGCAAACTCTGGCACATACACACAATGGAGTACTATGCTTTACTCAAAAGTAATGATTAGCACATGAAACATGTCTTCTCATGGGAAGAGCTGGAGGAAATTATGCTAAGTGAAGTGAGTCAAACACAAAAGGAGAAGTACAGCATGAGCCCACTGAGGTAAGTGTAATAAAAGGGAACCCCCCTATAACATTACAGTTGGTCAGAGATCCAGGGAAAGGGGAGGAGGTGTAACCAAATGCAGGGATGTACATGTCAGATACAGCACAGCAAGGGAAGATGAAATAGGAAGAGAGAAAAAGGAGGTTTGAAAGTAAAAGGTTAATGGAGGAAGTAGGACACTAACTCACCCTGGGGGAGAGTACAAGACTTGTCTCCACAGAAGCTGAAGCAGGTGTGCAGATCCTACTATGCAACACCCAACCGTGAGGATAGCGGTGGAAGGAGATGTGAAAAGAGAGAGCTACAGGGCTGG